>VXBU01013747.1:16435-33768 GCA_013400315.1 Bombycilla garrulus | reverse complement strand
TATTACAATCACCTGACTTTTTTTCAACCTCATCTTGTCATTTCTTCCAGATAAAATAAGGTGTAAATCATTCTGAAGAGTCAATGTCTTTCTCTATTTTTGTGGTATTGTTTTGGTTTTTAATATGAGTGGTAGTAGTAACAGAAAACTTAGCAAGATACTGTTTTGCAATGTCTTTTGTTTCTAAAAACTTCTAATTAATAATGTATTACCCACTGCAAAATGCAATCCTGAACTATTAATAAATTGACATTACCAGCCCAGTTTGAAAATGTCATACCCTCTCCCTCTTCAGTGCCTAGCAGTGGTCCTTTTGCATTTCTTCACCTTTGAACTTTATAGATGTTTTCAGTATCCTGTGGAAATACTTTTTTCACTGTGTTGATACCTATTTTTGGCGGTATTCTTCATGTTTCTTGTGCTGTGGGCTGTGTTATAACCATCCATCACATAGAAATATTATTTTAAGAGCTCAGTTTATCTACTGTAACTTTTTTGAAGATACTTGTTGCCTCCCCAATGATACAATTTGCTGTAATGTCCTTGTCTTCTGGAGTTTCCAGTAAAATTTCTGTGATGCTTGTTGCAGTGCTATCAATAATTCAGGTTTTTTTAATACTAGGAAATAAGTGACTTCTCCGATCACAATTATAAAAAAGAAGTCTACATTTTCACAGAAGAAAATCAAGAAGAAGCCTTTCCTTAGTGTTCAGGCAAATTTTTGCAATATTGATTTGGGTCATCCTAAGAAATATCCAATTACATATTTTTCAGTAATTTTCAAGCATTTCAGAGTTTCATAGCTCTTGAAGGGAGTAAACCGTCCTGTTAAAAGTTCAGGCATGTTTTTGCACAGTATTAAGACATTCTGAAAATATCTGTAGCAATAATATTTGGGGCACTAAGCTTAAAAAATCATAAAGTATTTACAATGAAAGAGAATAAATTTTTGGTAAGTGTTAGAAGGAAAAATAGACTTCAGATAGTCTGCGTTCTCTCCTATTTGGAGGATAATAGTAATTACCAAGTGGCAGTGGCAGCAGCTTATTAAAAGAAAGCAGAGATTAATCTAGGACATTATAGAAATATTCTGATATATTGGCTAATAGGTAGATTGTTTTTAAAATATTGCTAAATCTGCATGTGGGTAAACATTGAATAATAGGATATTCACTAGAGGGACAGAAAATGAAGTTTGATGAGTATGTGTATAAATTAAAGAAATATATATTGCTGTGTCTTTGTGAACATAAACTTTAATAATGCTTAGTAATTTTTAAATACTCAATTTCACAATACTTGAAAGTACATACAGTCATTCACTTGCCCTTGGTCCTGTTAAAGCCTGGGATTCCTGGTGGAAGTGTCAGTTCATGTAAGCGCTGCTTGCCACAGGAGGAAAACACAGCATAGCCAGTAATTCTTTTATCACTGTAGTAATTGTATTATATTGATGTAATAGTGTTCCTAGAGAGGGAGTCTACATTTAAAGTTGTGCTGCAGATAGGCCAGTAGCTTTAGGAGGCTTGAGCTGTAAAGATCTTACCCCCATGTTCTTCTCCTCTTTAGCAAATGTTTCAAACCATCGCAGGGCATGGATGGAGGTCCTATTCTAGTAAACCTGCTCAAAACTTATATGTAGGCAAACCTGGAGCTGGCTTTAGCTTTGGTAAGTGGTACAGTTTTTGAAAGGAATGTCACAATAATGGGCAAATTGAAGAGTTAAAAAGAATATCTGATATTGTAGTTCACCATGATTTTGAAATGAAGGTGTTTGTTCTAAATATATTTATATTAAAAAAATAGTTTCAAAAAACAAAGTAACTTCATCCTCAGCTGAGGCAAGGCAGATATGTGTGTAGCGTTCTTAAGATTTTTTTTCTTTTTTTAACTCATGTCTGTCTTACTTTTTGGTTTTTTTTTAATTGCCGATGTGTCTTAGCTTTGAATACTTCCGTCATATTGCTGTTTTCAATGTTACAGTACCTAAATGTAGTCATAGTTGAACTTGGTTATCAAGAAATGTAAAAAAAGAAATTCATCTTCATCTTGGCATATTATATATAATATATATACCATCAAATTTAGACTTCCAGAGCTAGATGTTTGAAACTGAAGAGTCAGGATCTTTGGGCAACCTGTCTTTTTATGCATTTAATTAGCACAGTATTCTTTTTTCTTTTGGTAATATATTTTATGTCACACAGTCCTCTCTACTTAATTTTCAATATTTTGTGGATAATTTCATCACACATAAGTGCATGTCGAGGTTGATCAGAGAACAACGGAGGTTTTCTCCGAGGAGGAAGAGGAACCTGAGCTTTCTTGGTTCCTGGAGAGCCCCAAACAGTGGTGGTTGGGGTTGTCCTGGAAGGATGCTCTTGTTTTCTGTTATATTGTAAGCTTGACAGTTGGCAAAATAAAAAACAGCGGAGGATTAATGATCTTCTTCTCTTCTTTTTTTTGAAATAGAACTTACTGATGAACAGAAAGAGTTTCAAGCTACTGCTCGTAAATTTGCTGTGGAGGAAATTATTCCTGTTGCTGCACAATATGACAAAACTGGAGAGGTAAATCTACCATAGTGTAAGGGGAAAATAGGGAAAAACCAGACTTTTATCTTAACCTGCATAAAATTTAAAGTTTTGGTTGTGGTGAATCAGAAGGTGATTTTTCCATGTCTGTTTCAGTATCCTGTTTCACTTATAAAGCGGGCTTGGGAGCTTGGTCTAATGAATTCACACATACCGGAAACCTGTGGTAAGTAATCATTCTTTTTAATCTGTGAAATGAAACAACGGAAAGACGTTAGATGAGATTCCTATGTGTAATGATGGATTCTGTACCAAATAAATAGTCGCATACTTGAATAATCTAAATTTAATCTGTAGGCAGGTTGAGACATCCAAGTGTGTTACTAGGTGTGGATGTAATCAGGAGACAAATTAGACAGATTATGGTTTAGTAATTTATGACCAGATTTTTCTACTATGATTACGGCTGCTTAATGTTCCCCTGGTGCACTGTCAGCTGATTAGGCAGAGAAATTAGAAGGTCATGTTTTGTTCTAGTCTCTGATACAGGCTGGAGCAATTTGAGAGTTTATCCCAGAAGGACAGTTTTCAATTTAGATTAAGCGCAGTACAGCAGAGTCCTGGCTCATAAAATGTATGAGTGATACAGACAACCATGATATGCTAGAGAAGGGTTTTAGTGAAAGGAACTCATGCCTCATAAAATCATTGGAATTCTCTGAAGTAGCTAATAAATGTGTGGATGAGGGAACGCTGATTGATAGAGAATGCCTGAACTTACAAAATAAGTTTTAAAAATCATTAGGTTTCATTCTGGCAAAATTAGCAGCACAGCCTTCCTCGGTCTTGTGCTATTTGGGATGTCTATAAATAAACTGGAAAAGGGCGTAATGCAAAGATGATAGAGTTTGCTGATAATACTAAGCTATTTGGCTTAGAAATATCTAGTATAGCTATCTGGTTCAGAGAGTTGCAGGAAGAGGTCATGAAACAGAGGAAGAATTAAAATGGCACTGCGATTCCAAAAAGAAAAAGAGATGCACATATGAAGGGGAAGAAGCAATCTGAGCTTCACAGAGAAATGCTGTGCATTAGATACTTCCTCTCAGAAGAGACATCTTTGGATCCTGTAAACATGAACATAATGCTCAGAAGTGGTCAAAACTGTAAAATCTAAGGTCATGAGGAACCCTTAAGAGAATGAAGAAGAAGGCAGAAGGCATAATTATGCTGCTTCCTGAATCCAAAGTGCACTTGCCTCTTTAACTCATTACATAGTCAGATCCTTGCATCTCAAGAGAGTATTGGGGAAATTGAGAAGGTTTCTAAAAGAATGATGAAGATTATAAAAGTTTTATCTTCTGTGTGAGATGTAAATTCTGTAGGAGAAATTACTAAAATATCAGTGTCATGGGAGATTGTGAAAAGGGATTGATGGTTCAAAGTCCCTTTCAGTATAACTAGAAGGCATCAAATTATGTCAGCAAATGCTAGATTCAAAACAAATGAAAGGAGATGGTTTTGCATGCAGTGTGGAGTTAATTTGCAACTTATTGCCCCTGTCAGATCTAGGTGCTAAAATTTTACATAGATTCAAAAAGAGACTGGACAAATTCAGGTAACAGATGTCTGTCAGGGGTTGGCATAATGAAGATACCCAAGAGAATTATTTCTTTGACCAAGAAAGTCGCCTGAAGGTTCAGGAAAATATTTTTGATGTAGTTGTTTTTGTATTTGTATGTAGTATTGCAGTTTCCCATAGTGTTGGCCTCTGTCAGAAACAGATTACTGCATTGGTTGTCTACTAATACGGACACATTTTTGTTCCCAAATGCTTTTGGCTCAGGAGCCCTTTCTCTGCTTCCTAGGAACTCTTAATTCTTGAATGTACAGTAGTAAAAAAATGTGAGTTGTACATTCTTGCCACTTCGTGCAAGTTGTCCCACATTAATCAAACAATAACTCTGGACAAATGATACGTAATTTTCAAATTACCTGTTACTTTGCTGACGAAGATTTATTTAAAAAGCTTGAATGAGAATGCCTGACCAAACACAGTACACAATCACATGTATGTGGAAGAACACATTTTTGTTAATTATGTTGTCCTGGTTGAGGGGGAGAAAACCTCCAAAGGGCTTCCTCTAGAAAGCAAATTCAAGTGGCCCCTCTTCCAACTGGTTTGGGAAAAGACTTCCTTGGAGAAAAGTGGAAAAAACCTGTTTATTTAGCAGGCGAGGCACTCCCCAGCACGATAAATGAACAGTGTTAAACAACAAAATGTTGCGCCGCTCTGAAGAGATGACAAATTCTGACAGTCCCTTTTGTGGGCTGTAGCTCGGCTCTCTCAGTCTGTCCCCAGTCCCTCCGGCACTGGAAATGCTGTGGCCCGGGCCAGGCCCTGGTGGGCCACAGGTGCGAGCCCCTGGTGCTCCTCTGGGTTTTCAGTCCAGAGCAGGTTCAAACAGTTCCAAGAAAGAGGAAAAAAGCACAGTCTGGAGAACTTCTCTGCCTCAGCTAGCTAAAGCTAACTAAAAAGGAAAGGAGAGCTTTCTCCAGCTGTCCACTACAGACAGCAGGGTCCAGGAGAAGGATGTGGGGGAGCGAGTGCAATTTCTGGTAACAAACTCTGCGCTTTACTCTCTCCCCCACTTCTCTCTCAGAGCCAGTCTGAAAGGAGCAAAACTTATTTCTGGGCTAAACAGACAAATGGGGATACAATCATCATAAAGTCACCCCAGGACAGTTGTCTAAATCACTAATATTAATACATTATCATTTAAATCCCCTCAAGTAACTTAAATACTTCAACCATAGGTGGCCTTGGCCTTGGCAGTTTTGAAGCGTGCCTTATTACAGAAGAGTTAGCTTACGGATGTACAGGGGTTCAAACTGCCATTGAAGCAAACTCCCTAGGGGTAAGTTCTGTCTTTTCTTACATCCCTTAAACTACAATCTCTGCCCTTGAAAGAGCTGGATTAATGGTCTAAATATTTCCTTTCAGCAAATGCCAGTTATCATTGCAGGAAATGAGCATCAGCAGAAAAAGTACTTAGGAAGAATGACAGAGGAACCAATGATGTGTGTAAGTATAAGTACTCTGCTCTAGAATGTTTGAATGTTTCTAAACCATATTAATAGTATTACTCCTTTTTTTTTCTAGTTTTTTTCCTCTTTTTTTGCAATTTTATTCCCCCTGAACACTTATATTTACTCACAACTTAGCCCTTTTTGATTTGTATGTAAACAGTGGCACTTACTGAAAGTTAGCAACTACCTAATGAGATATATCCAGTAAGTAAACAGAAGATATTACTTGGAGAATTATCCCCATCCTAAGTCACTTACCAAAAATTAATAGTTTTTATTTCCCTTTCAAGAAGGGTTGTAGATGTTTAAGAAAAATACAAGGTTTATGTAAGGAGACCCCTAACTTGGATGGGAATGAAATTCTATTTGTGGTCTTAAATAATACATAAACAGTACTTGTTACATAGAAAGAAGTAAAGATTCGTCTGCAATGTATAAATCTACAACTATGCCTCCTAAATTGAAGGATTCAGTAAACATTAAATGTTACTCAGTGCTCTTATTTTCAGACTTTAAAGATCCTCAGCTTTCACATGAGAATTTTTGAAGCCTGAGGACGTAATAGCTTAAGGGTTACAGAATATTTCTTGTTTGATTAAAAGCCAGTTTTGTGTATTGTTGTGGATTTATAAAGAAAATAAACCCTTACTTGGCCAGCTGTTTGCAGGGAGAAGGGGGCTGTGTGTTGGGTTGTTTTGGGGTTTTATTGGGGGTTGTTGTTTATTTGGTGTTTGGATTTCACCATGCAGTTCACTTAAACCTTTGACAACTAGTTTGATGCACATAATCTGCATTAATATGTAGTTGACTAAAGACATAACATTTATTCCCCAAGATTTTGCATTAATTTCTTCTAGGCTTACTGTGTAACAGAGCCTGGAGCAGGCTCTGATGTGGCTGGTATAAAAACAAAGGCTGAGAAGAAAGGAGATGAATACGTTATTAACGGTCAGAAGATGTGGATCACAAATGGGGGGAAAGCAAACTGGTATGTTAACTGGTGTCATAGTTCTATGCTGTTTGTAGTAGCTTTACCCCACATCTCTGACCTCAGTTAAATTCTTTAAAGACCTATCTTTCAGATACAAATCTGAATGTTCTCTGTGTTTCAGTGGATTACATTTTAATGTCTGCCCAGTTTATCAGGATAGCTGTCAGGATAGCATATACAAATTTTTGCTATGCAAAACCTAAAAAGGAAAATGAGTGATGACATCATAACTCCACATTCAAGAATGGCCTCTTGAATCTTGTGGCTATCAAAATTAAATGTGATTCTACTAGAAACATCTCTTACTCCTAGTGAAGGTAGAAACACAGATTGTAGTGTTACTTACTATTTTCTGAAAAGAAGACATTTTCCATCTGTCAAGGATTGCAGATATGGCTGTGTTGTCTAGAGCGTGCTTTTACAATGTAAACCTCTTAAATCATGTCTTACATCACACTGATTCACAACACCCTGAATTCGAGTAGAGAAAACTTTATACACTTACCCAAAACCCGAATTTTCTAGTTTTTGTCTTGTTGAAGGCAGACCTACCAAAGACAATCTATTAGGTTCCTTTTGACTTTACTGAATACTATAAAAGTGATTTACAGCTGTTTAATTTCTAAGAGAAATACTTAAAAAAAAAAAATTCAAAATCTTTGAAATCAGGTGATAACTTTCACATCCAAGAATGTATGTCCTAAGCATTAATTTTTATGTACATGCTATGAATAGGTTTCTTTTGTACTATTTGGGAAGCTGTTAATATCATAAAGACTTACAATACATGGAAAAGGTAGGAAATATTTGCATGTTGATTTGAATAATCTTATTAAATTTTATGAAATCTTGAATCTTTGAAACTTTCACTCTCTTGTTCCCTCTTCTTTTATTTTAAGTAAGGGCAAGAAAGAAAAGTTGTTAACTCACAGACAGAATTTATTAAATGGTAGAAATGCACATAAAAATGTTTAAAGTAATAGATAAATATATCTTGCTAATTGTGAGGATAAACTGCATCCATGTACTTTGTTTTACACTAGGTATTTTTTGCTAGCACGTACCAATCCGGATCCAAAAGCTCCTGCAAGCAAAGCCTTTACTGGATTCATTGTGGAAGCAGATAGCCCAGGAATCCAAATTGGAAGAAAGGTGAAGATTGTATTTCTTGTTTGACAAGCCAGGAATTACTGTTCAGTTCTAAACCAATAATAAAAAAAACCTACCCCTAAAGTAAAAAGACTGTTACACAATGGAACAGTTTCATATGCTTATGTACAACCATCTTTTCATTTTCACAACATAGAGGAACTATTCATAAAGCAGAACTTTAAAGCTGTTAATTCAGAAAAGGAATTATTCAGAATGGTCCAAAGTAAGATGATGGCTGCAAGAGTCTTTGAGAACTACTGTATGGGCAGGTGCCAATAAATGAGAAGTAGTATGCCTTGAAAGAATAAGAAGCAAGTTGAACAATTTTGACCATAAATACACACACTGTGAGTTTTAATTTTAGCTAGTGCTGGTCAAAGAAGAGGCCTAAGAGATACTGATGCTAGTTCTCTCTTTACAGAAAAGTACTGTTTTTAATACTAGGTAGAACTGAATGTTGAACATAGACAAGAAATCTGAAAACTTGAAAAGCTCATTTATTTATTCACTTGTAATATACCTGTACTTCCTTCATATTAGATTCTTTTCTTTTTTCCACTTGCATCTCAAAGATAGTTGAACTAGAAGAATGCAAGAAGACTGATTACAGCAACAGAACTAATTTCATATAAAGTAAACTGTCCAGCTTAGACAAGTTAAGGGCATGCTGGTCTGCACATACAAAAGTAGCATTTGTCTTGTATGTGGTAATTTTTCAATTAAGTGTTTTGGGGAAGAAAATCTGTATCCTTTGAGTCAACAAAAGAATGAAAACATATTGTACCTTTGAATAATCCAATTTAGTAGCACATCTGTAAATTTCCCACTTCAGGAAATGAACATGGGTCAACGCTGCTCAGATACAAGAGGCATTGTCTTTGAAGATGTGAGAGTCCCAAACGAAAATGTATTGATAGCTGAAGGAGCTGGCTTTAAAATTGCAATGGGAGCTTTTGATAAGACCAGACCACCTGTAAGTATCAGAAAAAACTTGGTTATAAAATACAGCAGGTATTTCTGATTTTTTATTCTGGCCTGTATTCAATTTAGGTAGCAGCTGGTGCTGTTGGATTAGCAAAAAGAGCCCTTGATGAAGCTACAAGATATGCTTTGGAGAGAAAAACCTTTGGGAAACCAATTGTTGAAGTAAGTGTGGGGGCAGAATATAATAAGAGCTTATGTTTTCACCACAGGTGTACTGCTACCAATTTTTCAAGGTTATTCCTTGATATTTGTATTTCCTTAATTTTTATATTATACCTCTGCCATTTTCTGGTTTCCAAGTATATAGGTTGCACCATGAGTAAACTTAGCTATGTGGTAACTTCAAGAATTTTTGGTAATTTATCAATGATAGTAGTAAAAACAGAAATAAAACTCTGCCCAGAAGCTCAGAACTTACATACCAGCAGGGCATACTTAAGTTCTTCAGTGCTAATAAAGAGGGATTTTCAGGAAAGAAGAAAACATCTGAGGTATGTGAAACAAGACATATAGTATTAACACAGATAGAATACATTGCCCATCATGCTGCTTACCAATTTTGAAAAAATACAAATAAACAGCAAGGTAAATACTGATCTCATAAATAGGAAAGAATAACTTCAGCTGTTGTTTAATCAGTATTTAATCCCTACGACTAAATGGATTTGGAAATCAAAAACTTAAGAGTAAAATTCAGCATACATATACGAGAGTGTGATGCATATTCTGTTTTTACTCTGTGGGGTTTTTTTTAAAAATATCTCTGTATTAAGGAAATTATATTTTTCTTAGATGTCATAGAATTTTAAGCAGGCAATATTAATGTCATTTATTTCATCATAGCACCAAGCAGTGTCTTTCTTGCTTGCTGAAATGGCAATGAAAGTTGAACTTGCTAGGATGGCTTACCAGAGAGCTGCATGGGAGGTGGATGCCGGTCGCAGGAATACCTACTATGCTTCCATTGCAAAGGCATTTGCTGGTGACATTGCAAACCAAGTAGCTGCAGATGCAGTACAGATTTTTGGAGGAAATGGATTTAATACTGAATATCCTGTAGAAAAACTGATGAGAGATGCTAAAATCTACCAGGTAAGTAAAAGAGAATGTGATAATGCATAGATTTTTTATAGAGTAAACTAATGGCTACTTACTTCAAATTGTGATGTACACATGTTAAAAAACCAGTTTCAGAATGAAAGCAGTAATCCTTCCATTTAAAGAAAGAGTCATTCAGATCAGGAAATTACTTCCATACAAAAGTCATTGCACTTGACGAAAACTGAAACTGCATAAGAGAAATAAATTATGTGGTGTGCTTTGGTTTGGTTTTTTTTTGTTGTTGTTTTGGTTTTTCTCTAATGTGGTAACTCATTGCAATTCTTCGATTCTCAATTTTTAAATTTTTGTATGCTTGGGAAAAAAGTCCTGATCAAAATACCAGTGCTTGCTTTGTTATTCTGTAAACAGAGGTGGTTTACATACCATACTGTTCTTGAAAACCTTCTGAAGGCAAATATGACCATCTATCTATATCCTGGATTGATGTCTGCTTATAGTTTAGCTGTCTTCTTAGCTTGAACACTAAAGCAGTTTCTTAGCCCAACGATTTATGAGGGAAGAGTTGGTTTTTGTTTGGTTGGGGTTTTTGTTTTCTGTTAATCTTTCTGTTTGAAACTTTGGTATTACAAGCTGCATGGAGTGCTGTGGCCAAGGTATCACCAGTCTTGAGTATCACGGTGTTGTAGTTTAACCCCAGCTGGCACGTAAATTGCCACTCAGCTGCTCACTCCTTTCTCCTCCCTGCTCTGGAGGGATGGTGGAGAGATTTGGAAAAAAATGGTCAATCTCATGCATTGAGAATAAGAACAGTTTAATAATAGAAATAAAGTAAACGATAATAATGAAAGGGAGAGACAGATAGTAATAGAACCCAAGAAGAACAAGTGATGCCAAATAAAGTTGTTCATCACCTGGTGACCAGTGCCCACCACATCCATCCACAGCAATCAGCACTCCCCCTAAGTTTATATGCTGGGCATGACTCTCTATGGCATAAATACCCCTTTGGCTATTCCAGGTTAGCACTCCTGGCCATGCTTCCTCCCAGCTTTATGTGCACCTCCTCACTGGCAGATCACAGGAAACTAAAAAGTCATGGATTTTGAGTAAGCCCTACAGAGCAAGAACTGAAACATGAACGTCTTACCAACACTATTCTCACAAAATACAGCACTGGACCAGCTACTAGGAAAAGATATTTACCTTATCCTAGCTGACACCATGACATGTAAAATGACTACCTTGCATGTGTTGTATCAACAGAAGTGTGACACAACCTAGAGTGATTATCCATTTTTTTTAACAAGACTCTTTTGTACTCATGTTTAGCCCATAGTTCGCTGTAATACCCAGGTTTTTTACTGCAGTGTCACTGCCAAGAAATTATTCCATGTCGTGTTGTAATTAGTATATTGACATACACTATGCTGTAGTTCTTCATTCAGCAAGAATATTTTAATTGCATTCAGAAAAGCCAGTAATCTTTATTGACATCTAACACTAATAATGACTAGATAAAAATATCAAAATAGATGATATCAAGAAATACACATAGATCATGACCTATAATGACTGTTAGCTATAACAGCTGTCATTCCCAAGATTCTAGGTAGTTAGTATTTGTTTTACAGCTGACTTCAAAATGAAAACTGTTATTGCCACTATCCAAGAATTTATTTTTCTCTGTTTAAGGAAAGACAACTGCTATGCTGGAATCTAAAGGTCCCTATAACTAACTTCACTTCTGCAAGTGAGGAAATGAATAACTAATTGAAATTTATGACTGGGATTTTTTTCCTGTCAGGTTGCATGCTTTTTTAGAGAATGATGGTGTGAGGGTTGAAACTCAGATTGATTTGGATTGATTTGACAGAATCCCGTTATTACTTAGTTTTTTCATTATAGTGATCCAAATGTGTGGCTAAGTAGGCTTGGTTTTGTAATTAATCAGATTTAGCATTAATTTTTTGATGACTGTCAGTTCCATTTCATCCCCAAAAGAATTCAGGAAAGGGTTTTGTCTTGCAATTATTTTGTCCATGTCTCTTGATTATATCTTGCACTTCATCCTGCTTTGCTGTATTACTGCTCAATTCCAGATGTTATATACTTTTGGCCATACATTGCATGAAGAAAAAGCCTGATTTTTCAACTTGTCTTTCATGTGTTTGATCTTTTTTGGTATTGTATGATCCTTCTATTGTGTTTACTGATAACATTTTTACATGTCCTTACTGTGCCCTGGTTTTGTCTAGGCTACTTTGGTAGAAACTCTTAGGTTTGGAAACTCTTAAATTTGGAAAGCTTCCTTTCTTTAATTGTCAAGGAATCTTGAAACTATTTCCATCAGCTTATAAACCAAAATCTTTGCTGTAATTACTTAAGAAGTTTGTGAGTTGTGGTGTCTTTACACTTGAATTCCATGGCTGTCTTCATCAGCAAGTGCAAATTCAGTGCAATAGGAAGAGTTTGGTAGATTGCAGGAACAGCTGTCGAGACCCTGACAGCTATGCTTTAAGCACTTTGAGCAGGCTGAGTTCTTAGCAAGCCTGTTTGGAATGTCCCTTGGAAAGTGTGTCCCTGCTAGGCATCCAATTGTTAGGGTCCAGATGCAGGCTTGTACCATTAAGGTTTTACTAGGGATTGGTGAATGTTTAGTATAGAGAGAAAGCAGAGCTTCCATTTGAGTTGGATTCAGAAGGCACCTAGTATTCACAAAATGCAGTCTGCTCTGTGCACTGGATCAACATGGGGTAAGCAGCTGCAGAGAATTCACCCTGGGAATCAACAACTTGTTCTGAACCAGAAGGCTGATGTGAACACAGGTTATACCATTCTTATTTTTAAAATGCTCTTTAAGGTTCCTGGAAAGATTATTCCTATAAGTAAATTTGCATGATTTTCAGCAATTTGCCAGACCAGGTTCTGGCAGAACTTGGAGCTGAAACATTAAAACCTCTGGACTGTGTTGCCTTAGCCCTTGCATTACATTGCAGTATGCCTGTGGAGCATAGGTCCTTCTTGGCATTAGAACTTCATAGGTTATTTTTTTTCTATTTTTGACTTTGCTGCCAGCAAACAAACAGAACAGAGCCATGATGCAGGCTGTTTCTAGAAGAAAATATAAAAATAAAGAAAACCACAGACAAAACTATATGAGAGAGAGTACTAGTTAACTAAGAGCAATAGAAATAAATGGATTAAAGACAACATATGGTATGACCTTGAAAGGCTAGTCAAAGAAAATACTTAAGGACAAGTCATCTGTTCCCTTCTACCCATTATTTCAGATCCTACGTTGAAAAAATCTAAATAATGTGTTTTCTTCCTCAAATAAGAGGAATGTTGTCACCTGAGAGAACAAGACTTTCTCAGTATCTGGTATGAGTTACATTTCATTTAGCCCATTGTAATTACTCTGCCACACTTGGAATTTCTTCTATTTTTTCAGTCGTCCTGCACATCCTAATCCACACTGGATTAGTGCCATGGATTTTTACAAATGCATGTGTGTTAAAACGTTCTTAAAAATCACACAGTAACCTTATTGCGATTCTTCTTTTCAGATTTATGAGGGAACTGCTCAGATTCAAAGGATGATCATAGCTCGTGAACATGTTGGCAAATTTAAGGCTTAAAGAAATGTATAAAGAAATGTATAAAGGCGCTGCTGTAGTGTTCTGTGTTCTTACGGAAAAAGATTTGAGGGTGTTTCTCATCAGAATTAAAAAGGGATGCAGAAAAAACTTCAAAATATTTTTATTCTTTTCATTATTAAGCACCGATTCTGTTCTTACTATAAAATAATATAATCAGAATGTAATTTTTGACAGTCAATGCTGCATTTTAATAAAATATTTGTAAGAGAATTGTGGTTTGTTTCTATTGATTTTGCTTGTCATATCACTTACACTGAACAGCTAACTCAAAATACAATTTCTGAAGTGAGTTACTAGCTGTATTTCAGTTTCTCTATGCTCTTGCCCCAAGTGCTGAACAGCTGTTCCAGTTGAGCAGCAGGAAGTCCTGCGTTGCTATTGTCTGCGTGTGTCTGTGCTGAGATTTATATACTATGCAGCAGTATACTATGCATCAGCTTAAAAGAATCTGGTGTTTACACCGTGAAGCGTGTATCTATTAAATGAGGATTAATCACTTCAAGTGAAAATGTGACGCTTTTCCTTAACGATGACTTACAATATGTTTTTTATTTAAAGTCCAGTATATTTAAACAGAATCACAGAGTACACCGAGTTGGGAGGGACCTACAAGGACCATCAAGAGCTGAGGAAGGAAACCGAAGTTATTTCTAAACGCTGTCCTGTTTGCTGTGATGCAAGAAAGTGCACAGCTGGAGCTAGTGTACTTTAAATTTACTACCTGTTTCAGAACGACTTTAACAGAGCTGCCCCCCAAGGGCGCTGCGCAGTGTCGCGGGCGGGCAGGGCCACTCGTTCCGCGCAGCCGCCGGCGGGCGGGCCCGAGCGGAGCCCAGCCGGGCGCGGGGGAGTCGCGGCGGGCACCGCCTTCTTCTTTGCCTCTTCCTGNGGGCCGGGCCTGGCGGGGCCCTGGGGGCGCGGGTGGCACGGCCGGGTCCAGGGAAGGGCTCATGCGCCCGGCACTTCAGGTTATCCTTGGCGAGTTGGTGTTATTTCTTAGCTTTATTGGGGGGTTTGGTTCGCAGCCTTTTCCGGGGAAGGGTTAGACCGGGCTGAATAGTGTTGGCTTGAGATACGCAGCCTGACTTAGGTTCAGAATAGCTGTGTTGACCTGACATTGCAACTGACTTGTTGGTGCTTTTTACAGGGGACACCGCAAAAGGATGTTGTAATAAAACCCGATGCCCCAAGCGTATTACTTTCAGAAAAACATGCGGACTATATAGCTTCATATGGAACAAAGAAAGATGATTATGTAAGTATCAGTTTATTACAGTACAGCTGTGGTTTTGTTAACAGTAATAACCTTTATTTATTGGCTCAGAGTTAAGGGTTAGATGCATGTTAACAGGATAATTAATTTTTACCCTGCAGTCCAAAGCATAAAATAAAGGTGCCTTCATTAATTTCTCTAGGTCTGTGATGAGTTTTGGCATGTATTATCTGGGTATAAATTTGAAGATTATAATTTTAGCTCTATAATTACTCTGAGGCCTGAGAAACAAGCTACTAGTTTCTTTATCCCCTAGAATGCACAAGTAAAGTTGTATTTGTGTGTCACTCTTTTGATGGGACAACTTACATCAATTTTATAGTCGTAATGGTTGGATGTAGTCCACAACAATGGGATTCCACTTCGCTTCCAGCAGGTGAAAATTGTCAATAACTGCTTACATGAAGAAAAGTTGACGTTACCTTTATTGTTCACAAAAGCACCCCAAGCCTGTTGATTTCAATTGTACTGCATGTAAAAAATAATGCTTATGTAATGTAGGTGATGTAATCAATGTAAGAGAATTCAATATAAAATTTCACTTCCTAGTGCAACTTCAAATTATGAGAGTTTTGGCAGTTGGAAATAATAGACTTGTTATTTTTTGAGACTAGTTGCCGTGGCAATTTGAGGGCTTCTTTGAATGCCAAGATGGTAAACAATCTGAAGTGAATTAGCACGCAGCTTCTTGTTTGTGCCTAATTTGACATTGAGCTTGATGCTTTGAACTAGAAAAATACGGGGTGGAAGGGAGTGTAGTATGTGTTGGTATCTGTACGTGCATTTTCCTGTATGTTTGGGCAGGTATATACACGTGCATGATGTACAGAGTATATGTGGGAGGCTGATGGGTAGTTGCTAAATGGATAGAGGATGGTTCTATAGAAGTGAAAGTTAACTAATTTATTTTCATCATGCTATATTGATGGTGTGCTTATCTGATCAAGAACTAAAATAATGCACTGTTCAGGAATACTGTATGTCGGAGTATTTGAGGATGAGTGGTGTGTACTGGGGACTGACAGCAATGGATCTCATGGGGCAGCTGCACCGAATGAACAAAGACGAAATTCTATCATTCATCAAATCGTGTCAACATGAATGTGGTGGAATAAGTGCCAGCATAGGTCATGATCCTCATCTTCTGTATACCCTCAGTGCTGTCCAGGTAAGTGTAGCAGGGTAATTTTAGAGAAAAAGTGTTTATGATTAAGATTTTGATGATTGCAGGTTTATGAACCAGTTACTGTTGGAAGCCCATGGAAAGAATGATTTCAATATCTTGTAAAAAAAAAAAATCTAATGGACAAAACTGTAGGATTTAGCTGCTTCACTTTCTAAAAATTGTCATCTTTGTGAATGTTTTACTTTTAATGGTCAGTTAATGGTTACTGCATTAATGACAGTTTTGTAAGTTATCTTAAAATACTCCTTAGCTACAGGTTTTACTGGGGCATTTTATAGATAATTTTTGATTTTTAAAATTCTTCTTAGTGTATGTCGAGGTGACATATATGTATGCCCAGAATAAGAGTAAATTTTTTTTTTTATATGAGGTTTTTGGGAGTATATAATTTAAAAATTGTACTAATCTGTTGAGCATTTAATAATTTATTTATTTGGTACATATACTCCCTCTGGTAAGAAGTAACTCTCTATCTTTGTTTTTCACTGCAACTGTCTCCATAATAGACTTATTTTCTCACTATTGCTTGTGCCCTTGTTTTGTTTTGGGTTTTTTTTGGTTTGTTCTGCTCTTGCAAACCATTGTGTGAAAAGGTACCGAAAAGGCTCGAACACTTCTGAACGATTAGCTGAGTTGCTTGTGGTGTGCGTCTCTCATTCAGTCTTATGGATGAGGTATTTTAATGGTATCACAAATAAATAATATGGTATTCTTTTCTAGGCAGAAGCTATGCTGGATTTAAGGTGTTGGGTTTGAGCTCCTTAGATAGGATAGGATGCTCTAAGGTTGATCTTTATTACCAGTTTAGCTCTAGAATTACTCTGAATACTGCGAAAGCCAGGTCACTAAAGTTTCTTCTTGAACTTTTCCAAACTGTACAGTCCAGCTCCCTTCACAAGTTCCAATTCAGTATAAGGGAGGTACAATTTGAGGTTGTTACCTTACATATTAGAGATGTTAGTTCTTAAATATATACTTGATATTACTAGGAGACGTTTTCATGTTAACTAAATTGAGCTGTAGCTGTGCAAACTGGAAAAGTAGTCACAAATGCTGATGTAAAATTTCTGTGGTAAACTTAGCCAGTGTATCTTAATGAGTATGCGTGGTCTTAGTGAGCAAACACTGCAGTCCCATCTACGTATCCAGGATGTGTAAAAGGTCATGTCGTATGTTCTTGTGATCACAGTTAATAGTAATTTGTTTAGATTTGCATTTAGGGTGCATGCTGTGATTATATATTTTCTGTTGAAGTTGTACATTTTTTTTGTAGTTTTCCGTAAGACTTGAATTTTATGTAACAGTTGAAAGATTCCAGCTAACTAGGTTTAAAGTCATAGTGTCAAGTGTTTTTCAGGATTGGTACTTAAATATTGCTTAGTTTCAACTGTTGGGTTTGGTT
>VXBU01013736.1:355-30710 GCA_013400315.1 Bombycilla garrulus | reverse complement strand
CACAAAGTTTGTGGTGACTGGGAGTGACCCTGCGGCCAACCCCCATCCCCCCTAGACTACAGCTGTGTGAGACAGGTGAGCAGTGTTGAAGGCTGTGGAACATGGAGTGTGGGGTGTGCTGACCAGTCAGCAGGGAGAGAGGGCACACAGGTGGAATGCGTGTAAGGTGAATGGTATAAAAGGTTGCATGGAAGGATGATAAAGTGCTGATGGTTGAAGCTACTCATGGTATCAGCTGTGTGTCCTCCTTCAAATACATACTGTGATGATATTTTTTGTAATAAATCATTTAATTTGAATAACTGAGAGGCAAACTGTATTTTTTGGTAAGACTTTAGTAAACTGTTATGCTCACCAAATTATCTCCTTTAAGTACCATTCTTAGATATTGGAGGAGCAGTTTGAATGTATATTAATAACAATTCCTGATTTAGAGAAGCTAACACCAAGCATAATTTATTTGTATTTCTGTCTGGCTGCTTCACTCTTTTATTGACTTCCTCTAAAGTACCTAATGTCTTCATCTGCAAAGTACTTCAATACTGCAGTCACACCATTGCAGAGCCTGTCACTTAAAAACTCAAATACTAAAAATGACATTGGCTGAAATGTCTAAAATCTGAATACAACAGGCAGATAATTGAGCACCTTGCCCAGAATCACAGAAACTATCACACAAAGGCAGGAGATGCTTGCAGAAACATTAAATTTTCACCCAATTAAGCATCTATACTCCGCTTGAAAGCCTTGTAGCTTTGATAAAAGTTCATTTTAGTTTGAGTTGAATGCCGTAAAGTACCATACAATAGAATGTAAACATAATATTCCAAAGAAAAAAGGCTAAAACAAAATTTCTTTTGAGTAATTTAGAATTTGTCTTTAAAGAAATCTGTCACCATTACTGCATTTCCACAGTATATTTTTTTGTTTGGTTTTGGTGTTTTTTTTTTTTTTTTTTTTTTTTTAAATTCAGTTTGTGATGAAAGTCTGCTGCTGTGAAAAAAACATTGACCTGGTCTACTCAAAACATTGGTAGTCTCTGATAATGATAGGTTTGAGCTTGATTTTTATCACTACTCTACCCTTCTGAGCAATAACTAATTCTGTCAGGTCATCATGTTTCTATTTCTTGATCAGTTTGCAGATCTTAATGGTAAAGTTAATGGCTGATTTTTTTTGTTTAGTGTTATTAGATAGACTATAGTCTTTCAGAAAGTAGAGTAGGTAACAATCTGGTTTTTGTGAATTTTGGTCTTAGAATCTTATTTTACTAAAACCAGAAAACTACATGCACACATATATTAAGATGTGTGAAGAAAATACATGAAACTATTGCTTCTTTGTTTTGCATAATACCAAAAATTATATAATCCTACTTCAAGAAGGTTGTGTGTAACATATTGTAATACTCATTTGTTTATTACTTATATGTTAGAAAAACAGAAGAGAATGGGCGACTAAAATTATTTGTCTCAGGTAATGTTGCAGATTGTCAGCTTGAAGCTGCATCTGTATTGCATGTGTAAATACTCTCCATTTAAGTGAGTCACCATGCAAGTATAAAGCAAAATGCAGCTAAGGATTACCGTAGTGTGTACATGAATGTCTAAGATTATGAAGCTGTTCTATTTTTCCTTTTAAAACATGTGTGTAATCATTAACAATCAATTTTTGGTATGTCTTCCAGATGTTATGTCTGTAAGCAGTCTCATCAAAGAATTATTCATTCAGACTGTAGTTTTTAAGAGAATTATAATTTTATTGTGAGACTATGCAATATATATTTTCAATTCCTACCGAACAGTAGCTATTAATGTTTACAATTGTTTTCAAGGAACTAGCATCCTTCATGGCTCATTATTTAATCCTGTGGATTTAATTGCACTAATACTTCCATCTGGGTGGCATAGCACAAGATTTAATTCTGTTTGAATGCAGCTAGTGCACTTGAATATGCTGCACGGCTTTTATACATAATTAAGATCACTATGTGAGTCTGTGCCACATTTTTAAGTCATATAGGAAGCTTGCAAGAGCATTAAAGCAAGACAGATCGATCTAGACAAATAAACATGCATACACACACACAGAGAATTTTCACAAACACATAATTTCCCTCAAAATAGAAGGAAATCATTGAAGAAGTATCTCAAAACCCTAGGTTGTGTCATCCCATCAGCTTTTGAGTAAAGCTCCCTATTGAGAATTCTGATTAAAAATTGATGATATTATATATAGTAGCTTTCAAAGATACTCACAAAGATTCAAAGTTTTAAATTACTTTGCAAATAAGTACCATTCTCAGGCCCCTAAGAGACTTTATAAATCCTGTAGAGTCTCTCTTGAAGCCTCCAACCACACCTATGAGGCCAAAGGCCATTTCAGTTCTGCCTGGGGCCTCAGCCCCTTCCGAGCTCTGTTGGGGGAGTGTCAGACTCCAGCTCAGTAACAGACATGGCCATACCTGCCTATAGGTTTTGAGTGAATAAGGATGATTTTAGGACTTGGGAATATCAAAGCAGTAATAGTAATACAGAACTAAAATACTGACACAAAATTGACACACTTATACCCAGAATAAGAGTTGCAACTCACTTGAATTATTTCAAGCAGAGCGGTGTCATATTTCTTTTACAAGGATGGTTCTTGTCTGCCCATATTCATAGTGTCTCTAATTGTGAAATCACTGACAGATGCAACAGGACCCCTAAGTTGGGGAATTACTTGATTATGTTGAGTTTTACAGCGTAAAGTACTTTAAATGTTATGTATACTGAATTTTAGTTGAGTAGTTATGGCTATGTCAGCTACTGCTGCTATGTTACTTTACTGTGTATTTTTAAGAAAATAATAACTCAGATAAATATTTTTTCAACAGTGTTACCGACAATTTAGATTAAAGCAATAATTAAAACCATGATAAATCTTCAATGAAAATGCTGTTTCTCAAGACCTTTCAGAACTCTGAATGGGACATTTATTTATATGTTTTTACCATGATTGTTTTCTAAATAAATTCATATTCAAAAAGTTTAATGAAAGAAAGAGCTTGAGAAAGAGTAATGGAAATGTATGTCATTAACTCAAATTTAGTTTAATTTAACATTTTTGTCCTTTTACTATAAAGCTCTAAGTATTCAACTCTGATAAACAGTGCTGTAATGGAAAATAACTAGCAAGCTCCCTAACTAAAGTTAATCTTTACAACACAGAAGTTCACAAGACTGTAGCCTCAACAGAATTGAAAAAAATCTCCACTTAATTTTAATAATTTTCTCTAGAAGAGTTGATATCAAATATCTACAGTAGAATTATATAGAGTGGCAATCTGGAAATTACTAAAATAAAAGTTTATAAGCATAGTTATATTGTTAGTAGACAACAATATATGTTATTGTATTTTATTTTTTTATTTTGTTGTATTTTGGGGTTTTTGTAGCTTTTTTGGGGGGAGTTGGGGTGGCTTATGAGGGGTGTTTTATACTGTGAACTATAAATGAAGGTAGAACTTACTTTGAGAGTGAGTGACTATTTGCAGTCAATATTTTCTAAGTTATGGGAAAAATTAAGTAAAACAATTTCTTTGATTTTTTAAATTTTTTTTTCTGGAGTAGGTATGATAAACTTAAGTCATTAAGATATTAAGCTATTAGAGCGTGTCTGTAGGAAGGCCACGAGGAGAGTGAAGGACCTGGAAGGGAAGCCTTATGAGGAGTGGCTAAGGTCACTTATTCTGTTCAGCCTGGAACAGACATGAGGGGAGACCTCATGGGGAAGAGAGGAGGGTCAGGTACCAATCTCTTCAGTCTCATGACCGGTAACAAAACTCAAGGGAATGGCACAAAGCTCTATCAGGGAGATTTAAATTGATGGCAGGAGAAGGTTTTTCACCCAGAGGGTGGCTGTGCCCTGGAACAGGTTCCCCAGGGCAGTGGTCATACTGACAGAGCTCAAGAAGTATTTGGACAAAGTTCTTGGGGACATGGTGTGATTCTTGGGGTGTCCTGAGCAGGTCCGGGTGTTGAACTCGATGTTCCTGATGGGTCCCTGCCAACTCAGCATTTTCAGTGACTCTATCATAAATCCTTTCAATCATCCATGGAAATACTGTTGACATTTCCGGGTAGAAAAACCCTCAAAACTTCAGCCTCTCTGATCTTACGAACAATTTTTCCCTAAGCATCCTGTAGCTTATTACTTTTTTCTCATTTCTCAAAATGAAACTTCAGTGCAAAGCCATTTAAAAAAAAAATTAACATTTCTATTGCTTAGTTTTAAAATGTACGTTAAAATATGTTTGTTATATTGAGTCATGATTGTTTTTAATATTTTAAAATTTCTGCACAGGTAAGCTTCAGTTTTGTACCTGAACCATGTAAGTATCCTTCCCTTTTGGTCTCCAGAAATTAAGCCGAAATCCAAAGATATTAAGAATTTTAATAGAGAACTACTATGTGGTTTAGTAACTTTATCTGTGTGGAAATATTAATTATTTGATAATAATCAAGATTAGAACCTTTATGCTATAGATGGTGGAAAACACAGATTTCTAATGTAAAACTTTTGAATTTCCAAGCACTGCAGGTCTGCTAAAATCAAAAAAAACACAAGTACTCTTCCTCTGTGGATAGAGAGGAGTTTACAAGAGGCAGCCCTTATCATAGCACAATGATAGTTGGCTCAGAGGTCTAAATATAATGAGATTCTTATATATAAAACAAAAATAATATAATAAATAGTATGTCTTCTATGTTATGCCTGCAATTAGTTGATATTAAGCCTTCAGTATCTAGAACATAGTAAGAAGATGTTAAGAACTGTTTCTGATAGATGCTGTGATATAAGAATGAATTAATATTGCAAAAAATGATGAGAAGATAACAGATTAGATTAATCAGTCTTGCCTTCATCAGTGCTTCATTTCAGACAAATTTCAAGTGTCTAAATAAGCCATGAAACCAAAGACTAAGGTTTTAAACACTGTGAGAGAGTTTACTGGTAGGAATATTTTTAAAGAAAATGGAATCACCCTTTTGAGGAAAAACAAATGTTTGGTTAAGCAGGAAAGGATTCACTGATGGGACAGTCACTTGTGTGGGCCTCACTCTTTCCAGTGACTTATGTTGTTGCCTTGTTGCTTCAATCTGAAATGAGGAGCATAGAAAATAATCTTCTACTATTTGCCTCATCTCCTCAATCTAATGTTTACATTTGTCCCTCTTCTGTAATGAAATATCACAACTACACAATATATTCTAATTCGCAGAGGTGGGTTAATTATCCAGAAATGTCTACAATGAGTTCCAAATAAGCAATAGTTTGCTTTTTACTGACTAGATTAGTTTTGCCTCACTTATTCTTGATTAGATGTAATAATAGATAATCCTATTACACTTTTTTCTGAAATATTTCTGAAAATAATTTCACAGATACATCATTATTAGCAAATAATTACAAAAAATATTATTTTATAAATTATGTGCATGTCTCAAGAAAGGGCTTAGATTTGCTTTGGGATAACTTTTTAAGACTTAAAATACTATTTGCTTCTCAGTTTTCAAACAAAATATAATGTCAGATGTGTATATATCCACAGATGTGTGTATGTTTGCACCTATTTAATATATAAATATTGACAATGTCAGATTTGCATCAGTGCTAAAAAAACTAATTTTTTTATACATTATAAATTGAAGGTCTTTAACCTTATCTGGTCTTCATTTGCTTTCATCCCTGTGTAAAGATAAAGCCCTTCCTGTCTTTGGAGCATTGTGCTGAAGTGGACAGCAGCACTGATCCTTACAGAAATTTTCCTTTCTTTATTTCTGCATTTCCTGGTGCACCATGGACAGAAGGAGCAGCAGGCAGGGTACAATAGGCAAATATCTTATATAGTCAGTGACATATTTCATCTCTGCTGCACTTCACAAGGGCAACATGTGAGTTAATTCTGTAGTCTTTGTTGTGATCACATAACTAGTTATAGGCTCGTGTATAGGTGTGGAAACCTACTGCTTTTTCATTTGATGTTGAAGTTGTAGAGATGACTGAATTAAATAACCAGGTTTTGTGCAATATTGTAATAGATGATGCAGTTATTTTTTCCATGCGTCACTTGACATAGTTACTGGCAAATTACATTGTGTAGCCCATAGTTCGGCACAGATTTAACTGGTAGCTAATTTTTGCCTTAATCTGATGATGTAAATTGTTTGCTGCATTGTATTTCTGTTACCAGAACCTTTTGATAAAGTAGTGGAGCGTTAGCACAAAACTGAGAGCCAAAGAGCCAAAATTGTTTTCATTTCATTATGGTATTTTACTTTGCATGCCTTTTATTATTTAATTTAACATAGGATAGTGTATGTTGCTAACCCAAAATTATCCTGAGTATGGAGAGAGTTCAAACAGTGTCAAGAGTAATTGTAAGACAAAGTCTAATAGAAGGGCATCTTAAATCGAAGATGCAGTGCAAGCTGATATTGTATTTGTAGGTTAAATCATAAGTAGCACTTTAGTATCCATTCATGTTCTATGCAACCCCTGTTTCATCTCCTATGAAGATTGTCAGCTTTCTTATAAAGAATTGCAAGCAGACAGCAGACCACCAGCCTGCATTCTATTCTCAGCTCCCATAGCAATCAAGAAAACTTAGGGTGGTACCACATATGCTCTTCCTTTAATAGAATGAGGAGATGTATCAAGTGGATTGGAAAAAGAACACACAAATTCTATTTTTCATATGCACATACAGTTAAATCAAAAAGTAAGACAGTAGGAGAGCAGTAACTGGAACAAGAGTCGAAAAGAGAAAACAAAACAAAAAATCAAGGCAGAGATGGGGGTAGAAAGTAGACATGAAAGACAACTTGGATTTATCAAATCTACTTAACAAAAGCTATGTAGTGGAAAATTTTTATGAGACGTTCTTGATAAGCACTTGTAATTATAGTCTTTGATATCACTGGTTTATAATTTTCACTTCACAGGATAAAAGTCAAACCTTTTAGAGGCAGCTTCTTTAGCTAGCTGTATTGTTGACAACATAGGGCTCTAACAGTTCTGGGTGTTTTGCCTCTAGAGCATGCTGTGGAGTCACTGCTGGTGGGAAGGTGGGAAGAGTTTCATGAGTCACTGACATCTCCTCCATAGTTCTGTACCTTATAAAGCCAATGCCTTTGATACATTGAAGGTTGGGACCCAGTAAAAACTGAAAACTCTGTGATTGAAAGAAAACAGTTTCTTAGGTGCTTTCTAGAGGAAAGAACTCTAAAACAATTTCTTTTATTTTAAGGGGAAAAAATCTGCTTTATTGACAATTTATTTAATCCATAAAGTCTGTAGTATCAAAAGAACAGTCTACAGCTTTTGTGTGTCTTCCAGCACTCTGGCTTAAAGGGAGGAAACAGGAGTCACGGAATATAGTTTGGTCATTTACTTTGAGAGTTATATTGAGACAGAATTATTTATGGATACATATTAGTTGTGATACTGGGCCAGAAGTAGAAACCACATGGTTAATACTCTGTCTGCAAGAGAAGCCAAAAGCNACCACCCAAAACAAGACACTATAGTGAAAACATATGGTCTAAGTCCTATTTAAGTGTCATCATGATTGCCAGTTTGAATATAATATTTTAATTGTTGAAGTGTGGAATTTAATAGCATTCATATTTTTAATTGTTAATTAAATCAGTCACTATTCTTCTGAGCAGATATTCAGTGATGTTTGTCAGAAGAAAATTATGATCTCTTGAGTTCAAAATCATTATCAAATGTTGTCTATGTTTATCTTTCTTTCTTGATCTCTGGTGGAGTAGACATATCCAAATTATTGATTTCTTAAACTGCATGGAGGAAAATATTAAGCTAAACCCCATTAAATTTAAACTCAAATTCATACTCTTTTTATGGGAACTCCTAGTATTCAGTTCTCTTTTGAGTCTACTTATTTGTTTCTGTCCTGTAGAAAATTATTTTATGCTTAAATAAATAGTGCATGAGAAAATATTTTCTTAGCTATTTAACACTTCAAATTTTAATTTAACTTGCTTGGTTTTTATTGACCTTTGATGCAGGTAGGAAAAAAACACAGTCATATATCTTGTTCATACAGTTAATTTCTGATTTATTTTTATAATTATTTGTCCTATTCTTCTAAGGCATATTCTAAGGTTAAAAAATAATCCTTCAGAGTTTGTTTGGAAAGATTCCTCCACTCTTTGGTTGTATCATTACCCCTTTTTTGAACAGCTTTTAGTTCTGAATTGTCCAATATGCCACAAACATTTTAAACTTGTAACCACATTTCAATAAGTTCACCATAGTATTCTTTGCATGTTTCACTTCTTCATCCCCTATATGTTCTGGTTTCTTCCAAGGGATATTTCACGATTTGTACAAGCAGTGATTTCTTCTGTCAACAATAACTCCAAGGTTATTTTCCTGGCTAGTGCTGTTAACTGAAATAGTTGTAGGCTATAGGAATAATTTTAATTCTTACCCTGTGTGCTTTTCTTCAGTTTTATGGATACTAAAATTCATTTGTAATCCAGCATTTAGCTGCTGCCTTAAATAGTTCAGGTTTTTCACAGCTGTAACTGGTCCTAAGTAACTGAATTTTTTGTCTTCTGCAAAGCTTGCTGGATAGTCTCCTAACTTTAAAACTTTAAAAAATATATTAGGAAAAAAAAATGCTTAACATTGATTCTAAATGATACTTGCTTTTAGCTTTTTATTGTGGCTAAAATGGATGGTTCACATTCCATCCTGGTTTTTAAATTTGGAACATCTTACTCCATAATACTCTTCCTGCTGCCTATGGCTCTGCTTTCATTGAAGTAGCAGAACTTCCAAACTTGGAAGAATTTCTCAAAACCTAGCATTTTTTATGTTTTATTAATTTATCTTATCACTTTGCATGTTACAACATAATAGTAAATGTGCTTACTGAAAGTAATTGAGTTTTACAAATACAGTGTGTTAATAAAATAGAAGAATACAGACTAACCATGTTTGTACGGAAAATGCAGTGTGAAGGATCAGTGTTCTGCAAGACCAGTGAAACTGTTTATTTTTTATTTCTGTGTGAAATCTAGGAAAGAATTCACCAGAAAATAGAGGAGCTTTGTAAAACTTTACATAAATCAAATAGATCATCTAATTTAAAAGTTTTTACTGTACTGGCATGTTGTTAGGGGTTTGTTGGTTTTTTTTAGGTTTTTTGTTTAGCCTTTTTTTTTTAAATAGGCGTGGTAGTTATTCTAAAAAAGAGGTTTTTTGTTTTTGTTTTTAAAAACATCCATTAGTTGAGCCTTCACCATATAAGACGGGAAATTATTTCAAAATATATGCTATTTAATTGCAAGGTAGCAGGAGTCCTACTGGATTAGCAAAGCGGGGGTGATTTTGAAAGTTGTATTTAGGAATTCAGTGATTGGGGCCATTTTAAGATTTATATTTGCTGACTGATAGCGTTATGTACTCAAGGTCTGTTCTGTCACCAGTCTTTAGCAGTGTGTAGTAATTACTAACTCCATGTAAACCACATTCTGAGCTATCTAATAGGGGAAGGCCTTCATTAGGTGATGCCCTCAAAAACACCCAAGGAGTGTCAGAAGATTATAGCTTGAGGCTAGGTAATTTTGGTTCAAGTGAAAATGTGTTCAGACATTTTATATGGATGCAGTTTTGTAGATGTAAGGATCACAAGGTTGAGAGTATTCATTAGATATGCATCCTCTGCTAGGCAGAGGAAGCAATTGACTTTAAAAAAATCAATGCTGTACATGAATATTTCAGGATATAATTTTTTGCTTTCTCTTATTATTTCTTTAAGTATTCTAAATTTCTTTAGGCTATTATTTGTATATTTAAGAAATCACGAGCATATTTATAAACAAAAGGTATTATTGAAGAAAGGAGAATCTAAGCAATATTAAGTTAGAAAAATCAAGATAAGATATAGAAGAAAATATACTTTACAGAATCCTCCTGTTTTACATTCAAGAACTTTTTTAAATACAGTAAAGTATCAGAAGTTTGTTATTTTTATTCTATATAAAATAATTGTGCTTATTTTTCAATAAGTGCACATAATGACCTTGAGATTAGCCCAGCTGGTCAGATCACATTGCTAATAACACCAAAGTTGTGGGCTCAATCCCCATATGGGCCATTCACTTAAGAGTTCAACATGATCATCCTTGTGGGTCCCTAAACAGAAATAGAAAAAACATATTAAAAAATGCACCTGGCAAGTAGAAACTCTCCATAAACTAGAAAATCTATCTAAAATTACATACACCTATTATCTTAACTGCCTTACTACATTAAATTTTTATACTTTATTGAATATTTACAGAGAGTTTAAAATAACTGTATCAGTAAGAATTTTTTACTGCTGTAGGCATTTAGGCCATGAAATACAAATACTGTGTTTAGCAATATTTTTTTTCAAAGCAGTTTCAGTCCATCAGTTTCTTGAATGCTTTCACAGTCCATTTTTCCAGACAGAGCACTTAATTTCTGAGCTTCCTTCTGAAAGCCTTATTGTACAGCTGACCTTTTAGTAGTCGTATCACTGCTCTGAGCTGCCTGATAAGGAGTGAAAGGGACTGAAGACTTGACTGTATGACAAAAGACTGTATAACCCATAAGACAAGAAGCTGAAGTTTAAGTCAATCTCTATGCATAATAGCTGAAGATGCAGGAAAACTCTCTCCAACGCTACTGAGAATATAGACATAATAGAAAACTTCAGATCCTTCAGAAAAAATGTGGAAATGTCATAAAGTCAACATACAATCTATGAAACCAGATAAGGAAATATCAAATGGGCAAACAAAACCGCTGAAGTTTCTGTGGAAAGCTTATGTTCCAAGAACCAGCATCCTCATATCATTTTGGATGTCCTGCTATCAAACTTTGAAAACCTATGAATATTAGAATATGGATCACATTAGATGAAATCTAAGTATAATGAAGAGCATCACTATTGATTCAGTTTTCATATTGTCATATTTTGTCACAGCATCTATTCTTTTAAAATTAAATTTTTACCAGTTTTATTGTACAATGGAATGATATATTAGTTATAATATCAAAATTATTTTAGTGGAAGTCTATGGATGAATGATAAAAGTAAAAATCAAAGGAGAAATATTCAAATATTTGAAATCTGACTTTTGAAAGGTGTAATACATGGTCACAAATGGCTAATAATATCAGTCAGAAACATAATAGATTTCCAATACAATATAAGAGTAATTTGTAGGAGACAATATACTTCCTTAAAAATGTGTCTTCTTTTATGAAGGCAAGGATTTTATCTCCTCACCAAAAATGTTGTTCTATTGCACATTGCTCAACAACAGAAATGATGAATTATTCTATCAATTTAGAAAATAATTTTCTAAAAACACTATATTTGGTGGTTTTTAATAATTTTCAGCAAGCTCAATGTGCATATTTCTGAATAAGAAGACTGTCCCTTGCACAAACCTTTGCACTTTAATCAAATGTTGGGAATTCTCTTTACAAGATGCATAAGATTTAGGGCATTCTAAAGCAGATTCCTTTTGGATTTAGAACTAGTTGAAACACTCTCAAAATCATAGAATGACAGGATATTCTGAGTTGGAAGGAATAAACAAGGACCGCTGAGTCCAGCTCCTGGCCCTTCCCAGGACAGCCTCAGAGTCACACCATGTGCTTCAGGGCTTGTTCAAACCCTTCTTAAAGGCTGGCAGGTTTGGTATTGGGACCTATTCCCTGGGAGCCTGTTCCAGTGCCCAACCACCCTCTGGATGAACAGGTTGCACTTCAGTCAATGGCTGAATTCATAAATGAAATGTGGGAAACAACAAAAGTGGGAATGGCACTGGTTTTAGAAATCTGGAAGTTGTTATTTTTTCAGTGGAAGCTAATTATTTTCATTATGGTCAGGTTCAAAACCAAAAGTAATGTACTGTAGACAAAAGTTTCTCAACCAATTATGTCATTATAAAACTCGGTAGTAATGGAATATCTTGAAAATTGTCTGTATAAACACGTTTTTAAGTGTGTCCTGGAGGTCAGTAAAATAGCTTATCAGATGGATAATCTGGTGAATCCTACAGTGAACGGTTTCATTGAACATTAATTGAGCATTAGTTTTCATTCATTTAAAAATATATCTGTGTGTATACATATATATGTATACATATGTATTATATATGCATTTGTCTTGTGGTTTGGTAGGTTCTTTTGCTTTGACTTTTTTTTTACTTGGTTTGGTGAATAGAATATATATCAATATTTAGATATATAGATATGGTATACCTAGGATAACAAAAAGGCATATTTTTCCCCCCCTACATGCTAGTCAGGTATAAAAATTTCATTCTACTTCCAGCATTAGGCTATGATGACATTAAAATTCTTCCTTTCTTTGATGTTTGTACAAGTAAGTCATCAGTGTATATGGAAATTAGAAGTTGGCCCAAAAAAAAATCCACACAAAATGTAAAAAGACAAATTCTCACTGTCTTGTAAGATAGGTGAGGAATGGAAAATAAAATGTGCTAAGGAATATAAAAACAATTAAGTTTTTGTTTTTTGTGGATACAGCTTAAGCATCCTGCAGAGCAGGTTATCCCTTGGTTTTTTGCCATAAACTTCACTGCAGTAATCAAAATATCCAGTGCAGACATATATTCTTAACCTGCTTACATATCATAGCACAACCATATCAGTATCAATTCTGTGTTAATAATTCAGGATATTCCAACATTAAATTAATTTTTCTTCTTTCCGAAATGCATATACCAGTACAGAAAAGATAAATACAGCATTTAAATTTCCATTAGGAGCATTTGTTCTAATTTCCCTGAAAACAGCTTGTAAAAGGTAGCAGAATCTGTAGCCTACGTGCCTCATGCAGTGCATCTAACAGAAAGAATAGAAGACAATAAAATGAATGCAAGAATTTGAAGGTTATCCCAGCCAGTTCCAGCTTTGGAAATTATAGTGGCAGATGCTTCCTCTATAATTTCTGGCATCATTGAAGCACAGTCTTACTACTCATTTTACTTCATTAAATGTCTTTTTTCAGGTAATATGTGATATAGGACATTTTCCCTCTCTAAATATAAATTAAAATTATAGTTTCAAATCTGTAAATTATATATTTAATTCAAGATTTACATAAATAACAAAAAGTTCTTATGGTACCTATAGTTTCTATGTGTTTCATCTGAATGGCTGCCTATTCTAGTAATTATAAATAATTAGGATGATCCTTTGGAGAGTACCTCCACTATTGCGCTTTGCTCCTTACCTTGATTATGTCCATTTCCTTGGGGACATTTCTTTTAGAAATTAAAGAACCTTTAATTTGAATCATTTCCAGTAAACAAGAACAACTCCTGTTAGGAATTATATCTAGTACTAAGGAAGCACAGAAAATCAAAATCATTGACTAATTCCTCTGTTTCATTTTAAGGAAAGATTGATGCTGTTTTTAACTGAATTTAACTAGTTATATAGTCTTCTAAGAGTTTTTTAAAAAGTGGGTGTTGACAATATGCTTTTAAACATAATGAAGTTGCCGGATACACAAGTATACTGTACATATATGCAATCTGTCCTTAAATATGTTTATATGCAACAGCTCACTATACATTATTTGCATGTAATATGTACACACCTCTACATGCACATATGCTATAACAATAGCATATATCTAATAAAATGTATGTCTTTGTCATTAGTTGCAGCTACAGCATTTTTATGTTCTTGTAGAAATGTGTATGGTCTTTAATAGTTAGTACTATTAAATGAGAGTAATCTATCACTATGTAGGAAAAAGTTTTAATGTGGTTTTTTTTTCTTTTTTTTTAATAGCCTTAAAATGTGTTTCTGATATTTATAGTATAAATGGCTGCAAATGTTCATAAAAATATTAAATCTTGAGTTTTAAGAAGAATTTTAAAATATTTATGTCTCTTCTTGTGGTTTTAGTCTATAAACACTGATGCAAAACTTAAAAATTGCATATTAGAAAAAACAAATGTAAAAATTATTTCTTGTTCCAAGTAAGTAAGGAATGAAATCTACAGTTCATAATGTTCATGTACTGATCATGATGAGATCTTCAGAGTATATTGTAAGACTTAAATAAGGGGGGAATATTTGTATTCCAGAATAAGTAAACATAATTCTTCTGTGTTTTTGTTTTTGAATTTCTAATTATTCCTGCTTTGGAAGGTGCAGGAGGAAATAAGCACAAAATTCCATAGATTTGGAAAATGAATTGCTTTCTCCGCATCATCTTCAGCTCCCAACACTGTAAGACTGACCAGAAGACCTGGCCTTTGAGTTGGTTGGGTCTAGTTGCTGTTTTTGAAAGTAAGTCCAAATTTTGCTGACTTGTACCCAGATGTACTATGTCACCATCATTATGTCTGCCATGATGCCTAAGCAGTGATGCCTTTACTGCCACCACAGCGAAGTCAAATGTTTCTTACCTTCTTTTCATGGGGATAGTAATTGTTTGGAGAATTGTGAGGGCTATTGTTTGGAGAAGAATTGAGTAGAATCAAATATAGTATTCATAGTATATATGATGAGGAACTAGGTTGGTTTTTTTTATTTTTTTTCCTCGTCTTTTGGCATAGATAAGAGATAGCCTATTATTTTCATGGGGGAGTTCTAATGTATGGTGGGACTGTTTAAATATAATTTTTGTCTAAATACTCTGAATTCATTAGTCTTAGGCAATTTACTCAAAATCACTACATCTTAAATTACTAACAGCTGACATTTGATAGAAAGGATATACATTAAGGAGCATTAAGGTGATCAAAATTGTAATCCTTAATACAGCAGCACGGAGTATTGCATCTTTCCCAGAATTTTGTTGATACTGTTTCTTTCCAGGAAAATTTGGACATACAGCAGTTGTCACCTCCTCAGTTCAGAGTTTCTTCCAAGAATGATGACTTTCTCAGTGTGTAAATTCCTCTGAGAAATTTTGGGTGAATATATTCTCTCTACAACTGAATTTAATGTCTTTTATGTTCATAGAAGCAGTATAACATCATAATAGAATAGACTGTGAATCCCTATTGTGCATAATTCCCACATTATAATTTCAGTAGACACATTATGTTTGGCACTTGAATGATGGTTATTACTATACTGTGGGAAAACTGAAATGAAAGAGTAATAGAAGCAGCCTTTTTGAAAACTATATTATTCAGTCAAGTTTGACTTACAAGGTTTTTGACATTCTCTAGTTCTTCTGTCTTCTGTAGGCTCCACAGTTTTTATTTCTTTTGTTTCCCACAATGTCATGGTTTGATCCTAGCCAGTAACTTGACACCACGGAACATCTCACTCAATTCCTACACTGGGCTGGAGAAGAGAATCAGAAGAGTAAAAATAAGAGAACTTCTGGGTTGAGATAAGAACAGTTTAAAAGTTAAAGGAAAAGCTGGATATGCAAGCAAAATAAGGAATTCATGCACTAATTCCCATCAGCAGGTCCAGCCATGTCCAGGAAAGCAGGGATCCATCACACATAACAGTGACCTGGGCAGACAAATGCCATCGCTCTAAATGCCTCCCCCCACCTCCCCTTCTTTCTTCTTTCTCCAAATTTATATTCTGAGGATGATATCATATGGTCTGGAATATCCCTTGGATCAGTAGGGTCAGCTGCCCCAGCTGTTTTCCCTCATAACTTCTTGTGCAGCCTCACTGGTGGGGTGGGGTGGGATGAGCAACAGAAAAGACTATAGTCTGTGTAAGTTCTGCTCAGCAGTAATGAAAACAATCCCATAGCACTGTGTCATCAACAACATTTTCACAATAAATGCAAAACACAGCCCCATACCAGCTAATGTGAAGAAAGTCAACTCTAGCCCAGCCAAAACCAGAACACACAGAGATAGAAGCATTCTCCAGTGTCACTTTTTTTCCAGGACTATTAATACATAATAATTTCTTTTGTTCTGTGTTTTACATGAAATACTGTGTCCTTCAATCCATTCGAAAATTACCTTTTTTTTATTGAAGTTCCATTCTAGGTCCTTTTGTTAGAATATTTATTTCATTCTTTTTCCTAATGTAAAAAATTATTTGCTTTTTTCATTCTTAACAATTGTAAGAGAAATATTGTAGTGTTGAAAACTTGAAATTCACAGTGTCAATACAAGTAACATTTTACAGATTAGTCAGGCATATTCATGTTCTGTGTTGACCCCAAGCAAGGTCAGTCTTCAGTTCTAGTCAGATATAGTAATGGAAACTTTACCGGCTTAAAAGAGCCTGAAGAATATAAAAAAGTAGTTATCTACAACAGTATCCAAAAAATATTAGACCAAGAAAGATGGTTTTGTATTCATTGAAAAAATGGAGGTGAAGCTTAATTTACTTGCAAACTTTTATAAATATCAAAGTGCAGACTGTAGAGATAAGTATGTTCAGAATGGATATTGGGCTCATAGTTCAGCCCTATTTTTTTCCTGTTTTTTTTGGGACTGTGGATTCAAGCTTTCTGAAGTGGAACTAAATCTGAAGTCTCCATTTGACTGCATGTTCTGGATCATCAAGATACTATAGAGAGTTCGCAAGTATACCTTATTCTACCCATGTTTTAAAGAGGATAATTATTTTAATAGATAAGGACTCAAATTGGTGTCAGTCTCTAAAATGAGTTTCACAGAAATGTAATATCCTATGAAAGATATCAATTTCAGCTACACATTTTAGAGGCAGAGTTGGGTGATAATACTTGTTTCAGCACGCTTCTTGAAGTAGATCACAACACAGATATCTTGCTTAGCATTGTAAATTCCTTTTCTGCTGCTGTATGCATAATTTGAATATATTAAGTAATGACTGATTTATTGCTTACAATTCTCATCTTTCTACTTTTTTGAGAGGAGAGGTGGTCCTTGGAGCTGATTCAATTGCTACTCTTATTTATTACTAAATCCATTCCATCCACATTTGCTGACCAGTCATAAACAATTGGAGATGTGTTGTTGGATGCTTGCTTAATGTTTCCTATGGTTAGTGTGGTTCCTTGCTTCTGTTCAACCTTAAGAAATAACCTGATATTCTCAAGTGTATACTTCCTTTTGCTTTGGCTTGTTGAGTAATTGGAAAGAGAACATTCTCACTCTGGCCTCACTCCCTTAAAATTGCCAATATTTTTGGATCGACTGAATTGTGTCAGGATTCTGCTATTCTCTAAAGACTAGTTAATTTTTCCTAAAATATATTAGTTGTTGCTGTATAGAACACAGTACCCACATTTCCCCTCAGTTCATCCTGTTACTGTCCCTATCTGTATGTCTCCTGCATATAGGAGCCTAAAAAAATCATATAACTAGGGGGGAAAAAATTAGCTGGAGAGTCCTTGAATTTTCATATCAGCTTTCAATCTACTTGCTAACACTCACAAAATATAAAGCAACTTAAAAGGTAGTAGAGAATTCTATACAGCTATTTCTTAAGTGGGGCATAAAGTTCTAAATAATTTTGTGAACTGGGTCTTTGGATCCTACATTTGTAGGAAATTGTTTTATCACACTTTTCTTCATGTGGTTTTTAACCATATTGATCTACTTATGGTGCAGTGTACAGAATGAAACTGTGCCTTATTCTAACTCACTAAAATCTATTTCATTCGTGAAGCAGAAAAAGCAGGTAAACAACTTTTTAAAAACAAGTAACTAGCTTTTGAAATTGCTTTCTCTGGAGCTGTTACTTCTTTTAGGGATGACAAAGAATAAAAGACTATTTCCACCTTGTATTAGCATGTTTTACCATGATACTCCTTTTTCCCTTAATTGGAATAAATGAAATTCATCCTTGTATGTCCTACAGGAAAATATAGCCAGAAATTTCTTTTGATTTATTTGATAATTTTTTAGTGAAAAAGCTCCAAGATGAGACATGGCAGCTTCTGGGATTTGTCAGAACAAATTTCCATAATAAATATTTTCTGTCTTTTCTCTTTATACATCCATGAACTTTCTATGAAAGTTATCATGTGTTCTGTTAACAAAATAGAACTACAAATTCATAACAACAGTAAACAACATTAGGTACTGATAGATTTTTTAAAAATCACACAATTTATTTTTAATAATAATTGTTTTAATTTGTGTTTCAGCTATGTTGGTCTTAGAATAGGAAGCAATTGAATATTTAATTTTGGATTTTTTCTAATACTCTTTAAAATGTATATTCATTAACTTCACAAAAAATTTATTTTTTAAGTACTAGTAAGACAAGCGAAGATNCAATAAATGCAAAACACAGCCCCATACCAGCTAATGTGAAGAAAGTCAACTCTAGCCCAGCCAAAACCAGAACACACAGAGATAGAAGCATTCTCCAGTGTCACTTTTTTTCCAGGACTATTAATACATAATAATTTCTTTTGTTCTGTGTTTTACATGAAATACTGTGTCCTTCAATCCATTAGAAAATTACCTTTTTTTATTGAAGTTCCATTCTAGGTCCTTTTGTTAGAATATTTATTTCATTCTTTTTCCTAATCTGAAAAATTATTTGCTTTTTTCATTCTTAACAATTGTAAGAGAAATATTGTAGTGTTGAAAACTTGAAATTCACAGTGTCAATACAAGTAACATTTTACAGATTAGTCAGGCATATTCATGTTCTGTGTTGACCCCAAGCAAGGTCAGTCTTCAGTTCTAGTCAGATATAGTAATGGAAACTTTACCGGCTTAAAAGAGCCTGAAGAATATAAAAAAGTAGTTATCTACAACAGTATCCAAAAAATATTAGACCAAGAAAGATGGTTTTGTATTCATTGAAAAAATGGAGGTGAAGCTTAATTTACTTGCAAACTTTTATAAATATCAAAGTGCAGACTGTAGAGATAAGTATGTTCAGAATGGATATTGGGCTCATAGTTCAGCCCTATTTTTTTCCTGTTTTTTTTGGGACTGTGGATTCAAGCTTTCTGAAGTGGAACTAAATCTGAAGTCTCCATTTGACTGCATGTTCTGGATCATCAAGATACTATAGAGAGTTCGCAAGTATACCTTATTCTACCCATGTTTTAAAGAGGATAATTATTTTAATAGATAAGGACTCAAATTGGTGTCAGTCTCTAAAATGAGTTTCACAGAAATGTAATATCCTATGAAAGATATCAATTTCAGCTACACATTTTAGAGGCAGAGTTGGGTGATAATACTTGTTTCAGCACGCTTCTTGAAGTAGATCACAACACAGATATCTTGCTTAGCATTGTAAATTCCTTTTCTGCTGCTGTATGCATAATTTGAATACATTAAGTAATGACTGATTTATTGCTTACAATTCTCATCTTTCTACTTTTTTGAGAGGAGAGGTGGTCCTTGGAGCTGATTCAATTGCTACTCTTATTTATTACTAAATCCATTCCATCCACATTTGCTGACCAGTCATAAACAATTGGAGATGTGTTGTTGGATGCTTGCTTAATGTTTCCTATGGTTAGTGTGGTTCCTTGCTTCTGTTCAACCTTAAGAAATAACCTGATATTCTCAAGTGTATACTTCCTTTTGCTTTGGCTTGTTGAGTAATTGGAAAGAGAACATTCTCACTCTGGCCTCACTCCCTTAAAATTGCCAATATTTTTGGATCGACTGAATTGTGTCAGGATTCTGCTATTCTCTAAAGACTAGTTAATTTTTCCTAAAATATATTAGTTGTTGCTGTATAGAACACAGTACCCACATTTCCCCTCAGTTCATCCTGTTACTGTCCCTATCTGTATGTCTCCTGCATATAGGAGCCTAAAAAAATCATATCACTAGGGGGGGGAAAAATTAGCTGGAGAGTCCTTGAATTTTCATATCAGCTTTCAGTCTACTTGCTAACACTCACAAAATATAAAGCAACTTAAAAGGTAGTAGAGAATTCTATACAGCTATTTCTTAAGTGGGGCATAAAGTTCTAAATAATTTTGTGAACTGGGTCTTTGGATCCTACATTTGTAGGAAATTGTTTTATCACACTTTTCTTCATGTGGTTTTTAACCATATTGATCTACTTATGGTGCAGTGTACAGAATGAAACTGTGCCTTATTCTAACTCACTAAAATCTATTTCATTCGTGAAGCAGAAAAAGCAGGTAAACAACTTTTTAAAAACAAGTAACTAGCTTTTGAAATTGCTTTCTCTGGAGCTGTTACTTCTTTTAGGGATGACAAAGAATAAAAGACTATTTCCACCTTGTATTAGCATGTTTTACCATGATACTCCTTTTTCCCTTAATTGGAATAAATGAAATTCATCCTTGTATGTCCTACAGGAAAATATAGCCAGAAATTTCTTTTGATTTATTTGATAATTTTTTAGTGAAAAAGCTCCAAGATGAGACATGGCAGCTTCTGGGATTTGTCAGAACAAATTTCCATAATAAATATTTTCTGTCTTTTCTCTTTATACATCCATGAACTTTCTATGAAAGTTATCATGTGTTCTGTTAACAAAATAGAACTACAAATTCATAACAACAGTAAACAACATTAGGTACTGATAGATTTTTTAAAAATCACACAATTTATTTTTAATAATAATTGTTTTAATTTGTGTTTCAGCTATGTTGGTCTTAGAATAGGAAGCAATTGAATATTTAATTTTGGATTTTTTCTAATACTCTTTAAAATGTATATTCATTAACTTCACAAAAAATTTATTTTTTAAGTACTAGTAAGACAAGCGAAGATTTGGTGATGTCATTTAGTGGTTTTTTGTTTTTTTTTTTTGCAAGGAAATGTCTACCATTTTTGCTGTGTGAGAACAGTTTTGTAGAAACACGTTACAGCTGGGAAAGGAGAAGTGTAAACTGTGACTTGCTAGTTCATCAATATTTTTTCTTCTTCCATGGAGAATGTATGGGTATTCTAAATATTTCCCAAGCTTACTAGATCACTTCATCCTCATCACCACCATCACTTGCCATCTGCTTTGTCACGTTTCTTGTCAACCCTTTTGGGCTTATTGCAATATTATTGAACAGATAGCATCAAATGGTCTTATTTTATTCTGACTGGTTAACAGTTTCAGAAAGGTACCCTAATACCTTATGACAATTATAGTATCTAAAACTGAAAAATCTCTTCAAAAACATGCAGAAAGTGAAAGCATCTGTTTCACTGAAGAAATCATGTCAAAAATCATTTTAGTTCAAAGACAATAAAAAAGTGACATGGAAAAAGATAAATAAAACAGAGACACAAACCTCATAAAGAACATAATAACTATTACTAAAACTCCTCAACCCCTTCAGCCACTAAGAGATGTACCAATAAGAAACTACAGCAAAGTTTTTGTTTTTTATCATTTTTAGGTAAACAAAATCTTACATTCACATCAAAAATATATTTTAATGAGTTGTTGCTAAGAGCATCTCAAAAACATGATACTAAGATACTAAGAATATGATACAGTTTATTTTCATAGGATCATAGGGTCATCTGGGGTAGAAAGAGACCTTTAAGTTTATCAGGTCCAACCGTCAACCTAGCACTACCACTTTAACCTCTGAACCATATCACCTAGAAACAGGATTTTAAAATAAATCCTGTTGCTTATTATCAATACTATTATTATTCTCTCTTAGGGAATATCACTTGAGGGTTCTCTTTGTATAAAATATTTAATTCAAACTTATGATATTGCTCACAGCTAGGAGAACCACTCTCTATCACAAGTGTTTTGAAATACAAGAAGTGGCAATCTTACTGGAGAAGTTACAGCAATTTCCCTTGGAGGAAAAGATTTCAGAGAGCTGTAGTGTCTGACAACCAATTTTTTTTGCACAGTGGGGTTGCTATCAGCAGTCACAATTTTTTAAATAAGAGTGCAAAGGACAGCAAAGGCTGCTAAAGCACACTGTCATTCTTGCAATAGTTAGCTCAACAGGGGTGGAGAGAAGTCCAGAGACTCTGTTCAAGACTATGTGGGGCCATGTAAAGGTCATGCAAAGTTACTCAGAGCATAATCTCTGGGCAAAAATCTACCTTGATCTGTCAGAGGACTTGACCCAGATAGAGCTCCAGAGGGAATATGTTATTGCAGGTCTTGAATTCCTAGTGCTGAGCAGCCTCACACAAGGAGGCCACACTGTTGAATTACTGTGAAGGGTAGCTGGGAGAAGAGATAGACAGATCATACACTGGGAGGACAAAAACCAAAACAAAAAACAAACAAACAAAAAAACCCCAACACTTTTAGGGTCTTCACAGAGAGTCTGTTGAGGCAGGATCCCAAGTCTATGGTATAAGGAAGGAGGGATGCACAAAATAATCTTTCCAAAGATAGCAGTGGATGCACACTTCCAAAGTAGAGTTGTCTGGAAACTTGTGTTGTCTAGGAGCATGAAGGATCCTTTTCTAGTTGGAGGTCTATGCTTCAGGACTTGTAGAGTGCAATAGAAATGGATGGTTGTAGACAAGACCTGTCATCGCAGGCATCAGAGTCAGAAAAGAATCAACCAAGTGACTGCATAAAGAGAAAAATTCAGATGAAACTCACTGGGATCCTCCTCCACGAACAAAGAAAACCAGGCACCAACCTGTTTTATGTGTTTTGGGAGATCAGATACTTGTGGGGAGCTCAGACCTAGGATGCTGCAGGAAGACTCAAGACCTGTCTGGCTCTTGAAGAATTGCCCCTTGCTGCTTAGCTGTGCTGTGCACCATTTGCACTGTTAGAGAAGACATGAGGTGTTATCAAGGGTGATTTCATATCTTTGGGACTGAAGAGTGGCAGCTCTGATAATATATGTCAATAATGTTATGACAGGGGAAAGAAGGAACTAACATATCTGGTGGATTAGTTCATTCTGCACGTGTCCTGTTTCAAACTGGACTTTGTCTTTTTTATGGGACTCTGAGTCTGACAAGGATTGTTGGACAAGGACCAATGCATCTGACAAGGTGGGGCATGAGTATATTTAGAAGTAGGATTGCTAACCTAATGAGAGATCTTCAAAGAAGTTACCTTGAGGAATGTTTCTCATAACGTAAGCACAATGAAGGCATGTCAGGCAGTTAGGAAGTCAAGTAGTGCGCACGTGTCATGGACTGATTGGTGTAGAATGGAATTCACTTCACCTAACTACTGTTGTACAGTACTGTTGTACAGATAGATATCTTCTAAGCTGGTCTTTCTAGTTTCTGGTTTTCAAATTTTCTTATTCCTGTCTAGATTAACACTTGGTTAGGCTAAAATCTAACAAATCACACGCATTTCAGTTAGACAGGCAATATACTTATTTGGAAGTTGTCCAGCCAAGTTATTTTGGTAAAAGGCATGTTCACATTGTCAATTGCCTAACTTTTAAACCAGATTAGCCAAATGGGCTATATTTCTCTTCACTTATAATAAGCATAATCTAAATGCTTATTTTAACTATAGGCTTTTATCTTGTAAATAGTTAGACTATAATTAGATGAGTCCCACCAATATTGTTCCCCTAATTTCACAATCAGTAAGTGACACAAATAAAGAATACAGTAGTCGGTCCAGTGAATTCCACTGCAAGTTATATAAGAAAATCAAATAAAAATAAATCATTGCCAATCAACAGAGTAGAGGTCAAGATTGCCAGACAAATCAAAAGGTACTGAGGCATGACCTATTCAGTATCTAGTTATAAAAATTTGCTTTATATATAAAACTGAGAGGGAAAAGTTCTCAAGTATATAAATGTATGGCATTTTGTTTTGTTTTCATTCTCTTGTAAAAGCATGAAAAACAGAAGAAATAATTGCAGATGCTTGTATGTGAAGATAGTTATATGTATTACTTTGAAATATACACCAGTGTTCAGAATATGAATATATTCTCAGGGAAAAAGCTTTCAGGAAAAGCAAATTAAAATGTAAACATTGATTTTCTGTGAGATAAAAGCGCTAGGTGAGATATTTTTATCTTTCCAAAAGGCCTTAATTTTCTGGAGTACCTAACATTTACCTGAGCAGATGATGTGGTAACAGTGTAACCAAAAAATCAAATGAAATGTTTATTGATGAGAAACAGAAAATAAATCTGATTTTCAAAGTAAGAGATCATACCTCCTCTCCTTTTCCTTTCCAAGAAAAAAGTGTTAAAACCCAAGACTTAAAATGTATTTGATGTCAGTAAATTCTTCTCTCATCACTCCTTTGATTTTAGTGAAAAAAAAATTGAATCAAATTACCTTCCTCTCAGGGGAAAAAAGTGGCTTTTTTTTTTCCAAAGGCCTGCGTGATTTTACATATCTCACTTCAATATATGGAATGTTCTGCTCTTAGGTGATAGAGATAAATGTATTTCATTATCCACAAAAAACCCTTTCTCCTGGAAGAAAAAGTGTAGGGAGTTCAAGAATCTTTGAATTACTTGTCTGCTTTTCCAAGTGCAAAACTTTCAATATTTTAGTGCTTTCAGTATTTTTCCTGACATTTCAGATATATATGTGATAATCCTTTACTATCAGTTTGTGTTACATAAGAAGAACACTTTTCAAGATACCTAGCTAGCAATTCCCTTGAGAAAAAGGTATATATCCAAATATAGATCCTTTCCCTAAAAGTAGGTCTCTGCATTTACTCCTAATTTGTCTGCCTATGAAGAAAAAACATTGATTCTCACTATTTATATGCATTGACATTCAAAACAAGTAAGTTCTCATCACCAATATCTTTTTAGGACATTAAAGCAACAGCAACAGGGATATATGTCCCTAGAGCAGGCTCGCTCAAACCCACCTGCCCACCTCCATTTCACTTCACTGTAACTCGCTGTGTCGCTGCCCTCAGTTAAAAAGATCTAGAGCTGCATTCTCTCCCCGCCTGCCAAGACCTCTGCGCAAAAAGAGTTCAAGGGAAAAAAACAAAGGACTCTCTAAAGACAGAAAAAAAAGAAGTCTCTTTCAATTTTTACTGGAGGTAGAAATTACACTTCCTGTACCTGCAGGTCTTTGTCAGAACATCTGCCACCTCTATGCCAGAGGGCGTCTGGGAAGCACGGCCAGCTATGGAGTCGGTGCAAGACACACGGAGCAGTCCTTCAGGCACATCGCAAACTGGGAACATGCGACAGAGGCAAATGGATGGGAATGGAAAGGGCTGGTGTAATTGGAGTTGAATGAATGTTCCTATTAACCCCAGACATTGAAAGTCCTCTTTTTTCCTATATATCTTTTCTCTTCAAAGGTGCTCTCATATGTGAATTTATATGGCCTTCTGTGAATGCATATTCTTGCATAATTCAATTTTATGAGCATTTGGAGGCAATGAAGACTAAAGTAATCAGATGCATTGAAAATATAAAGAACATTTAAGAGAATATTACATTATAAATATATGTTTATTATAGCACTATTTTTTGTGCTGACACCTGTTTCAGTTTAACTAAAAATTTTGCTGGCAATATTTTCTTGAAAACATAGTAGGTATTCAGTCTTAGTGTCTTTAAAATAAAACCTGTACAGAGAGTGCAATACATTTTGTGTTATTACTTCTTCCTTTTTAATCTTGAAAAGAAATTATATATTTGTTGTTTTCAAGACTATTGTTGCTATTTCTTTTGCTCTGAACTCTTAACAATACTTTGCCTAAAAGCCAACAATGATCACAGTCACATTCTAAACATATTTGGAAAAACTGTTTGCTATAGTCCCTGAAAGCAGGATGATTGATTAAAATATTTCTGCTTTGAACTTTTGTAGAAGATGTTTACAAACTGTATATGTTGTTTAGCGAGCGATCTTTTAGCAACTATTTTTCCTAAGATTGTTAGTCATTTTTAATCCTCTCCTTTGTTGTTATTTGGTCTTTTCATCTGATTTTGATTATTCATTTACACATGTTTATGAAGTAGCTGCAATTATTATATGCCTATTTAAGTACTGTGTTTAGGAAAAGGAATGAGTTCTTTTCAAAAGACTGGGCAATGTCTCCACTGAATTATGCAGCCCAGATTATTTTTTATCCCAGGAAAAATCTAGAGAGAACTTTTTGGTCCTTTTCCTCTCTTACAGAGAAAACGTGAAGACTAATCTCTGTTTTGGTCATGTAAAGAAAGATTCTCATAAAACAGGCCTAATTAACCATAAGGATCATAACACTGCCAGACTGTATTCTTACTGCTATATCTTTTAAACAGTGGCTTTATGATTCTATGGATTCTGGAGATGTTTCAAATGGAACAATGCTAACTTAAATGACACAGAACATTATTGAAAATGTTTGTAGTATTCTGTCAGCCCACTAAATTGATCTTTAATTTTCACAAGTTTTTCTAATTAGTTCTTACCCACCTAAACATTTAACTGCAAGATTAGCTTCCATTATGTATGCAAATGGCACATAAAAGAGTTCATGTGATTTATGTGATTGCACATTTTTAAGAGCTGAACTGAAAAAAATAAATTTCCAGTTTTTTCCAGGTTTGATGTGATACAAAAATAATTCAGTTTAATTTTTCTATTACCCTTTCCATGAAGTTTCAACTAAATATTCTAAAAAAGAACAGTACTTCATTAGTAGAATAGCCTTTCAGTTGTGAGGGGAGTAGACTCTGTGTCTCAGGAAGGGATCATAAGAAACAAAAATACCATTATCTTGATTTCATTGTTGGAAACTTATAAAAAGAGAAGAAATTTAGATTACATAAAACATACCAGGATTATGATACTAATGCCTGTGTTATCCTACCAGTTAAATCACAGCTCCATGAGTAAAAAGATGAACACTTTCCTTGAAGTCCCTTTAGGTTTGCATCTGAAAAAAAATGTTTTCCAACCCAAAATATGCATGTTCATGCTTGATCTGGTGGGCAAGATAGCAACTGATCAGAAAAGGATCTGTGTGCTACTAAGGGAACAGGTCTGCACTTTCTCTATGTCATGTTATATAACCTACATCTTATGTTCATGGAAGAGAGCTGAAAAACATGAAAATTTACTGTCAGTCTGAGGGGAGAAGACAGGATAGGAGAATATAACCTCCAAGCATATTATTTGAAATTGGCTTGTAGTCATTCTTTTGCATAGGTCTGCAAATATTAAGGACGAGGCTTACTATCTTGATCTCCTCAAATGCAAATAAGAAAAACATGAACTGCCATAAACCACCAAAAATTTCAGTGACAGAGATGGCCATTCTGACCACTCATCTCCAGCACTTTCTTTTTTAGTTCATATCATACATAATGTTTATCTGAAAGGATTGAGGAAATCATTATAAGTTTAAAGACACCTCAGCTCATTTTAAAGACTGCAGGCACTGGTTAGTCCATTGCCTCCTGTGGAAGTTTTTCCAGTGTTTAATTACCATCACAGCTAGGAAAATACACCTTATTTCAAGATTGATTTTTTCTCATTTCAGCTTCCAGTCACTTAATCTAGTTTTGCTTATGTCAGCAATGTTCTACCACACCAGTATAACATCACTTTGTCTGTGAAGAGCAAGCAATTCTCAGTGTCGTATTTAGTGAAAGGAGTATTTTAGGTATTTAGGCTCTACATTGTAAAGCTTATTTCCTGGCTTTGAATGATTTGCTTAATTAATACCTAATACCACAAAATATTTTCTCTTGCCTGCGTGATGGTTTTACTGTTAACCTTGACATGGGGTGCAAATATTAAAAAAAAAGGAGAGTGACTGCATTGATCCGTAGGGAAATTCTGAGTGAGAAGCATTTAATTGACAAGAAGCATTAATCCTGCCTAATTTGAACTGGCTACTCTGAATAGACCCCACAAGAGTCCTTTTGTCCCTGACTAGGTATGGTGTAATGTGAACATATATATGATCTTTTGATGTATGATACTAAAAGCTAATTGTTGATTGCAAAGTAAAAATTTCTATTATAAATCAATCCTTTGTTTGATCAAGTACTTTGAATAATCTGTCTTTGAACTGGTCAGACCATATTAAATGAAGGAAAAAAAAAACGTTATTCAATATATTTCATGGCTGTTTTCCCTTTGTTATTTAATGAATTTTTAGATTTTACTTATGTATATTCATTGATGCTTAAAGAAATATTGAGATGTCTAGGAAAAAGGTTGAGGAAATAGATATTTATTCTAAACTGCTGTCACTGATACTCAATGACTCTCTTGTCACAGTGACAGTTTCTTTCCTTCACAGTGAGTGAGGTGAGATTCAGAGAGTGAGGTGAGATTTTTGCTGTCATTGCATTATAGAAATATGACATGGAAAAAGTGCTTTTTTGGAAAGAGATTGTTCTTTTTTGCCCAAGTTCCATTGCAATCAATTAACTAGCAAGAATTTATACATCTGTTGCAGAGCAAGTTATGTTCCTTCATTCCAATCTACAGTTGCAGTAGTGAGGGAAAGTTCAAGTTGTTGTCCTTTCAAGGGCAAAATCAAAACTATGAACATATTTAAAACTATTGATGGTCAATCTCATTTTACATAATTGCAAATTACCATAGAAAGTTCAAAGGAATCATTTCTTTCTTTCTAAAATCTTTTTTTTTTTTTTCCCTGAGGAAATACTAATTTTCTCTAATGATAGCAGGCTCACATAACAAAAAGCTGGTTTTCCACCTCTTGAACTATGTTGACACAACTTACCTAAGATAGAATTTTAAGAGATTTCTGAATTAAGAGCACTATTTTTAATAAAAGCTGTAAAGACCTGAAAATTAAAATTGATATCACCCCTAAACCAGCTTATAATATTCATGAACCAAGTAGTCTGCTTAATAACGTTTCAGCAAGGGTGTCAATCCACCCATATAAAAGGTATGTTCACATATGCACTGTCCTGATTTTCCTAATTCAAGCACTGTAGTTTGTCAAGATGGTATTTCTTGTTCTAGAGTATTTGGTACTGAATTAAAAGTGTGATAATCATTACTGAACTACTGCAAATATTCTCTAACAGTTAGGAGTATTTTGAAACTGGTGTTCATATTTTCATTTGATTATGGAGAAAGACTAGGAAGCATAAAGTAGAACCATCATTTGAAAGTAGAACAATTTCATGGCACTGAAACCTTTGCAGAAGGGGCTGTTGACATTACTTACACTGTTTGCTCTTCTTTTACCATTTACTTAGTGACTAGAGGAGAGCTCAATAGTATTGAAGAAATGGTAAATTAGTCCTTCCCTTATGATTAACTGAATGTGCTGAGAAACAGAAGTTTCCATGTAGAAGAACATATTAAACAGAGAAAAAAATTCATCCCTAATTAAACATGTAAGTCAAGCAGAGATACTTCTGTAAAAAGGAGGCTGCTGGCAGGACTTGGGAAGACAGAAATAAACTTTTAGGTAGCATAAGGGAAAAATATATACAGAGGAATAGGTAAAGTGATTTGAAACCCTTTTGGTTTTAATAGATCTTATTGTTAACTTTGAGGCCTCTAACCACAAAGAATCAACTGCTTGAGTTAATATTCCTGTAACAGTTGGATTCTTACCTATTTACCTTTGTAACTTTTTTAATCCTTCAAGGAATAGGTTTGGACAGATTCAAAGAGAGGTCTGATTTGATGTTCTCTCAGAGAAAGTTATAATAAGTCTTATCAAAAGATTCCCTTTTCCACACCAACAAAATGACACCTTTTTATTGATGGGTTTTGCTGTGTTACTCTAGGGCTCTTCATGGTTATAACTTCTTCAGTACATTTTTTCTTTTTTGCTTGTTTATTTTCTAATCTTGAATTTATCTTTTTCAAATTTTTAGGGATTAATAGTCCCTGAAAACAGTTTATTTTATGTAAGATTAGTGAATTGTCCTAAAGACTATCAAACAGGGGTATTTTGAAAGATCCAGTTCTCAGACTATTTGAACTAGTATGTGCTTATTCTGGAATTAAAGGCCATAAATAAGAAAAGAACATTTTTGTCGTCAATTAAATTACCATTTTACACTATTTTATTATTGTTTGGAATTTACCTGCAAATAAGAGTAAAGATTCATCTTAGCTAAATGCATTTACATGACATTTTAATGCATAAAATTTTTGTTATAACTGTCAAACAATTTGCTGTAGCATGCTTTTGAATATAAGTTGCCTATAAATATACATAGCTTTGTACTTTAAATGAAAAGTTTGAGCCTGTAGACAACCTCTTTCACCTTTAAAAGTGATTTAATTTAGAACAAGGTACATTTTGGTGGCTGTTCTCATGTTCAAGGCTAGATACAGTGAAACAGATCTTCTTGGTATAAGTTAACACAGCTTCTTGAAAATCCATTCTTTTGCTAATGTGCAGTAGAAAGTAATTTCTATTTTTCACGTCACCTGAAACAATTTTTTCATATAGAATTTAAGGAACACTTCAAAAAGATATATTTGTAATGTCTGCAT
>VXBU01013722.1:126228-140666 GCA_013400315.1 Bombycilla garrulus | reverse complement strand
TATTTACTTCTTCTCATTTTCAAAGAGTTTTTGAGGGTTTGGTGTCAATTTCTTAAGGTGAATGTGAGCAGCTCTGTGGTGTTGCCATCTCTGCCTGTGCCACAATTTGGGTTTTTTTGGGTTTTTTTTCCATCCCAACTTGTTCTTGCTGCTTTATTCTGGTTTATTCTCATTTTTTAAGAGTTTGGAAAGGTTTGGTGTCAATTTTTCAGTGTGAGGAGCTCTGTGGTGCTGTTTTTGTTTATTTTTCATCCCACCTTGTTCTTACTGCACTATTCAGGTTTATTCTCATTTTTTAAAACTTTGGTGTCAATTCCTCAGGGTGAATGTGACCTGCCAGCTCTGCCTGTGCCCCAATTTGAGATTTTTGAGGGTTTTTAAATTTTTTATTTTATTTTTTCCAGGCTGCTGCTGCCCAGGAGCAGAAGCTGGTGGTGGTTTCTGTGTCACCCCAGTCCAGAGCCTCCCTGGCTGTGAGATGCAAGCTGGGGCTGCAGGACACAGCTCAGAGGCTGACCAGGTTCTTCAAGAGTTTAGGCAAGTGTGAGCTTGTGTTCTGTGCTCCTCAGCACAGCTTGATGGGATTCCTCCAAATTGAATCCTTTAAAATCAGGATTTAAAAACAAAAAAAAAAAAAAATCACAAATTTAATCCAAACTGTCCAACGCTTCAGTCACGTGGTGGACTTGGAGTGAGGGAAGGAAGGGTTGGAAAAGGGAAGGTGAGGGAGTTTTTGTCAGGGCAGGAAGGATTTAAGGTGCCAGAGGGCAGCAGAGGAGGGATTTTGGGAAGGAATTCCTGGCTGGGATGGAATTCCCAGAGGAGCTGGGGCTGCTCCTGGATCCCTGGAAATGTCCAAGGCCAGGCTGGATCACCCTGGGCTTGTGGGAGATCTCCCTGCCCACAGAACTGGCTGAGCTTTAGCTCCATTCCATTCCACCCCATTCCATCAGTCCATAAACCCTGAAAAAAAACACTGAAAATAAATTTACATTTTACATTTCCACTTTTCCTGTCACTTCTCCTCCCCTTACCCCGCTGCAAAACCTTCCCTGTCACCTGCAGGGCCCTGTGCCTGTGTCTGACCTTGGCCCTGGTTGAAAGTGAAGGATTTTTGGTGAGTTTTGCTCAATCCTGAGGGTTTTAACCCAGCTGCTATCCTGCCCAGGTGTGCACTACGTGTTTGACACCACCTTCTCCAGGAACTTCAGCCTCCTGGAGAGCCAGCAGGAGTTTGTGAGGCGCTTCCACAGACAAGCAGATGACAAAAAATCTCTGCCCATGCTGGCCTCTGCCTGCCCAGGTATGGCTTCAGTCCCAGCTGCAATCAAAAATCCAGCAGCTGCTCAGAAATTGATGGTTTTTACCTGCAGGATTATTCTCCTCACAGCACAGATCTTGCTGTTAAAGATCTTAAACACCAAGAGAGACATCTTAAAATCAACCTGGTTTTCCACTCGCTTTGCTTTTTATACTGAGCTGAGGATGAAAATTGTTATTAATGGGTGCTAAACCTGAGGTTTGGGGAGAATGGGCAGAGTTACCTTGTTGTTTTTATTGTCAACTCGTTATTTTTTAATTTAATTTGTTAATTCTCCTTGCAGGTTGGATCTGCTATGCAGAGAAAACCCACGGCAGCTTCATCATCCCCCACATCAGCACCACCAAATCCCCTCAGCAGGTCATGGGCTCCTTGGTCAAGGGCTACTTTGCAGAGCAGCAGGTAAAGCTCTAAAAATGCTCTTCTTGCTGCAAACTCCTCCAATTCAGCACTTTCAGCTGATTTTTTACTGAATTTTGCTGTGTTTTACACATTCTGCTTTGCAGAAGGCAGCAGATCTTCCTCACCTTTCTTAGCTGATTAGAGTAGAGCACTGAGCATGAGCTAATTAAATTAAAACCTCTAAATTATTTGGGAAAGCTGAGGAGCTTTATTTCATTTTCTTTGTGCTGCTGTTGTTTAAAGTTGGTGAATAATTTTAAATAAGTGACCCAAGCCAAGAGTGCATAGATGGCTTCTCTAAAAATTCCCATTTTTGATGTTCTGCTCCTGTCCTTAGCCTGGAACCTCTGGAATCTCTCCAGCTGGGACAAACAGCCTGGGTTTATCCAATTTATTGGGAATTTTTACTTTTATGGGATTTATTGTGGGGTTTGCTGGCTGCTCACCAGCAGTGCTCTGACTCTTCCACGAGGCAGCTGCAGATTTGGGACAAATTTTGGCAACTTCTGGAATATTTGGAGACTGGAAGAGTGGCCTGGGGTCAGTGAGCTGTTGATTGCTTGGATGATCCCAAGGTTTTTGGGGGGATTGTGTCCTGAGGGGTTCAGCTTTGGGAAGAGGGAGGAAATTTGTTCCCAAAGGGCTTCTCTGCCTGCCCTTGGAGTGAGGGGAACTTCCAGGAGCTGAAGGGAGCCTGAGGAAAGGTGGGAAGAGATGATTGTGTCCAAGGGATGCAGGGACAGCACACAGGGAATGGCTGTGGGTTATGGGAGGGTTATGGGATTTTGGGAAGGAATTCCTCCCTGGGAAGGTGGGGAGAGGCTGGGATGGAATTCCCAGAGAAGCTGGGGCTGTTCTGGATCCCTGGGAGTACCCAAGGCCAGGCTGGGCAGGGTTTGGAGCACCCTGGGACAGTGGAAGGTGCCTAAAATTGGAACTGGATGAGTTTAAGGTCCCTCCCACCCCAAACCACTCCAGGATCCCCTAAAACCTGTGAAGCACCATCACTGCCTGCAGCTGAACGTGGCTGCTGGGAGAGAAACCATTTCATTTATGCACAAATACATAAATACACAAATATTCAGTAACACTGGGGGTTATCCCAGGGCCACAATGGCCCCACAATTATTTCCCCCGCTCTCCTTTACTCCTGGAATTCCCTCCCTTGTCTCTCTTGCAGCACCTTTCCCCTGACAGGATCTACCACGTCACAGTCATGCCCTGCTATGACAAAAAGCTGGAGGCCTCCAGGCCAGACTTTTTCAACCAGGAATACCAGACCAGGGATGTGGATTGTGTCATCACCACAGGTAAGCAGAGCCACAGGAGATTCCCAAATCCAGCTCATTCTGGGAGCCTCTCAGTGCTCCCTGGCTTTCATAACCCCCTGTCTCTGATATTGAGCCGTGTTTAATAGTGCAAATCACGGCCTGGGAAAACACAGGGGCAGTTTAGGGACTCCTCTGTGGGGTTTGCTTTCCTGTATCCCAAAAACGAGCTCTTTGTGCCTGGTTCTGCTCTAGGAGAAGTGCTGAAGCTGCTGGAGCAAGAAGGAGTGGCCCTGGCAGAGGTAGAGCCCGCTCCCCTGGACACCATGTAAGAGGAAAAATCACATTTCAGTCATATTCCCTTTCCTGCAGGATTTAGGGGCTTCTGAATTCCCTTTCCCTGTTCCCTTTCCTGCAGGATTTAGGGGGTTTTGCATTCCCCTTTCCCTGTTCCATTTCCTCCAGGATTTAGGGGGTTTTGCATTCCCCTTTCCCTGTTCCCTTTCCTGCAGGATTTAGGGAGTTCAGAATTCCCTTTCTCCCGGGATTCAGAGAGTTCAGAATTTCCCTTTCCTCCAGGATTCAGAGAGTTCAGAATTTCCCTTTCTCCCAGGATTCAGAGAGTTCAGAATTTCCCTTTCCCTGTTCCATTTCCTCCAAGATTTAGGGAGTTCAGAATTCCCCTTTCCCTGTTCCCTTTCTCCCAGGATTCAGGGAGTTCAGAATTCCCTTTCCCTGTTCTCTTTCCTCCAAGATTTAGTTTGGAATTTCCTTTTCCTCCCAGATTTATCCCTTTCCTTGGGGCTCAGGAATTTTCAGTAGAGGCACAGAAATATTCCCCGGGTTCCTGCAGTGCCAAAACAAAAGTTTTCCCAGCTTTCCCCCTTCTCCTGGGAAGCTGTGGCACTGTTGGAACCCCGGGAGTATTTCTCCATATTTAAAAGTTTAAAAGCAGTGCTCTCCTGGGGATCAGGAATTTTCAGGAGAGGCAGAGAAATATTCCCTTGGTTCCAACAGTGCCACAAACTCCCAGGAGAGGGGGAAAAAGCTGGAAAAACTTTAGTTTTGCTGCTGCTAGGAGGTTGTGGCACTGCTGGAACTCAGGGAATATTTCTCTGCCCCTCCTGAGAAGTGCCGATCCCCATGAGAGCACTGCCTTTAACCACAGAGAAACAGAGAAACACTGCCTTTAACCACGACTCCCAGGAGCGGTGGAAAAGCTGGGAAAGGTTTATTTTAGCCGTTCCAAGCACCCTGAGGCCGCTGCTGTGCCCTGCAGGCTCGGTGTGCCCGAGGCAGAGCTGTGTGGCCACGCCGGGGGCGGCTCGGGCGGCTTCCTGCTGCACATCCTGCGCCACGCGGGCCGGGAGCTCTTCGGGATCCGGGAGGGATCCGTGAGGTACCGAGCCTTGAGGTGAGGGGCGGTAACTGCAATTACATTGGGGATTTTTCCGGTTTTTTTTCTTATTTTTNTTTTTTTTTTGTTTTTTTTTGGGGGGGGTTGGTTTTTTTTTATTCTATTTTGTATTTTATTTTTTATTATCCACTAGAATTTAAAAATTCCCCCTCTGGGGCTCCATTAATGTCAGCTGAAGAACTCAGATCTTTTTCTGTGCTGAACTTTTCGGGGTTTATCCATCCCAGGTGTCCCGCAGCAAACTCTGCTCAGGATTCCAACAATCCTGGAAAGCTCTGGAAGGAATTCCTTCCTGTTTCCAGAACTAGGACAGCTCTTCAGTGCAGAGAATTTGGGTTTTGCACAGGGCCCTTTGAGGTTTAAAATAGAAACTCATTTCCAGTGCTGTTTCCTCAGGAACAAGGACTTCCAGGAGGTGACCCTGGAGAGGGATGGAGAGGTCCTGCTCCACTTTGCCCTGGCCTATGGATTCAGGAACATCCAGAACCTGGTGCAGAAGCTGAAACGAGGAAAGTGCCCCTATCACTTCGTGGAGGTCATGGCCTGTCCCTCAGGTGAGGCTGCTCTGGGGGAAATCCAGCCTGGGAGCAGCTGCAGGGAATTCAGGAGAGGAAAAAAAATGGGAGATTTGTCACATTCCTGGGCTGTGACAGCATCACTGCTCCAGGGAATTCAGGAGAGGAAAAATGGGAGATTTCTCACACTCCTGAGCTGTGACAGCATCACTGCTCCAGAGCTCTTGAGGGAATTTTCCTACCTGTGAGCCAGTAATTTCTCAGGGTTCAAGGAATTCCAGCCGAGTTCCCCCACACAAAACATGCATAATTCATTAATTAATTAATTGTGCATTTTCCTAGCTCTTTGGTAGCTGAGGGGATTTCCCCCTGAAATTGCCCAAACCTGACTGTCACACTTAAAAAAAATGCTGCTGTGGCTGGTGGGGAAAATCACAATTCCTGAAGATTTTATTGCATTTTCCTTTTTCTGCCTGCAAGGAGCACGGCAGCCTGGACCCACTGAGGGTCCTGGAGCTGCTCTTTGCCAGGATCCCCACAGCCCAGCCCAGCTCCCAGAGCACATCCCAGGCACTTTTCCCTTTCCTCCAGCTCAGCCTTCAGGGCTGGGCTCCCCTCAATCGTTCTGGGGGCAGGAGATAAGAGCTGGAACCTCTCCCTGCCCTGTGGCCCTGCAGCTGAGAGATAAGTGGCAGTGACTTTTTTTCCCAGCTGAACTCCTTCACCTTTTTTTTGTGGTGATCTCCTGAGCCCCGGGAGCCCCCACAATGCACAGAACAGTCCAGGTTTGCAGCCCGTGCTGCTGAAGGAGTCTGCAGTGGTTTGTTGGTGTTCTCAAGGCAGTTTATCAGTTCCTTATCAAAAGTAGATTTCTCTGCCCTGCCAGGGTTGGCACAGAACGCGTCCAGAGACACACTGTGCCCGCCCCGGGTCAGCTCTGATCTTTGATACTAATAACTACCTATTGAATGTTTATCATTAATTACCAACCCGTGCCCCTCACACCACACTGTCCAGATCTGTGTCAAACCAATCCCAAAGTGCCAGCAGCACCAAGAAGATGGAGGTGATGAAGAAGAACAAAAGATAACATGGCACGTGTAAAGATTCTCCATCTTGTGCCTCAGCCCCCCCTGTACAGATCTCCAACCCTCCTGTACAGGGCTTTAAACCCCCTGGACACACACTCAAATTCTCTTCTTTTTTACCTATAACTACTACGATTTCTCTATCTAAGTTTTTGTGACTTGAAATTCCTCACACAAAGTTGCCAACCTGTTCCATGGATTAGAATCAGAGCCACGGGCATTTTCAGTATCATTCCAGGGTCCCTGACACCTCTGGCAAGGCTGAAAAGCCTCCTGAGCAGGGTTTGGGTCGGACAAAGGCATCATAGGAACCCCTAGGTTCCAACTTTTTTTTTTTGTTGTTTTTTAATTTTCATTTTTTAATTTTTTTTTCCCTCAGGCTGTTTGAACGGAGGAGGGCAGATCAAACTGGAGGGGGAATCCAGCAAGGAGGAGCTGCAGCAGGTGGAGAGGTTGTACGAATCGCTGAGGGCCGAGGCTCCAGAGGAAAACCAAGCAGTGAGGGAGCTCTACGAGCACTGGCTGGGGGGCTGGGGCTCCGAGAGGGCTCTGCAGGTGCTGCACACACAGTACCACGCCCTGGAGAGAGCCAGCTCTGCCCTCAGCATCAAGTGGTGAGGGCTGCCCGGCCCAGCAGAGCCTCAGTGCCTTCTGAACGCACAGGCCCGAGCCTCCAGGAGCTCTGTGCAATTCCTGCCTCTGGGAAGGGGAACTGGCATGGCTCCTTCCTTCAGCTGGAGGGTGAGGTGATGGGATGAACCCCAGAGTGACAGGAGAGCAGCAGGAGAGGCAGGAACACAGCCCAGGGTGGTGGGAATAAACAAATAAACCCCAAAGTGACAGGAGAACAGTGAGAGAGACAGAAACACATCCCAGGGTCATGGAAACAAACCCCAGAGTGTGACAGAGCAGTGAGAGAGGCAGAAACACATCCCAGGGTGATGGAAATAAACCCCAAAATCTGACAGAACAGCAAGAGAGGCAGAAACACATCCCAGGCTGGTGGGAATAAACACCAAAGTGTGATAGAACAGTGAGAGAGGCAGAAACACATCCCAGGGTGATGGAAATAAATGAATAAACCCCAAAGTGTGACAGGAGAACAGCAAGAGAGACAGGATCACATCCCAGGCTGGTGGGACAGGCCCTGCACTGCTCCCCCAGCCCCGTTCCTGCCTGAAGGGAGGAATTCAGGGATTCAGAGCTCAGCTCCAGGCTCCACACCCCAGCATTCCTCCCCCAGGCCTGGCTGGGTTGTCACAGCTCTCAGTTGTGTGGCAGCCTCTGCTGAACATCCTGATTTCATTGGGAATGAGCTCCTGAGGCCTGGAGGTGTCACACACTCTGTTCCCTGCAGGGTCTGTGCCCTCAGAGAGGGCTGGGATCATCCCTGGGCTGGGCAGTGCCTGCTGGACAAAAAACTTGTGATTCCTCTCCCTTAAATTATAATAATTTATACCAAGGGCAATTTCTTCTCTCTTCTTTTCTTCCTAAACACACAGCAGGATTGTCACACTGAGCCACCCTCAGCAGCCACTTCCTGAGGGATAACACCCCTAAATCCAGACAAAACAGAAACTCACTGAGGGATAACACCCCTAAATCCAGACAAAACAGAAACTCACTGATGGAAGACATCCCAAAATTACCACAAAATAATTCCTGACCTCGGGGCTGGCAGGAGCCAAAGCCTCCTCTGCACTTCACTCCAATGAATCCACAGAGCAAATGGTGATTTTCATGTTTTTAATTAAAAGCTTTCCATTTTTTTTTCAGCTGTTGCTGATCATGAGTGACCTCACAGTGTTCTAAGGCATCAGCCTCTCCCTGCTGAGGAGCAAATTGGTGCTTCCAGTGAATTCCCTTTTCCATGCAGGGATTTGGCTGGAGCAGGAGATGAGGACAGGGAGGAGAGGCTCCAGCCTGGAGCCAGTGCAGAGCTGCTGAGCACGTGCACATCAGCCCAGAAATGCAAAATGTGAAGCTAAATCAGCTGGAATTAATGTTAATATTAATTAATCAGGGCTCTGGACTTTGTCACTCGCCCAGTTTCCAGGTCACCAACACAGAGGTCACAGGACATCCTGGAATCCCTGCTCTGGCACCAGGAACAGCTGGAATTTGTGCCAGGCTCGGGGCTGGGTCAAACACACAGGATAGATAAAACCCCAAAGGATAAATAAAACCCCAGAGGGCACATCCACAGCTCCAGCATTTCCTGGAAGCTGAGGAATTCAGGCCGTGCTACCAAGGGAGCTTTTGCTGCTGGATAAATCCTTCCCCTTCTATGCAGGGGAGTAAATCCAAAGTATAACTTAATAAAAAGTTAAAAACAAAACAAAACAAAACAAACCAAAATCTTGGTCCAGGTTGTAGCACAGGAAAAAAGCCCCAAACCAGACTCCAGTGGCAACAAAGAAGTTCACAGTCCACACATGAAAATCCCTGAAATCAATTTATCCCAGTGCAGGGAGCTGCCATCAAACCCTCATTTTCTCCACAAAAAAAAATTTAAAAAAAAAAGGAATGACTTCACTAGTGTAAAAAGTGCCTCCACAGCTGCAAATCAACCTCTGCTCCTTTCTCAGACTTAAAAATAAATAAAACACAGCCCTGATTTTGCACAAAGTGAAGGCTGGGGAGGCCTGGCTGCCCCAGCTCCCCTGGCTCTTGAGGACACAGCAATGTCCATGGAGTTGGCACCAAGTGATTTCCAGGTTGTTTTTTTTTTTATCTTGTTAAAAAAGCCAAAAGCAAAAACGCCCGGCAGCGCTTTGTTCTTGGCTGCCTAAAATCTGTCCCACCTTGGGAAAGGACACACCCAGGTCCAAGGGCTCCACAGGGCAGCAACTGGGTCACAAATCCTTCCACAAATCCCTGGGGAAAAAAAATGGGGGGGAAAAAAAAAAAGAGTGGCAAACCCCACGCAAGCGCTGCTGTGCTGAGGATTTGTTAGCACAGGGCTGGAGCTGGGTGGGTGCAGGTGCCACCAGTGCCATTTCCCATTTCCTGTGGGGATCCAAGTGTCCATCCCTGCCCTCAGAGGGGCTCGGGGCGGCTGGAGCAGGACAGGCAGGGCCAGGAGAGCTCCCAGGGTTTCCAAAACCAGCATTTCCCACTCCTGGGATTGGGGTGCAGCTCCAGGGGGGCCTGGTGGGGCCCAGCACCACAACCCTGAGCATTCCTGCCCTTCCCTGCCTCCCTGCCGTGGCACAGCGCCGCAGAACGGGGAGCGTCCCCTGCTCCAGGCCCCGTCCTCACCCTCTGCAGATACCCCAGCTCCCCAGGAGGAGAAATCCCCACGAGGGATCCACAGGGAGCCCTCAGCGGGAGCGCAGCACAGCAGAGCAGCCTCGCACAAGCAGGGTAAAGACAAAATCCCAGCTGGGCACAGCCAGGAGGGAGCCCTGGCTCCTCAGGGACGTCACTTCTTCTCCAGGAAGGGTGCGAAGAGCCCCCAGTCGAAGGCCAGCACGGCCTGCGGGTTGGGCCGCTCCTTGGGCTTCTTGAAGTTGTCCCTCTCGGAGCGCAGCACCCTCAGCACCTCCACGGGCTCCGTCCTGCCCGTGAACCTCTGCACGGACTCCTCCCTGCGAGGGGACAGCCCTGCTGAGCCCCTGGGGACATGAGGGGACGGCCACCCCACGCTGGGCCTGCACTGGGGTGACCCTGTGTCCCCCTGCTGGGATTTCCCAGCGGCTCCCGGGGAAAAGGGACGGTGCTGGAGGGGACAAGGGGAGGGTTTAGGGCAGCACTGCTCACGTGAGCCGCAGGAAGGGGTTGTACAGGAACTCCTCCTGCAGCGTGGAGGGCACCGTGGGCAGGTCCTCGTCATCGCGCTGCTGTGAGGGAGCAGAGGCGTCCAAACCCCGCTGCCATCCCCGGCCCCAGCCCACCACGGGGGCACAGCCACTCACCTTGGCCCACGCCAGCTTCTCCTTCACCATTTCATTCTCTGGCTCCACCTTCAAGGCGAATTTGAGGTTCCTGACGGTGCATTCGTGGCCACAGAAAACTTTCTGTGGGAAGCATTCAGCGTCAAACCCACTCCCAGTGCCAGATCTGAGCCCAGGATCCTGCCCCAACCCCGGGATTCTGCCCCGAGCTGGGATTCCTGCCCCGAGCCCGGGATTCCTGCCCCGAGCCCCCTCCTGGCCCCAGGAGCCCTCGGAGGTGAGGGACACTCACCGTGTCCTCGGGCAGAGTGCCCAGGGTTTGGGTGAGGTTGGTGTGCATCTGCTCTGCCGTCCCCTCGAAGAACTGCCCGCAGCCCCCCACGAACAGCGTGTCACCTGTGGGACAGGGTTGGGCACCCAGGGACCCCAGGGCCGGGGAGGGGGGTGCCAGGGGGTGCTGGGTGTGGGGGACAGGGGGTGTGTCCCCAAAAGCCGTGAGGGACAGGGTGGGATACCTGAGAAAAGAGCCGGAGCATCCGGGGAGTCGTCCTCCCACATGAAGTAGCACATGTGGCCCGAGGTGTGGCACGGGGTGAAGAGGCACCTCACCCTGATGGCCCCAAACTGCGGGGACAGAGGGTCAGCGTCCCACTGAGGGGGACAAACAGATCCCCCAGACCTCCCCACGCAGGTCACAGGTCTGACAGGACTCTGGGTGGCCCCAGCTGTGCCTGCTCCCGTGGCATTTGGGACCCGGCCCCAGGAGAGGGTGGGACGCTCCAGCACAGCCCTAAACAGGCTGGGATTGGGGTGAGGCCTCTCCTCCATCCCAGCCTTGAATCTGTGGGGCCACATCTGCAACCACCCCAGGGCACGATGAGCTGAGCACGGCCCAGCAGCACCAATCCCACGGGGACACTGGGGACAGAGTGACCACCCCACTGGGGACACTGGGGACAGAGTGACCACCCCACCCCACTGAGGACCACCCCATGACCCCACCGCAGCCAGCAGGACCCGTGTGTGGGGTCTGAGCCCCCGATGTCTCCCCTCTCACCGTGAGCTCCTGGCCGTGGGTGACCTTGTGCGTGAGGGCCCCGATGCGCTCGTCACCCCCGAACACCTGCAGGCCCGGGAAGAGCTGGGCCAGCTCCTCATTGCCCCTGGCGTGGTCCCTGATGAGGGCACAGCAGGGTGGGAATGGCCCTGTCCCCGCGGGGACACGGCCACCCCGAGCGGGCCACACCTACCAGTGGTGGTGCGTGGTGAGGATGGCCCTGAGCACCACGTCCTCCTTCCTGATGATCTCCAGCAGCTGGAAGGGACCCAGACAGCGGTGAGAGGGCACAGGAGGTGACAAAGGGGACAAACACACACACACGGAGTGTCCTGTCCCCTGGGGCACCGGGCAGGGGAATCCCCCAAAGCCACAGGCTGAGGGTGGGACAAAGGTGTGACCCTGAGGGGAGCAGGGGGATGCGACCACGCTGGTCCCACGGGGACGGTGACATTTGCGGCTTCCTTAGGGAAATGCACAGGGGAGAGCACTGCCACAGCAGGGACACGGTGGCACTGCCAACCCCGGCACGGCTGCCAGGAGGCTCCGGGTGCCAACTTCACGTTCAGGGCCAGGAACGAACCCCGCGCTGCTCCCGGCTCCGCTCCTCCGAGAGGAAGGAAATGCCCGAGGCAGCAGCGAACGCTCAAAACCCGCGACAGCGCTCGCAGCGCTGAGGGGGTGGCACAAGGGACACCAGGGACACGGGGGTCACGGCCATCCGTGGTCCCGGCTGCTGGAAAAGGGGATTGGGCAGGGGATACCAGCTGCGGAGGGGCGTTTGGGGCGATTCCCGTGGGGTATACGCATATTATACACATTTTATGTATTATATATGTTGGGGTTTGCAGTGCCCCGGCTGCGGCGCGGGCAGGAAGCGGCTCGGGGAGCCCGGCAGCGGCCGGGGCAGGACAGAGCGGTCCCCACCCCACATCCCACGGGGACAGAGGGGTCCGTCCTGCCGGGGGGATGCTCCCCGTGCGCAGGGGCGCCCCGGCGTGGGGCCGCCGCCACCCACCCTTCTGGGGACCCGCTCACCCTCTTGGGAACCGCGGCGTCCACGGCGACGGCGTCGCGGGTGCTCTCCTCGATCACCAGGTACATGTAGTTGTCCTCCAGCACGGAGATCACCTTCACCTTCATGGCCCCGGGGACACGCGGAGGGGCGGCAGCGGCCCCGGCCGCACGCAGCGAGCGCGGGGAGGGGGAGCGGGACCCCGGCGTGTCCCCAGCGCCCCCCCCGGGGCGGGACCTGCCGGCTGCGGGGCGGGTCACGCAGCGTGGGGCGGGGAGAGCCCGGCCCGGCCTCTGCGGGGACCGGGAGTCACCCTGTCACCTGTGTCACCCTGTCCCCCCTGTCACCCTGCGATGCCACCGCGCATCCTGACACCCCCCGCGCTGGAGGTAGGAGGGATCTCCACCCAGCCCACCCCAAAATCAGCCCCTGCAAGGGGATGGATGGGGGTTGCTGGCACTGGTGGCACTGGTGGCACTGGGGGACAAGGTCCAGAGCGGTGCTGGACACTGAACTCCTGCTGGGGGGGTCTGGGAGGGTTCCCGGTTCCCCCTCGGCTCCAGGGACAGGATCCCACCGCGGCTGTAGGAAGCCATAGGGGACAGGACAGAGCTGGGGTCTCCCAGCCGGACTCCAGTGCTGGGCAGGGCTGACCGTGGCCTCCACGTGGGATTTTTGAGGTTGGGAAAGTCCTCTGAGGTAGAGGCCAACCATTCCCCCAAAAGCCAAACTCCTGCCCTGGGCAGCTGTGCCAGGGCTGGGCAGCATTTCCAGGAGGAAATTCTCCCAAAATCCCACCTAAACCTCCCCTGGCCCAGCCCGAGGCCGTTCCCTCTCCTGTCCCTGTTCCCTGGGAGCAGATCCCAAATCCCCCCTGGCTGTCCCCTCTTGTCAGAGTTGTGCAGAGCCAGAAATTCCCCCGGTCCCCATTTTCTCCAGGCTGAGCCTTCCCCAGCTCCCTCAGGAATTCTCCAGCTCTGTTCCCTTCCCTGCACACGCTCCAGCCCCTCCCTGTCCTTGTCCAGAGGGGCCCAAATTCCATTTGTGAGGAGGGAACTGCACTCAAAGGCAGCAAAACCAGGCCTGAACCCTCTCTGTTCTCCTTTCTCAAAAACACAGCTGCCACTGAAGTCCCTGGGGTCCCCAAAACACCACCTGCTCACCCCAGGATGAGGCAGAAAGACATTTCCAGTTGGTTGACTCCAATCTCTAATCCAAAACCAATAAATCAATAAATCTGTGAGTTCACAACCTCTGTTTCCAGCGTTAAATTTATTTCCTCTCTGCCCAGCCCTCAGCACAGTCACACCCCGGTGTGGCAGCACAGCGTTCCAGGACACAGCACAGCTTTAGGTACCACTTTTCTGTCTGAACTACACCAAATTCAGCAATTTTAAAGCAAATCGAGCCCTGGTGCCACCCCACACGCCTGCTCACCTGGGGACAGGTAACTGCTCAGCGGCCTGTCACCCCCAGGGCTGTCACCACTGCTCAGGGGGACAGTCACTCGCCAGGAGTGGCTGCCTCTGCGTTCTGAGGCAGCAGACAAAGCCCTGCAGGGTTTTGGGGCTGGCACAGGGCACACACAGGGCACAAGAACAGCGGGCTCATGCAAACAGGCTGGGGATCCAAGGGTGCAAGCGCAGCAATGCCTGGGGACGTCCTTGCCGCCCAGACCAGGGACAAGAGAGAAGCTGGAAGGCCCCACCAGCCACTCCCAGGGCCAGGACAGCCCCAAAGAGCAGCTCTGGCACACCAGACCTGCCCTGGAACTGGTTTTAGTGCAGCCACAAGCGACACCCAGAATGTTGAAGTAGCAGCGCGGCAGAAACACCGAAATCTTCAGCTCCTGCATTTGGTCTGTGCTTCAAACAAAGAAACCTCAGTCCCACCTTGTGCATCCACATCAGGCTCCCACAGAAACCACAGGAGCTTCTTCTAAACCTCCAGGTCTGACCCTGCCCAGCCTCGAGTCTCACACCAACACTTGCACAACGATCTGCAGGTGACAGTGACAGCTTGAGAGACAGCAAGAGGAGGATAAACATTCTTCATCATCATATAAATATGCTGTAGAACATCTCAACAAGGGCAAAGTGCTTTTTTTTTTTTCCATTTTTTTTCTTCCCTTAATTAAGACAAAATAAAGACCTAAAATAAAACTTGTCTCAACCACAACAGAAGCTCTGACTCCTAGAAACATCTGAACGGTCTAAGTGACACTTGAAGTGACATTAAAGTGATGCAGGCAGCGCTCAGTCCTTGGGCACTCGGAAGTTGTCCTTCTCTTTCCTGATGGCGCCCATGGCCCGGACAGGGTCGCTCTCCCCGGCGTGCTCCTGGACTGACTTCTCCCTGCCAGGAGGGAAGAGCAGGGTCAGCAGGGAAACGGGGAATCCCAGCAGGAGGAACCAGGAGGGAAGAGAAGGGCCAGGAGGGAAGAGCAGGGGCACGCGGGA
>VXBU01013722.1:95261-112204 GCA_013400315.1 Bombycilla garrulus | reverse complement strand
CGGCCCTCGGCCCGCGGAGGAGGAGCGGGAGGAGCGGCAGCGCCGCGAGGAGCCCGGCAAGGACGCGGGAAGGGCGGCCGGGAGGCGAGCCGCGGCCATGGGCTCCTCCAAGCCGCTGTCGCGCTTCTGGGAGTGGGGCAGGAACATCGTGTGCGTGGGGCGCAACTACGCGGAGCACGCCAAGGAGATGGGCAGCGCCCTGCCCGCCGAGCCGCTCTTCTTCCTCAAGCCCTCCTCGGCCTACGTGCGGGAGGGATCGCCCATCGTGCGGCCCTACTACAGCCGGAACCTGCACCACGAGGTGGAGCTGGGCGTGGTGATCGGCCGCAGGGCGCGGGCCGTGCCGCAGGACGCGGCCATGGGGCACGTGGCGGGATACGCGCTGTGCCTCGACATGACGGCCCGCGACACCCAGGACGAGTGCAAGAAAAAGGGGCTGCCCTGGACCTTGGCCAAAGGCTTCGGCTCGTCCTGCCCGGTCAGCGACTTCGTGCCCAAGGAGAAGATCCCAGACCCGCACAAGCTGCAGATCTGGCTGAAGGTGAACGGGAAGCTGAGGCAGGAGGGGGACACGTCCTCCATGATCTTCTCCATCCCTTACCTGATCAGCTACATCAGCCACGTGTTCACCCTGGAGGAAGGGGACTTGATTCTCACCGGCTCTCCCAAAGGAGTGGGGGCCGTGGAGGCCAACGATGAGATCGAGGCGGGGATCAGGGACGTGGTGTCCATGAGGTTCACGGTGACACAGGGCCCGGAACCCGGGAGCCCAAAAGGTGTTTGACACATTTCCGTGTGCCTCATTTCCATTCAGCAAACCTGGAGTCCGGCCCAGCCCGCGGCAGATGGAGCTCAGAAGTTCCAGATTCTGAAATTTAATTCCAAAACCATACCTGGAGACATTGGGGAGGGGTATGGGGCTGGCTGTCCCTCTGTGTGTGCTTCTCTTCTGCTGATGCTTTGAGTTTTAACCATGTATTGCCTTAAAATAAAAATTACTGATCAAAACAATAAAGGCTTGGCCATGCTGTGGGAAATCAAAGGTGCATGTGTAGATGTGCAACCCTAAATCGAGAATTGAAGCTTCACAAAGAGTTTCCTGTACAAGAAAAAGATGTTTGGTTTTTTTGGATTAGTTTTGTGATTCCTCCCTGCTTTTTCCAAACATGCAAATTAAAGGAGGATGGCTTTTCCTGCCACTCCGAGGCAGCAGGAAGTGTGCCAGATGTTTGGCAGATTGGATTTTTCCTAAACTGAGCTTTATATATGTTCTGAAAGTGAAATAATGCAAAAAAGATCGAGAATAAGAAAACATATGAGTAAAGATCACCACCAAACTTGTCTTTTGACTGAATTCAGTGTATTTTTAGTGAAACTGGAACTGCAGCAGTTGGAGTTTTGAGTATTTCCAGCTGGGTAACTTTCCCCAGTTCCCAACTCCAGCTGATGCAGCACTCCCCACCAGTTTGCATGACAGCCAGTTCTCTTTCAATTCAACAGAGCAAGCTGTAAAATATAATTAAAAAAATCCTCCCCACGCAAACATCAAAACTTAGATTTTCAAGGCTTGCACAGAACTAGCTCATTTCTAACAAAAACAGATGGAGTTGTTTGTTTTGGTTTTTGGTTTGTTTTGGTTTTTTTTTTTTTCATAAATGCAAAGCACCAAAGTTAAACATTTCCATTTATCAGATCTAAGAACTGCTAGGAAAAGCTTTGCTTTTAAAAGTGGGGAGTTTTACAGAGAAAAATCCTGTCTCCCAAAGAGAAGCAGCTCTGTGAGAGCAGCACAGTCCAGGGTGCTGCACACCACACTGGGAGAAGAAATTAAAGAATTTAATTCTGAATTTAATTTAACTGTGAAAAAATTTTGCATTTCTCCAGAATTAAAACAGAGTGAACAGTGGTGGAAGAGGAAGGATGGAATTAAAGTGTCTGTAGTGTTTGCATTTCTTGGCATCATTTGCAGTTTGCTCTCCAGCCCTGGGCATTGACAGAGCTGGGATGAAGTTATTGGAAACATTCAGAACGGGAATGGTTGTAGCTGGAAAATGTTGAATTATTTATTGCTGCAAGAGGGATGCCGTGACCCAAGGCTGGCAGCGTTTTTTGGGGCCTTTTATTGGCACCCATGAATCAGGGATGCAATCTGGGATTGCTTGTCAGGATTTCCTGTTTGTGTGGTTGTGTTTTTTGTTGCTTTCAGGGGTGGGGAAAGCAGCAGGGGGATCTGAGTTCCCCTCAAGTCCTGGTATAACAAAGCCCTTGCCAGAGCAGGGCTGGGGGATCTCCCTGTGCTTGAAACAGGCTGAGTCTCACTCAGGAGGTGAGAATGTGACAAATACACCAGCAGGAGGAGAAGCCATCAACAGGAAAATACTAAAATATGGAAAAAAATACGTGGAGAAAGGCACAATGTACATACCTGAGTTCTTCAAATCCAGCAGAGTCCTGCTTGCAGCCTCAGCTTGATTTTTGCTGGTCAGAGGTCGCTGCTAATTGATTACTCTGCTCTAATTAGACTTTGTCTGCCCAAAGGGAATCAGCCCTGCTTTGCCCACAGCTCCATGTTTTCTCCAAACCCAGGCAGTGTTTCAAGGGGGGTCTTTATTTCTTCAACACAAAAGCAGCAAAGCAGTTAAAACCACTGAAATTCAACAGATCTCTTTTGGTCTATTTGTTATTTCTGATTTTTTCAAAGATCTCAGCTGAGTGAAGAAACTTTCCAGCCCTCTTGGAAGGGGTTGAACTTGGTAGAATTAACTTTTTAAGCTGAGGGCTAAGTACACTTTTTAAAGTACAATCACCCAAAAATGTGAACTCAGAAGCCCACTTAGAGGTATTGTAACGTGCACTCCTTCTTTACCATCAGAACAAAATCCAACAACAGCAGAATTCCATCTCTAACAGCAGAGTGAAGGAAGCCTTTCCTAGCATTAATTAATAATTCCAGTCTCTTCCCAACAAGCTCTGACTTGCCTCTACAGGATCTGCCAGTTTGCAGGAAAGAAGATTCACTTTTAATCCAGTTCTCCAATTGGGTGATGAAGTAACCTGGAAAAATAATTAAGGATCTTTGTTGTCACAGCACCTTGACAGAGATTATTTTCAGATGTCACACAGCACGTTTGACAGATTTATTTGCATTATTTCCTGTGTGAGTTCACATTTATGTCACATGCCTGTTACTGCTGAAGTCAAACTCTTTCATTTTGTCCTGGAAATAGGGACAGGGAAAGGGGAGGTGGGAGAGTAAGAAGAGTTTTGCCCCAAAGACCAAGTTTAAAAGTGAAAAACAGTCATTTTTTTAAAAATTTAACATTAAATACTAACTTTGACGTAAATCTTGCTTCGTTCCAGGAGGAGCTGCCATTTCAGTGCAGTCTTCTGGTCTTCTTCCAGCATGAGGAATTCCTGGACCTGTTAACAGGACACCACAGAACACTTCAGCAGCTACTTAAATCATCTCCACAACTGAATGGTGATGAAAAGAACATCTTACATATTTTTAGACATTTCTAAGCTCTATTTTTCTACTTTAACATCATGCCTGGTGTGATGTGTGTACCAAGACAGTCACATTAACCAGATAAATTGCAGGGTGTTTGAAAATCAGTCGGGGATTTGCAGCCACGTTCTCAGAAAAGTTCTGAATTGGGTTCACTCTTTGAACAAAATTCCTGTTGGCATTTGCTGACTTCCAGCTTTTGTGTGTGTCCATCCACCCATCCATCCATCCATCCATCCATCCATGCATTTCTGTCACTCTTGCACACTCACACCCAGAACATTTACAGGTGTTTGTGGTTCTCCTCAGGCTCCACAGCTCAGTAAGAACAGCCCGATTTCCCCCTTACTGTGCAGCCCAGCGTTTCCTCAGCCACACAGTCAGACAGGTAACAGGAGCTCAGGGTGCTTGTGTGATCTGTCACATCCACCAGGATGTCAAAGCTGGCAAAGGTGGCCTTGGCCTCTGGGGGGATGTCACTGCAGAAGGTGCAGCTGTTGGACACTTCACTCACGATGAACCGGCAGACTGAGCTGAAACACGAGGACAGAATTCATGCAGATTTGCAAGTTATTCTTCCTGAAACATTTTTCTAGACTGGCATTTCCCAAGAGACTTTGTCTTTAAAAAATCCTTCATCTCTTAAACTCTTGAGTGTCTCAAGAGTGAATCCTGAGGCTTCAGTCCTGAGGACTCCCGAGTGGGTCTCCATTTGCGTGAGACAAAGTGACCTCTTTCCCTCTAGGACCACAAGGAGCCCACAGCAAAAACCCACAACACAAACCCACACCAGAAACCCATGTGGCACCCTCCAGAGGAGTTTTATTTCCTCTGTGGGACAGGCCTAAGCAGGTTTTAGCAGACACTCCAAGCAGGCAGGTGCTCACCATCTGTTGCGCAGGACTCTGGACACGTTCTCGTCGATGTCCAGGGTGGAAATGTAGCCATAAATAATTCCATGCAGAGGCTCCAGCTTCCCATTGCTCTGCAGAGCTTTTTCTTTCAGCTGTTCCACTGTGTAGACATCCACTACAGCCTCCACTACGAGTTTAAAACACAATTAAAGTGTGTGTGAGCCAGAAATTATTCAAAGAACAATGGCAAAAATGGACCTTAAGGCAATAAAATGGAGATTGAAACAGCAGAAAAGTGCCCCCTCTCCCAAAAAAAAAAAAAAAGGTACAACAAAAGGGAACTCAGATCAGGAATATATCTATTATTTAATCTTTGTATCCTCCAAAAGGAGTTTTTGACAAAGCTTCCCCCCTACTTTTCCAACTGGTTGCAGACAGGAAGAACACACCAGGCAGGCTGCAGATACAGAAACATAAATTCAGGGACAGCCCCAAGAAACCATCCCGACTTTCCACATTCAGCCAGGGATTTGTTCCTCTGGACACACAGAGCAGGAGCTCTCAGCTGCACTGTGAGATGATTCTGTGCAGGTGAATCAAATCAAATGCTTACAGTTCAGGGGTTCATTTGCCATCTCCTTCCCTGGGCTGGGCAGAGCTCCTGCCTGGGCACTCTCTTTGATGAAGCTGAAGAGAACATTTGCTTCTGCTGTTTCTGCAGGTGCATTTTGAAAAGTTATCAGGGTATGTTGCATGTAAAAATCACAGCATTTTTATATTTTACACATTTTTATTCTGGTAGCACAAACACTTCGGAATTAGCAAAGATTTGCTTTTCTCTTTTTTATTTTAACTGTTAGTCCTGCATGGAATAAACATATGAAGGCAAATAAAATAAAATAAAATAAAATAAAATAAAATAAAATAAAATAAAATAAAATAAAATAAAATAAAATAAAATAAAATAAAAGCCAAAGACACTGGTCACCACATAGACAAGAAGCAATGAGCTTTCTGAGAAGCAGGCAGAAGAAATCACAGTTGCAATAGATGGATTAATGCATCCTAGCCTAGAATAATTATTAAAAGCAAAGAAATACTTGAGCAGCTCTTACCTGGGTTCGTTGTAATGATGGTTTTGGATATCACAGTTGCAGTCATGCAGTTCCTAAATTTGTCAAAATTGATTCTCACATCTGATGCAAATATAACTGCACAGAAACACCCCCATGTTACTGGAGAATAAACGTGAAGAACTACAGTAAAAACATAAACCAGAATGTTTTACCTGTTTCTTGGGGGATCCAACTCTGTGCCAGCTGGATGGATTCATTATCCCAGCTAAATGAAACAAAAGTGGATGTATCAAAACAGCTTTGAAACAGCACTGAAACTGTTTAGTATTAAATTATTTAATAATGTAGTTGTAATAAAATTTATTGGTAAAAAAAGAAATTAAATTGGCGTTGGGACACGACTTTTGTGACACACTGAAATCCCAAACAGGATAAAATAAAGATGGGTTTAAATGCAGAATACATCTGAGAGAAATGCTGTATTTCAGCTTTTATCAATTTCTAACTAAAGCAAATCCCAGTGAAAGGAGCTGTTAGTGCTGGGCCAGGCTGATTGCTCAGGTCCCAGATGTTCAGCCACTTCCAACACTGGGATCTTTGTGGCTGGGGATGATGAGACTGGAGTGAGGTCAGAAGTATCCCTCAAAAATGGTAATTTCATGGTCTCTTGATAAAATCTCATTCAGCTCCTCCTAAATCTGGCTGGCAAGAGCGCAGCCAAAGCACGGATTTGTTCTGGTGGGTTTTCTCCTTAATCCTTGGGGAAAGATTTAAAACATTTCCCTTTCATCTGATATTGCTGAGCCACTTCAGTGCTGGGCTCTGAAATACCCTGAGAGTGCCCAAATCCCAGCACTGAGGGAGAACTGATGGAGGAGCTGCTCCAAATTCCCCCTGGGCTGGAAAGGTTCACCCCAGAGCTGCTTCTTTTGGGTTTGTGGGTGTGAATTGTGTTAAACATCCCATAATAACCGTCCCTGCTGATAACAGCCCCCAGTTCACAGTGCAGGGCTGGCTGCCTGCTTCCCCTGAGGGAACAAAAGTCATTTTTTAACCACACAACAGCAATTCCAGGGCAGGGGAAATGCCCACACTCCCACATGGCCCTGCACGTGGAAAAGCCACAGATTTATTGAACAAACTCTGGGCAAAATGCAAAGGTTCCTCTGTGAGCAAGGCAGGTTTGCAGCAGGGATGGGTGGGTGGAGTCGTGTTTGTAAATGGGACAGAGTTGGTCTGCATTATTTCAAATATTTAAATACTATTTTAAAACTATTTCAGCCTATTTCCACTCCACTTGCAATTCTGCTTGGCTTTAAAAATGGATCATGCTCTTCGTTTTCCTGCCCTCCTGTTGGTGGAAGAGACACAACAGCCTTTGCAGCTGGTTCTAAATGCCATTTCCTGCATTAACTCAAATGTCCACATTAAAAAAAAAAAAGGAATTATTTGGAACTGAGCTTTACTTTGCCATCCATGAGCCAGCAGGCTGTCAGCAAGCCACAAAACTGCACAAGATATATAAGGCCTCTCTAATGAATCTCTTTTTTAAGTCTCTTTTCAGTGTTCATTGCTGCCTCATCTCAGCTGCCTTCTAAATAACAATATATTTCAATTAAAAGATGGGTTTGTAGTTAATTAGTGTGTGTTATAGCTAATTGTTCTACCCGTGTTTGCACTAATTTGTATTTTTTTAGTGAATTAAAGAACATTTTACCATACTATTGGGAAAGACCTCTCTGTTTCATCATACAGCTTTACTTCACACCTCTGGCCTTTCCTTTTGTCTGAAGTCATAAAATACTTTGGCTCCCCAACCTTTAAGAAGAAAGAGAAAAAAAATCACTTGTCCTCTATTCAGTGTTTAGGAGAACAAAACTCATAACCTAGAAAATAAAAGGGTTAGAAATGGGAAGAGTGTAGGCTACTAAAAATGAGATCACTTATTTTTTTCCTTCATTGTGTTGATAAAAATCTCATCAAAGGCTGTGTGTCGTTATTGTCACTCAATTGCCAAGCTGAACAAACTCCTGGCCACTGTGAGGCCCAAAATCAGCATTTACACATTTTTACAATGAATTAATGATGGCAGAGCACAGAAATGCTCCTCACTCACTGATCACAGCCCAAAATCCACATTTACATGTTTTTACAATGAAATTATGATGGCAGAGCAGAGAAATGCTCCTCACTCACTGAGATCACAGCCCAAAATCCACATTTACAATGAAATTACTGATGGCAGAGCACAGAAATGCTCCTCACTCACTGAGATCACAGCCCAAAATCCACATTTACACATTTTTACAATGAAATTATGATGCTAGAGCACAGAAATGCTCCTCACTCACTGATCACAGCCCAAAAATCCACATTTACACATTTTTACAATGAAATTATGATGCTAGAGCACAGAAATACTCCTCACTCACTGATCACAGCCCAAAAATCCACATTTACACATTTTTACATTTACACATTTTTACAATTAAATTACTGAGGCTAGAGCAGAGAAATGCTCCTCACTCACCAAGATCACAGCACAAAATCCACATTTACAGATTTTTACAGTGAAGTTACTGAGGGCAGAGCACAGAAATGCTCCTCACTCACTGATCACATCCCAAAATCCACATTTACACATTTTTACAATGAATTAATGATGGCAGAGCACAGAAATGCTCCTCACTCACTGCCATCACAGCTGCCAGCAGGTTGAGGACTCTCCCATGGAGGCTTTGTCCATTTGCCACGATGTCCCCCAGGGAATAATAATCCTGGGGGTTCCTGACAGGCAGGTGCAGCAGGGACAGGAGCCTGGTGTCTGTGTCGTAGCAGGAGGAGGTTTTCACCACAGAGTGATTTTCACTGAGCAGTAATTTGTAGCCACTAGAAAAGAACAAATCCCACAGATCAGCACTGCACTCACTGAGGTGTCAAGTGTGAAATGCTCATTTCATTCATATGAAAAAACAACTTTATTCCATTAGAGTTTTTCCTAAAGGTAGCAAAAAATTCTTGTAGATTTTACTCCAAGAATGAAATTTCCTCAGTTTAGTAACAAAGAACATTATTGCTTTGTGACCTTCTAATTATGAAATATATTCTCCTTGGAGATTTGAACCAGACAGGAGGAAGGTACAGCTACACAAGAAGAAAACACCAAATATTTCTACCAATTTCATGTTGTTGGAAATTAAAGCAAGTCTTAACTTTGATCTTTTAGAAAGAACGACCACTCTATGCTTTAAACTTACCTAGGAGTTACAGGGTTGAATTTTTCTTCTCTTTCTGCTTCCTTTGACTGAATTAAAGGATTTTCAATTGTAACTAAAATAAAGCATTGATAAGTAATGTTAGAAATTGATTATAGGTACAATTACAGATATTTTTTGTGTACACTCTGCAAGCTCACAAGTTTTGCCCAAGCAAACACGGGCAGCAAAATCTTTCTAGGGACTTCAAAAGATAAAAGTAAATAAATACAGGATTTTTGTTGTGGTTTTATCAGCAGCCATAGCCATATCTATAACTGAGGGAAGACAAACACCAAACTGCTTTACAGCTTATTTTTCATCATTTTTAAGACCTCAATATAATGTGGGATTTGACATTGATTAACTGCAGGCCAGTTCTGAGCTGCTGCACTCAGTGGGGTTTCTTTTGTTGACATATTTACTGGGCTTGAGTTGAAATCCTTGGAATCTTGTTCCTTTCCTCTTTATACTGAGCAGAACTGAACAATTTGTTTTCAATTAGACTGTTTGTGAGTCCTCAGAGCAAAACACAGCAAAGCCACCAAGCACAACCCTGATTTCCATGCAAACAGAAACGTGGTGTGAGAATAAATAAAATAAAATGAATAAACTCACCACAGTCACCAACCCTGAAGCTTTCTGAGAGGGATCTGATGTACTCTTCTCTGCCCCAGGACTGGACATTAATGAAATAAGTTGGAGAATCACGGATGGTAAAACTGAAGGTGTATCTTTCAGTGCCAATGTCTGCAAAAATAAACGGGGCTGTAACAATTCCTCGGCACAGCTTGGTTTCTAATTAGAATATGTGGATAAAAACTATTATTTTGAAGTTTTTCTGGTTTTTTTCCTCCCACTAGAGGCCAGCAGGTGGTGCAGGAACACGCTGGGGTTTGGGAATGGGCTGCAATTCCTGCACTTCCCTTCGGGCAGAGTGTAAACTCCCAGATAAACTCAGGAGAAGTGCAGGAGCTGTGGGAGGTAAAACTCAGAGCCTGGCACACACAAACAATAAAATAAAAATTATTGGTAAATAAAATAAAACTGGCTTTGGGACACAACTCCTTTGTGACACGCTGAAATTCCACGTGTCTGTTTTATCCCAAACAGGATAAAATAAAGAGGGGTTTAAATGCAGAATAGACCTGAGGAAAAATGCTGTATTTCAGCTTTTTATCCAAGTCATTTCTAGCTAAAGCAAATCCCAGTGAAAGGGCTCAGTTGTACACACAGCCCCAGTTCTGGAGGAGCTGGGCTGACCCCGTGGGTGAGACCAGGCTGCAGAGACAGGGGGTTTCACTGAATAAAGCAAAGTTTTCCCAGTGCTGTGGAAAATTCAGAATATCAGTGCCTGCAGCTCTGCTCTGTCTCCTACAGCTTTGCAGGGATCACGGCAATGGGATAAAATAGTGATTTATCACAACAGTGATAAACTAGATTGTTACTAAATGATCAAGGAAAACTCCCCAGAGTCCATGGAGCACACACACCCACTGACTTCTGCTGAGTATCTTTAGTTAAGCTTTGTTTGTATCAAAATTAATTTTTACCAAGTATTGCATTATTCAAGTATTGTTTAATCTAAATTTTTTTCTAGGTTTTGTTGAAGTAGACAAAGAAGATGCAGTTTGTTAAACCCTTAATTCCCTCACAGATTCAGCAGGTGTCAATGCTCTGCAATGGCTAATATATCTAATTATATCTATGTTATATCTAATATTATCACTTATTGCAATCTCTGCTGTTTTACCTTCCACAGATAATATGAAATGTGAGTGATAGCTCTACACTATGGCTGTTAGCAATTGTAAGCTGTTTTAATGTTTTCCTTTGTTTCATTTTATTGTTATAGATACACAAACATTTAAAAAACGTTACTTTAATTTTTTAAGACGATTTTTAAGACCCAATCTGCAGACTGTGCACTAGGGTGGCACCAGTTTAGGGTGACAATGATGACTTTCTCCTAAAATCTCACCCCTCCAGCAGCTCTGCAGAATAACTGAGCCCTTCTCCTGCAGCTGGAATGGCTGACAGTGTCTGTAAATTTGTTATTTCAATTCCCAATTAGTGCTGATATAAAAACACACAGGTCCCATTTTGTCTCAGATGAAGCTGTTGCTGCTCAGGCCAGAAATTACTTGAGTAATTTTCCTCCACAAGACATGTCCTCAACATTTCTGTTTTAAGAGAGAACAAATATGAAGGCACCAGCTCCATTCCAGCAGTATTTATGGAAGGGTGGGTTCATATTGGTTCCATCTTCAGAACATGAAACACTTCCATGACAAAGTTTTTTTTTTTTTTTTCCAATTTCTAATTGATATGGTTTAGCCAAACCAGTGCTGCTCTTTCATCTTGGTGCTCAAACAGACATAATTTTTTGGAGTGCATTTTTATTCTATCCATTTTACACAGAGAAATCTGTTTATCATCTAAATCTTCATTTCAGTCATCTCTGCCAAATTACACCGTTGAAGAAAATGAAGGAAAAAGAGTTTAAAGGGACTGTACTTTTTCGGTCTGGAAAGCTTCTGACATCTGTTTTCCCAATAACCAACCCGATTACATTCTGAAAAATAAAAAGATTATAGAGTACAAGTATTAAACCCAGATGTAGATGATGAATTAGATTTCATGGAATTATACTCTGCTGATGATAATAAACATATTTCTGACTGGTAATCATTTTAATCTATTTATTCCACAGTACAGTATGAGCTAAAGAGTAAAACATAAACACACAAGTTTACTTTAGGAAAAAAATTGTGACTAATAAAAATATTAAAATAAATACATCTGTTTCTGTTTGTGAAGCAAATGGGAGGACAAAAGTTCACCCCAAACCTTCCCAGTTTTGGCTGGTCTACAGCAATCTCTCCTCAGGTAGGCAGCAGTGTTGTTGTCTCATGCTCTCTGCACGGGTCTCAGATCTCCCCAAATGCTCCACTTGAGGAAAGTCTGGACAGGATTTATTTTACAGTGAAGTGTCCAAGGTTTTCCTGGCTGTCAGCACCACGAGCCACACGTGTGCACCCACAGGAGCTCGTCCTGGCCTCAGCCAATCAACCCAAATTTCCACAGGTGCCTCTCCCTTGCTGAGGCAAGGAGCTTTTCTGTTGATTCAGACCAAAAATCAATCTTATTCTGCTTTGCTAAACCTGTGTTTGTTACGTAAAAACATCCTGCTCTCAATTATCAAACACAACTACTGGGAGCAAGCACACACATGTAGATACAGATATATTATCTGTCTCTCTGTCTATAATATAATGGAACAGTTGTGTGGTGGGTGGGTTGTTGCTGGTTTTTAGGTGTCCTTGGTGTCAGAGAAGAGTTTTGCAGTGCCCATTTGGGATTTAAGAGGTCAGCGACAAAGTTCAGAGTGGGACAAGGGCTCTGACAGAGCAAAACTGCCAGGATCCTTCAAAATATGAAGCATCCCCCATCAATTCCACTTCACAGAATCCTGGAATGGTTTGGGTTGGAGGGACACATTCCACTATCCCAAATTGCTCCAAATGCTGTCCAGCCTGGACTTGGACCTTACCAGGGATGTGGCAGCTACAGCTCCTTCACACGAGCCTTCCCGCAGCCCTGAGGGTCTCATTCCAGCAGAATTCCAGAGCCAGGTGGGAAGGGCAGGGTGACAATTCCACAACCCACCCGGGATTCCTTTTGTACACATTCACAGAGCAGCGTGACCTGCCTGACTTCAGTGCAGCGATACTGACCGCACTCAAAAACCAGCTCTCGATTTCCCTGGGATCACTAGAGGGAGCACGGGAACTGCCTGATGCTGCAGGATGGAAACCCTCAGGAAGGGACCACTGGTGCCTGCACACAAGTGTAATATCTTCCTTCCAGACTGCAGGCACTGGGTCTGATTAGGATTTTGTTCTTCTATTTTGGGTTTTGTTTCTTAATTAAAAAAAAAAAAAAAGAAACACAACAACACCCCCCCCCACACACACACACACAAAACCCCCCTCTATTAAATCAGATATTTAACATTCATATCAACATTCCCCTTATCTCACTATCAAATGTCAAAAGAACTGACCTTTAGGATGAGTGCCTGCAGGATGAGGCTGACTGTGCCTAATTTCTGGTGTAAATACCCAATTTCCCAAAGAAATCTGCCCCGGCCCTGCTGTAAACATGTTCACCTCTGTGGCTCCTACAGGAGCCTGCACGGGGAGCTGGCAGAAGGAAGTGATCTGGCTGGAAACTATTTTGGACTGAGGAAAGGAGAAAAACTTCCAGAGATCATTTCCCTGATCAGCTCGTTGTGTAAGTGGCTAAACACTCATTTCCCCAAAAGAGGAGGGGAACACTCCCCCCGTGGTGCCTGTTTTGGCAGAGCACTGCTTGAGGCTGCTCAGCCAACCCATGAGCACACTGCAAGTGTTTACACTTTCATCTCTTTCACTTTCTAAAATAAACAGCAAACTCATAAACCGTGCCATTTTGAAACTTCAAACTGTGTTCAGCTGTTCTAACGTCCTAACAAAACACACACTGATCATTCTGTCATAAATTATTATTTTACAAAAATACTTTCATTGCCGTGTGTTGCTGACTGCAATGCTCCAGATTGGTTTTATTTGTAAAATAAAAGCTTTTCTTTGTAAAAGAAAAGCTTTGAACTGGGTTGGTGGATCATTATTTGGGAGGAACTGTGAATGACAGGTTAAATTAGCTCTGCTGAAGATCAGTTTGGGTCAATACCTCTCTAAGGGGATAGAAAACTTCTCTTAGATCATTCCTTTTCAGTGGTTCCTCTTTCATTTGTTTAAAGGAAATGAGAAAAAAAAAAATTGTGCCATCCCAAATAAAAAGCAGTGGGAATGGGGAAATATTTTCACTCTTTAGGAACATCAGGGGATTCTGAGGGGGGATTCTGCCACTCTGCTCAGGTGAAACCCCACCCGCAGAGCTGGAAGGACATGGAGGTGCTGGGGTGAGGCCAGAAGAGGCTCCAGGATGATTGGAAAGGCTGAAAGAATTGGGATTGCTCATCCTGGAAAGGAGAAACTTTGGGATGACCTGACTGAGGCCTTCCAGTGGCTGAAGGAGCTGACAAGAAACGTGGAGAGAAACTCTTTGGGATGGAGTGACAGGACAAGGGGCAATGGCTTCAAACTGAGAGTGGGTTTANATGACCTGACTGAGGCCTTCCAGTGGCTGAAGGAGCTGACAAGAAACGTGGAGAGAAACTCTTTGGGATGGAGTGACAGGACAAGGGGCAATGGCTTCAAACAGAGTGGGTTTAGGATACTGGGGAGAAATCCTTCCCTGTGAGGGGGCTGGGTGCAGGCACAGGATACCCAGAGAAGCTGGGGCTGCCTCTGCATTTATGGAAATGCCCAAGGTGAGGTTGGACAGGGCTTGGAGCACCCTGGGATGGTGGAAGGTGTCCCTGCCATGGCACTGGGTGGGCTTTAGGCTCCCTTCCAGCCCAAACCAGTCTGTGATTCCTTGCAAACCTGGTTCTTATCCCAAACAGAACCAGCCCTGCCATGGAGCTGTGAGATTTTCCCCCTTCCTAGCGTGCTGTGAGACATTACTGAGGTTCACATCTGACTGTGGCTGCATAATGCTGACTCTGTCATGTCTTTAATAATGTCCTCACTAATTCAGCATCCATTTAAAGTGCTACAAAGGAGCCTCTGATACATTGAATTGTCCAGTCAATATCTGTGCCCGCGGACAACAACGACAGCATCAATTTTCATTTTGCTGCTTTGCACACAAAGAAGGGAAGGTCCTTTCTACCCAACAATTGCACTAATGCTATCAGTACCTAAATACACATCAATTACATAATTTTGCAGTAATATTAGACAGTCAGATACAATTTCATCCGGGAACAAAAGGCTGTGAGACTTACAGGACGAGCGAGGTTTGGATGCAGATCTGAAAGTGCAACAAAGTCCCGTGCTGAACGAGAATGAGCCATTCTTTATCTGAAACTTGAGGAAACTGACTTAGATTTTGTAAAAATCCAAACAAATCACTTAAGACCATTCACAGTGAGAATAACAAGTTATTTTTTAACATAAATGTTTTGACCTAATAGCATCTGTTTTCAATAAGAGCCATTTCAAGCCATCTGAAGTAGACAATTCTTTATTGTTTGGATTTGGTGATGGAAGTTATGAATTTTACTGTGACAGCTCTACCTAAGCTTCTCAAATAAAGGCCTGTAATTTTTATTTATTATTCATCATTAAATGATTCCATTAGCACCAGGCTCTGAAAAATATTTACCCTCCTTCTCTCTGGGAAGCCCAACTGAATTTAGTGAGGCAGCTCATATATAAAAGGCAATTTATATGTGAGGAAAGAGAAGTGTTGGGTCGCAAAGCACCTTTAATTGAGGTTTTGGACTAAATATTAAACTACTTCAAAATGTGAGTTTATTCCTTCCTCAAAATAGAAAAGTTCTGAATTCATTAAAATAATATTTGTGAAAACCAGTTCTTTTCAGGCTGCCAATGTGGAATTTACTGGCCAGCCCTGAGAGCACCCAGGTTCTCCCTAGAGATGCCAAACTGGGGCCATGGGTGCTTTGTTAGACCCTCTCAATGTCTCTTATTACTTCATGGGTTCCTCAGAGACATTCAGATACTTAACAAATAGTTGTCAGATTCTATTTTTCTGTTGTAAAAGGAACCATTACATTGTCCAAATCTTAATAACCTTTAATAGGAGAGAACTGCTGACATTTTTCAGAGGATGCCTGTTCAGTCTTTAGAATAACTCCCTGAATGGGTTTCACAGTCTTTATATCTGGAACCTCGTGTGAGAGTTGTTAACCATTTCATCAGGCAGTAGGATAAAGGTCTGTTGAACTAGAGAACAAATAAGCCTACATTTTAAAGAAAAATAAGCAGTTATCTGAGAACCAAGTCATTTTTCTAAAAGAGCATTTCAAACTACACTCTAACAGAGAGGCAGCCCAAATTTGCCTTACAGAAACCACTGAACAATGGGGCCCTCAAACCTGTTCCCGTCCCATTAGATGGAAGAATTTATGTTTCCTTCTGTAGGAAAGTCACCTCAGCATCCCTCCAAGGCAGGGTAATGTGCTCACCTCAGGAGAAGTTCAATATTGTTACCTGCTGTACCTCACACCAGCTGGGTCGTGTCAAAGTGCTGAAACAGCTATATCAGAGGAAGATTAAAATGGTAATTTAGGATTTGAAATGCTCCGGGTTGTGATAGCTGGAGCAGAGCTGCCCCACTCAGGGACCCCTCAACCCATCATGGACCCCTCAGTCCTCCTTACACACTCACCACTCCCCTCAGGTGTCCCTCACTGACCCTTCAACCTCCTCCTGGACTTTTCACCCCCTAAATGCCCCTCGCTAACTCTTCAACCTCCTCCTGGGCTCTTCAGCTCCTAAATTCCCTTCACTGGCCTTTGAACCTCCTCCTGGGTTCTTCAGCCCCTCAGATATCTCTCAGTGACCCTTCAACCTCCTCCTGGACTTTTCACCCCCTAAATGCCCCTCGCTAACTCTTCAACCTCCTCCTGGGCTCTTCAGCCCCTCAGATATCCCTCAGTGACCCTTCAACCTCCTCCTGGGCTCTTCAGCCTCTCAGGTGTCCCTCACCAAACCTTCAACCTTCTCCTGAGCTCTTCATCCCCTCAGATATCCCTCAGTGACCCTTCAACCTCCTCCTGGACTTTTCACTCCCTAAATGCCCCTCACCAACCCTTCAACCTCCTCCTGGACTCTTCAGCACCTTGGATGCTCTTCACTGACCGTTCAACCTTCTCCTGGGCTCTTCAGCCGCTCAGGTGTCCCTCGAGCCCCTCAGGTGCCCCTCACAGACCCTCAGTTCACGAAGGACACAAAATGGCGCCGGCGCAGTGGCGGGAAAAGGGCTCCGTGCCCCCTCCTCCCTCAGGGCCGGCCGGGGCTGAGGGGAGACGTTCTCCCATCCCAGCACGTTCCATCAGGCCTGGAGTCCGTGGGCTTGATGAGGTAAAAAGAGGGTTAGACAGGATTTTGGGGTGGAATTGTTCCCTGTGAGGGTGGGGAGGCCGTGGCGCAGGTTCCCAGAGAAGCTGTGGCTGCTCAGTCGCTGCAAGGGTCCAAGGCCAGGTTGGAGCAGCCTGGGATTGTGGAACTTGTCCCTGCCTGTGGACCTGGATGGTTTTTAAATGTCCCTCACAACCCAAACAATCCTGTGATTCCGTAACTTACCAGAGCAGGAATTTAAAAGCAGGTTTGTT
>VXBU01013722.1:77833-95171 GCA_013400315.1 Bombycilla garrulus | reverse complement strand
TCTTTTTTTTTTTTTTTCTTTTTATGTTAGCTATAAGGCAAAAAAAGTCGTGGCCTATATTTTATAATTTAATCAAAATTTCTGGTTTAAAGATATTATTTGTATTGATTCACACCCAATAGTCCTATATTTTCAGGCTCTGCAGAAGGCTGGCTTGAGCTGTTTTCTCCATTTATATTGAATATAAAATTATATTTTATAAGATCAATACCCTTCACTTTGGCATCATAAAAAACTTCACTCCTGATGAGTAATTTTATAACCCCAAGGTCACAACTATTGGAAGTTTTTAGCATAGCGTGACAAATTCTCCGTGTTGACTCTGTATTACAGGATCTTTCATTTCTTCAATTAAACAGCTGAAAATGGATCCCACCTGTGCTCTCGTATTTATTGTTTCACAAAAATCCACGATAATTGTCCAGTGCTGATGACAAACAGGATGCCAGGGAACTGACAGCCTGGGTGGGTTTTTTGTTTTTTAAGTCACCTTTTATACAGTATGATCCATGGATCCAGCTTTGTTTTGTAGGTTTGATGTCTCCATTAAACAGAATGTGGCATTTTTTCTGCTGGTTCTCTTGTTTTCATTATCTCAAGCTAATGAGCAAGCAGAAGATAATGAGCCTGGTGATAGGATCCTAATGGAATGGGAAGGAGAACCTGGACACTGGCTGGGAAATGCTGGCAAAGGCACAAGTCTCATTCTCACAGCCAGGACTACAATGCCAAACAGGGAAAAAAAAATCCCTGAAACGAGACCTGTGGGGTGTCCAGTGCTGCAGAAGGTGACAAATCAGCACCACAGCCCAGGGGCTTGCAGGAGCTGAGCTGGTCCAGGATCTCAGCAAGGTTTTGGTGGGACACAAGCACCTGCTGCAGTGGAGCCTTGCAGCACCCAGCGGGGTCCTTGCAGTGGGTTTTTTTCCCAGGTGGAGCTGCTTTTCTCCCACAGGCACAAAGGGCAGGGGAAACCCGACTCTGTGTGTCCTCTCCAGGCCTTTATTCCATTTCAAAGCCACCAGAACAAGGGTGCTGTTGTGCCTCCCCTCAGCTCCCCGTAATGACAGGGAGTGCTTGCTTTGTGGTCTGCTTCCACTCCTGTTTTCAATGTACATTTGGGGTAAAAAAAAAGCTGCTTTTTACTTTCCCAGGATAGCTCCTGCTGGGAGGACGTTATCAGGGCCATCTGACAGGATGCACAAAGGCAGGGGACAAAGTGAGACCTCGGCTCTTTCCCTCTGAGATGTCTGATTAGATGCTGAATTTGACTTGCAGATACTGATCCAAGGACTCGTTTGATGGGCGTACCTGGCTCAGGTGACACTGTGAATTCTGCCATTCATACAGCACATGGCACCTCAGGGACAGCCAGGGACTTCTGTGGTTGCTGCAAACAAATAACACCTTTTTTTTTTAGTGCTTATAAACAAGAAGTGTCTAACCTGCCTTTATCTCACTGATCTACAATGCCAGCTGATACCCCCAGTCAGGAATTTTTAATACAAACAGTGGAGAGCATCTGAAAAAAACAAATGTTATTCAACTTGTATCCCTCTTTCCTCAAGCTCTCCTCCTCAGCTGGCCTCAAAAAGAAATGAGCACTATTATCTCCCTTTGACAACAGGGAAAACAGAGGCTAGGGAAAAGCCAGAAGAGATTTCCTAAAATCCATGTGCCACACAGCACCGGCTCCCCTCTGCAGCACAGCTGAGAGCAACAGCGTCAGTTCGGTGTTTTTCTGATCTAGTCTTGATCCCTGAAAGCTCCAAGGGATTTTAACTCTCCAGCACTCCAGCGGCACTTAGCGCTCTGCCGATTCAGCCTGAGATTGGCAGAGCCTTCCCATCCACGGCTGCAAATTGCCCGGTCCCTGCTAATTAGGTCTTCATGAATAGATTTATTTAAATTACCCCCATTGGCCTGGTCAAGGGGCGCAAATGCCTTTCCGTAATTCACTTTAGCAATTTGTTACCTGACCATCAGTACACTTAGCATTCAGGGGAAAGTCCAGCGATAGCAGGGACATTTCAGAAATCATTTCCAAAAGCAGAGTGATATAAAAATATTTGCTCTGTTCATTTTCTGCTGCCCGCAGCGTTTACTGAGAGGGCTCATTGAATATTTATACATCCTTAGGACCAAAATAACTGGTAAAATGGAGAGAGCAGACACGTAATTTTATGTAATTGGCGTGACTGAATGCATTAAAGGCAGCAAATTATTAAAGGTGCTCAGTGGTTTTGGCTGATACCTGAACTGGCAGAGCCTCGGGGGCGCTGATGGAGCAACAATGGACATCTTCAGTGCAGGTGCTGATGCAGCCAACAGCTGCTCAGTGTGTGTTTAGGGATATTTAATTTAAATTTCTCTGAGTTGTTGTTCAGCTCTCACTCCATTCTGGTTCCCAACACTGGAACCATCCCAGTGCTGTTTCTGTGGGATTTCCTCGCTCTGAGCAGCACCCCCACCACCTGCAGCATGGAAAAACACAACAACCCAGAGCCTTGTTGTAAAGTTAACATGGCCCATGGCTGGTTCCCACCTCACCTGGGCTAATTCTGCCATCCTGGAGCTGGGGAAGATGCCAAGGCCTGGGACTGGTGCGTGCACGTGGCAGCAGCACGAGCCTGCGGGCAGCTCAGACCCCGACACAGGCGTGAGCAAACAGAACCACGTGCCAGGGGCTCTGCTGGGAATGCCAACAGCTCTCTCTGTGCAAGAAAAGCCCCATTTCTGGCAAAGACCAAAAAAAAAAAAAAGCTCTTTTTTTTTAAGGTGTAAATCTTTGTGGGCAACATCGCTGCTCTTCCCATGGGCAGGGAGGGAATGGCATTGTCAGGGCTGAGCCTGGCACGGACGCTGCTCTCCCTCCCAGGCAGTGTCTGGGTGCCTGCTCATCAGCTCCTCATGATTCCATCACTAATTAATCCCTTCTGCAGCAGCGGTGGAGCGGGAATGTCACGGAAAGGATGTGGCACAACCCGGAGAGGAACAGGAGCCATCAGCGCCAGCCCCTGCACCAAAATCAGCTCCCCTCAGGTGCCAGGGCGGTGACAGCACAATAGAAACATGACAGCAGAAACCTGAGACCTTCTGCATCATCACTGAGTTTATTTGCAGTGAATAATCAGCAAATAAACTTAGCCCAGAACTAAGCTGTGCAGTTTTCCTACCAAAAAGGCAGAATAAGATGCCCATATAGGAGCTTGCTGCTTGAAAGCACCGACACAAGGCTTTTTTCTTCAATTTTCTCGCTTTTTTGAAGCTCAGGCTTTGATTGCCCAAGATTTAAAGCCCTCAGTCTGCTGTTTAACTTGACTGAGTCTACAGAAATTCAAAATTCTCCTTTTTAGAGCCCTCAGGCTACAGAGAATAACTTTTCCTGCACATAATTCCAAAATAATGTGAGCTCAGTGAAATGACTTCGATTTTCATCACTTTCCCCAAGACCAGAATTTCCTCCTCCCTCTCTGAGCAAACAAGTGATGAATATTTTCCAACAAAACATCATGAATTAAAACACACAACAATTAAAAATAGTTTTAGCGACAGCTCCCTGACACAGAGGAAGAATGCGTTGAGGGGGGAAGAAAAGAAGATATTTAGCATTGTTGGCTAAACTCAGAAACTTCCAGCCATTCAAATCCATGAAACCAAACCCAAAATATATCTGGATTTCAGCTGGAGACACATGAGACTGAGCAGTACCAATTAGGACACCAATTAGGGATGAGCATCTCCCAGTGACAATACTGGGAAAAACCCTTCCAGCCTCCAGTTGCTCCAGTCTCCAACCAAGCCTAAAACTCGATCCCTGCATGAGCAGTTCACAAGGAGGAAAAACTCAGCATATAATTCCCAAAGAAATATGGGGGTGGCTGTAAAAAAAAACCAAACAAAAAACTGGGATCTTAGAGTAAACCAAAATTTTCCCTCAGCACAGAATTCAGTGAAGGGAGCACCAGAGAAATCCAAAAGGCCTATCCAAGCTAAACTTTGCAGCACAAATCCACCTTTGATCTCGTGGCTGAGCAGTTGGGCCCGGCCTGGTGGTGGCAGGGCTCCCACTGCCTCTGAGAGCCAGGGCTGCATCCAGCCCTTCCCAGAGAATCGTGTGTCAACATTTCCACAGCCCTCCTGGCTGCCTGACAGGCAGCTCGTTAGAAAACTCCTGCAGGCCCACGCTGACATTTGGAGGGTTTATCCAGCAGAAAACCAAAACCTCCCCTCAAAGCCTGTTCAAAGTGCAAAGGTACGAGACTTGATCAAAACGGGAGTGGATCACGAAATTCTCCCTTAAGAAAATGAACACTAGAGGTCAATCTAACAACTTGTCCCGGAAATATATAGCCCTGGAATAAAATATTACAGACTGCTGCGTGCTGTACAGCCCTAACTACCTCCAGACCCACCGGCTCGGCCCTGATCTGACAAGGGTTTCCTCTGTTCTTCTGGATTTGCTCTTGTCTCGCTCTCCATTAGCATTTCCTCTCTGGAGCTCTCCCAGACGGTCGCTGTCCCAAGGCACGGCGCTCCCTGATGCGCTGAGCTCCCTGTTTGTGGAGGAAAAGGGGAATTGGCCTTGAGTGAGGAGAGTGGAGGCCAAATGTGTCCCTGGGGGAGCTCCACTGCAGCTCGAGATCGATTAAGGCTCAGGGCAGGGGCAGAGGAGCAGCCGGTGCTGTGCAGGTGAAACCCTCTCCAGCTCAGGATCCCTTCTCGTGGATAAATCCTGGAATGCTTTGGGTTGGAAGGGATCTTAAAGCTCACAAAGCTCCACCGCTCCTGCCATGGCTAGGGGCACCTTGCTCTATCCCAGGCTGCTCCAAGGGCTTGGACACTTCCAGGGATGGGCAGCCACAAATCCATGGATTCAAAAAGGCAGCAGAGAACAAGGCTGGGATGTAAGGGATAGGTTTGGGACTTCCAGACTTCAAGTCTGATTCCCTTCCAATGCATCTCCCATCTCACAGCAGCAGAGTGATTTCATTCCTGCACCTCATGCTTTCCTCATCTCATCTCCCATGCTCAGATTCCGGAGGACCTTGAGACTACCAACTCCCACAGGCTATTTATACTTGAAATCACTTTTGCTTGGGTGTTTTTTACTTTACCATTCTGAAATGCCCAATATTCCAATTCCAGTGAGTTCCTTCCTCCCCTTTCCCTGCTCTTACCACCAGAAATAAGACACAGCCCTGCCAGCCTGTTTCAGCCTCCCCATTTCCATCTTCCTTAGCAAATCCCGAATCCCCCTCCAAAACCCCCTGCCTCACACAGACCCGATGGAGCACAGGAGGCTGGGCAAGCCAGGGGTGATCCAAAGCACAAAAGCCGAGCCAGGTGCAAGCTCAGACCCAGCAGAGAGCGAGTTTAAGCCCAAGATTTCTGTGGGGAGTCCCTCATGTGCTGCTCCCCGAGCTGATGTGCGAGCGCTCCGCTGAGGAGGGGCCAAATCGCAGCTCTTGCTGCCTGTGGCCACATCCTGCAACCCCCAGGAACGCCGAGGAGAAGCTTTAATTCCCACCCAGGGGCTCTGTGCAGCGGGGCTGCCAAGCCCTGGCCCTGGCTGAGCTTTTTTTTGAGCGAGCAGCTCCATATGGCAGCGCCGGCTCCTCACTCAGCAGCTCGCCTGCTGCCAGCTCCTCTCGGTGCAAACGGCCCAGCGCAGCAGAAATGTTCCAGCTCCACCTTCACATTACAATTACCTCCCCAAACCTGCCAGACGAATTCCTTAAAATCCTTCCAGGGAGTTTCTCACTGCCTGGATGAGCGCAGCGGTTCTGGCTGCAGCCGGCGATGCTCCCCCTGGGCAGCGGCCAAGTCATTCCCGGGTGGAATCGTGTGCCAGGCCGTATCCAGAGGGTGCCCAGCCTTAGTGCCCAGCTCCTCAGAGCCCACCCAGGTATGCCCGGAGGCGATGGAAAAGATGGAAATGCCTCATTTCAAAGCAACCTGCCCCTAACACAGAGCTGAAGCTGCAGGGACACATCTCTGAGCCCTTCCCACATCATGCAGGCACAGGAGAGATTCGGGAGGGGTGTGAGCCTGGCTGGGACAGGGATGGATGCCTTGAGCCACTGGTGTGGCAACACCTTCTCTTCAAGGCATAAAACCCTGGCTGAGCTGAACAGGAAACCTCCATTCCCAGGGCACTCCACGGCTCACCTTGGCAGGTTTTCATCTATTAAAACGCACAAAATGCAATCCCTCGGCCACAGGAGCTGCCCTTCCTTCATCCCCACCCCCTGGGAGGTGGTTCCCCCAAATGCTGAGTGCCCAGAGGCCCTTCCCAAAGACCAGCAGCAGCACAGCCCTCAGTGCCACCCCCCGATGGCTCTGGGCCCATGGCAAAGCCAGCAGTGACACCAGAGGGGTGAAAGCCACACAAGTACCTCAAACGATGCGGCCTTGGCCCAGGCAGGGCACACTCAGTCCCAGGTGAGCAGGGAACCCACGAGGCAGGGCACACTCAGTCCCAGGTTAGCAGGGAACCCACGTTCAGTTCAGTTCATGGATCCGTTCAGCCTCAGCCCTGCCGTGGCACGTGCAGCTCCTGCCAAATCAATATCTGCGTCTTCCTGGTGAATAATTGTGTCAGTGGGACGTTAATGGGGTGCAGTGCTCGTGGTGTCGAGGCTCTTTTTTTTTTTTTTTTTGACAACGAAGCAAAGATATTCATTTTCGTCCCCCTTTCCCCGTCAGCCTTCCCAAATGCACAAAATGGGCTCCAGACCCACCTCCTAGGAGGAAATGAGAACCAGCCCCAGAGGATCACCCAGCAAGAAGCCTCTGTTCGGAGATCTGACGCCTCTTCAAAGCCAGGGGAGCAAATGTGCTCCTACCTCCGCTGATTTATGAGGAACGGCTGCGTCACCCATGAGGGGGGAACGCTTAAACACAACCAGAGGGGAGGGAAGGGAGCCCTGGCTGCCTGCTCTGAGCAACCCCACTCCTCAGGAGAGTTTGTTTTCATCTGATTAGATCTCAACTGTGTTTTAAAGGAAAACAAACAATCCGGAGACTGCAGCACATGCTGCTGGATGTTTCCCTCGCTAGGAAAATAAACACCGGGGCGGCACCAGCCGGGATGTGCCAAGGGGGGCTCTCGAGTGGCACGTGGCACCAGCCAGCCTGGGACCGTGTCCCCACACACGAGGGGATGTGGGAAAAGCAGGTGGCTTCCCACAAACAGCCAACATCCCCTCAGCTGGAGGCAGGAGCAAAGCCAGAGGCACTGGCACCGCAGGAAAGGCAGGAGCAAGGTTTAAGCGAGGGCGGTTTTTCCCCTTCCTTTCTGTGCTGAAAAATTCCGGGTGTAAATCGTTCCGTGTGTTTGGTTTTAATTTTGTGCTGCTGCCCCACTGTTATTTATGCTCTTGAAATATAACAGCAGGCACATGGAGAGCGTGGTGTTCATGAAATACAGCCCAGTGCCCAGAGTGTTTATCGACAAATGCAGTAAATAATTCCAACAAGCACAACTCATCCAGGGCCATGGATGAAGGCTGCCCATCTGCCAGAGCCCTTCCAGGGCTGCCAGATCCGCTCCAGAAATGCTCTTTTCCATCTAAAACGAAGCCAAGAAAGCCAAGTGCAGCTCCCAAGTGGGTCCTGGTAGCAGCTGTGCCCTGGGCTGGCCGGATGGCCAGTGCTGCAGGGACATCCCTGGGGACACCTTCGCCCACCATGGGATGCTCCCAGCTCGTGCCAGGAGACATGAACAGAAAACATTTTAACAGAAAGCCTGACTGCATCCAGGCTGGAGCAGGGACACAGGGGACACAGCCACACCAGCAGCTGCACCTCCACAGCATCCTCAGGACAGCCAGCAGCTCACTGCTTGAAATAAAACTCCCTGCAAGGACCCAATTTGGTTTGATGTTTGAGGAGAAGGCAGCAGTAACAGCCCTGGATAAGCAGTCTCACAGTTAGCATAGGTAATGTCTGTGGAATTTATTCAGCATCTGAATTCTTGCTTTTTTTTCCAGGGGAAAGGCCAGAGGGGACTCTCCATACAGAGCTGGGTCTCTCAGCCATCCCAAGGATTTCCCTGGATGCTTTCCCTGTCCTGCAGCACACAGAGCCCAGCACGAGGCTGAACAGATTTAGTGCCGCTACACTGGGACTCATTTATCTTCCCTCCGAGGTGAACCCACACTGTCCTCAAGGACAGGAGCTTAACAAGCAGAGAGGAAGATCTGAACCAGATCTTGACCTGTTCTCAATCACGCAGCTGCACTGAAGCAAACAGGGCTGATTTATGCCAGCGTCCTGGCCCCAGCTCGTTCCCAGCTCGCTGTGCCACCCCAGGCACAGCTCATCCCACCTGCAGCTCTCCCAGCAGCCCAGTGCAGAGCCACGAGGGGACATCCACACTCTGATTCCATCCTGGGACATTCACACCAGGCACTGCACCACTGACATCGGCAGCACGGAGACCCTCAGGGTAAAATAAAGCCCCTCAGACAGGGCTGTGCTGTAGGAAACCCTCCCCAGCTGTTCCAGGGCTGCCCATCCCTGCAGGGCACATCTCAGCAGCACAGGGTACCTGTGGGACCGACTGGAACTCACAGCCAGCTCCTCTGGGCTTCGCTGCCAAAATATCACTGCCCAGAGGGGATAACCTTGCATCAAACTCATGTGTCAGCCAAAAGCCAGGCTGGGAGAAAGCCCCTGAGCGGGGATCCCCACAGATGCTGCAGTAACACCCCCAGTGCTGCTGCGAGCTCTGCCCTGCTGCTCCCAGTTCATCCCAGGACAGCATTTCCGAGCAGGGTGGTGCCCAGCACTGCACAAAGGACACTTTCAGTACTTTTGCTTGTGGGCAATTCTGATATCCCAATGGCCTCTCAGCAGGGAGCAGCTCCTTCAGTTTAGCAGGAGCCTGAGACACCCTGGAAACCCAGAACCCCCAAGCTGGGATCCCCAAATCTGAGCAGCATGAGGAGTCAGAGGCTCTGCCTCCAGCCAAGGCCCTCACTCTGCAGCACTGCCTGCACACACCAGGGCCTTTTATCTTCCCTGGCTCCTCTCGCTCCACAGGGAGACAGCAGCAGAACCCACTGACCCCATTTCAGCTCAGCACCTGCTCCTTCCACCACCCAGGAGATTCTCCCGGCCCCAAAGAGCTGCAACATCCACTCCTTGCAAAGCATCCCAGGGGCTGGGAGCATCCCCACACACCTGGAACAGGCAGGATGGGGATGATGCCTTAAGTTTTAGCTTTTATATTTTTCAGATTCTGTGCCGGTTTAGTGGTTCTGGGTTCATATTCAGGGTTGGGGAGCTCTCCTCACAGAGCAGGAAGACAAAACAATTCCTGTTCAGCTGGCACCAAGGACAAATTTTATGCCCAAGAACATAAACAGTGAAGGAAGAGAAGGAGCAAGGAGGATGGAGCTTCATCAGCTGGAGCTGGAATTGGACAATTAACTATAATCTGCTAATGAACCAGAGTTTATAAAAGTGTGAGCCCTCATGACCAGCAGCCATTTTGTGCCCATTCGTGGGTTTGACTTGGGTGCAGCCCCAAGGGGTTCCTGCACTGCCCAGGCTGGATCCTTTCAATAAATCCCTTTTATTCTACATCCTTTCAGTAAATACCTTTTTATCCTTTTATTCTACCCAGTCTCTGTTTCCAGGCATCAGGGGGACCAGCACTGCAGCGCTCCCCAGCACCCCAAGCCCTGCAGATCCCGAGCACAGCCACTCCACCTTGGCTCACTCCCCACGCAGGAGCCGCTTGCCAAGTCCAGACTTGGATCTAGGAACAGACTTTTGTGCTTTGGCTCATGGATCCTGCAAACAAGAGCTTTAATCACTGCTTGCTTTTATGCGCCCAGAGCCAAAATTGTCTCGTTAAGTACAGTAAGTGATCAGTGCTCGCAGCACAGAACGTTTCAATGGCTGCTTGTGTGGGTAATTATTCCAGGCTTGCCTCTCTTCCCCTCTTGAGAAAAATTACAGAATGTGGAAATTATTGCGAAGCCTCTGCGGACTGGGAATGTTTTCCACTGGTTACTGCAGCCTGGTTGTGCCCCTTGCTGAGGGATTCCCATCCCTGGGCGGGCTGCTCCAGGATCTCAGGGATCACACCTTCCACAGGCAGGTTCACAGCTGGGCTTTGCTCAGACAATAATAATGGTCAGAATAATCCCAATACCCGTCCTAAAGGTAACAGGAGGCTCAGCCTCGGCTCCCCCTCCTGTCCTCCCCTGCCTGAGCACAGCACACATCAGCCAAGCCTAGCAAACACTGATTTAATTTGTTTTTCCTCCATTTTCCCCGTGCATCCCTAAATGGAAGCGTGGATCCGTGCTTGGGACCCCAGCTGTGCCATGGCCCCAGGCAGGAGCCTTTCTCTCCCAGCCCTCTCTAATATTACACTATTAAAGTTGCCTTTTGGCTTTTATTAGGATTTTTTCCAGAGATAAAAGCAGGCTGTGGGAGCAGAGGGAGCCTCAGCAATATCCATGCCCTTGGAGCTGACAGACTGGGGGAAACCTCAATTTGGGAATGCTGTGGTGAGGCTGGGACATGAGGAGGAGGAGGAAGGTGCTCAGCTGTGCATTCCTCAGCCCCAGCTTGGATGAAGGCAGCAGGAGAGCAAACTGCTCCAGCGCTCAGGGGATGCTTTTCTGGAAAAGGGGGAGCAAAACACTCCCAGCACCCTTGGAGCTGGCTTTGCATCACCTTGTCCTCTGCAAATGCAGCTGGAGGCCAAAATCTCGGCTGGAGGTTTCAGGCACCCATAAACCTCCCGGTGAAACAGGGACAGGACCCCAGAGTCCCCATCCCACGGGCAGCTCTGCTCTTGCCTCCGAGAGGATTTTGTGCAGGGCAGTTCCAGCGTGGGATGGAGGAAGGAAAGGCTCTGGGAGGATCGGGGTGAGCAGACAAAGCCAGAAGAGACGGGAAAATCCCCAGGAAGTTTCAGCAGCAACACCTCAGAGCAGGTTTATGTGCACATCAAAACCTGTCCCCGGCTGGCTGGAGGGAAATGCTGTCACTCCACAGCTCATTCAGGAGAAACAGGGGAGAGGCAGCAGCTCCAGATGAGATCTGGGTGCCCCGTGGCACGCCCAGGATCCCACAGCTGCCACACAGCAGCTCCTGCACCTCGGGAGTAGCTTTGCCCTCAGAGCTCCCCACAGCCCAGGGCTGGTTCCTGTCATCAATGCCCACCACAGGGCTGGTTCCTGGCACCCGTGCCCAGCCCTGGGCCGGCTCCTGACATTCCCAATCCAGCATTTGTGTGCCACACACTGTCCCCTCCAGCCCCTGGTGGTGCCACCGGCGCACACCCCCCTCCAGCTGCTCCAGGGGCTGCGACAGCTGCGTTAGAGACATTTGGTTCTTTATCAGCACAGAAAAAAAAGATTCTTCCCTGGGAGGGTGAGGGCTCTCCTTGTCCTCTCCAACCAGGCGTGCACCCATTTTTCTCTGCCCCATTTTTCCAGCAGGTTAAGGACCAGGGGCCAGCACACACACACACACAGGGCTGACAGGAAGGGAGTCACTCCCGAGGAGCGTTGCTTCTAAACCACTCCAATATGGCAAGGCGATGTTAACCAGCTGGGAAAGCTCTTTAAAGACCCTTAATTAAAGGCTGGCTGTTGCACAGGCCCCTTTCCCATCCCCACCAGGAGCGTTTCCCAGTTTCCCGGCCTCTCTCCCGCTGCCCTCCATCCCTCACACTTTCCTTCCCTCTGGCATCTGCCAGCAGTGTGCTGCAGCTGCCAGGGGGGGGTCTTCAGCAATCACATGGAAGTTTAAACTCAGAGTAAAAGGGGAAAAAAGGGGGGGAATTCCCTCATTGTTGATTTCCAGGCGTGGCTGCCAGCGCTGGGGCAGAGCTGGCTGTGCCAGCCTGATCCTTCCCAGCAGTGGGAGCACTGCTTTAGTGAGCTGCACCAGCACTCCCAGCCACATCAGCTGGGAAAAATGGGGCTGGATCAGCCCTTACAGCTCCATTCTGTCCTCCAACACCAGCTGTGGCATCGCCAGGAGCCATCCCCCTCCTCCTGCCCCTTCCACGTGTGCTCATTCCCTGGGGGAGGAGCAGTGGTGGCCGTGCCCCATCCATCCCATACCCATGTAGGGTTCATAATTACAGCCTGGGGCTCTCCTCCTGCCAGGGGAATCCTGCCAGAAAGGCATCAATTTATTATTCCACGGGATATAAACTAATTAAGTGAGGCAACACCTTGCTGTTTCAAACGGAAGCATAAATTTGGCATTTACACGTGATGGCTGCACACAACCACACCGCTGCAGCCCTCAAAAACAGCCCCACACCTCTGGCAGCAGCCCCCACTTATCAGGTACTGCCTGAGCTTGTGCTCCCTGAGCCAGGAGAGCCCCGCAGAGCTGGGGGAAATCCTGCACGGAGTCTCCTCCCAGCTTTTATAGCCCACAGGTGTCTGGCAGCACCAGCCTCACCTGGGGAATGGGGAGTGGGACAGGTGTGGCTGCTCACACTGGATGAGGATGACTTTCCCAGTTACAGGTTACAAACATTCAAGATGAAATGCGGGACTGAAAATCAGCCCTGCTGCTCTCCTCGTCTCCAGACCCACGCAAAAGCAGGAAAGTTTTAGCTTCTTGCTTTTGGAGCTTTTTTTTTTTTTTTCCTTCCCTATTTCTGGTTTTTCCCTTCTGTCCTCCTAAATCTGGTATAACAGAAAAAAGGAGTAAATAAAAAATTTTGGAAAGCTCTTCCAGCCTTGCTCTTCCTGGCTTATGGAGCGGAATGGAGAGGGAGGCCCAGAGCACAGGAACCACAAGACTTTGGATAGCTGGATTTTCAAAACAAAATTAGGTCTAGAAATGGAAACTTTGGTTAACAGAGACGGGGATGAAAACTTCATTTCATACTTGGCTGCAAAGCTGGATCTTCATCATCCTCTTGCTCTGGCACTTGCCCAGTGAACCAGAGATCCAGAGATTTTTCCAGCTCCACGAGCCCAGGGTGTTTTGCCATCGTCCCCTGAGCAAGCAGCTGCCCAAACTCCCGCTGTCCCAGAAAACACCAGCACAGCTCAGCATCCTCTCGTTAGAACTTTATTCCAGGAGGTTTTGAGCAGGAGGATCCAGCAGTGACAGATGTCCCTGAGCTTCTGGGGGAGTTCAGAGCAGCTGGGGCCGCCCCTGGAGCCCTGGCAGTGTCCCAGGCCAGGCTGGACGGGGTTTAGAGCACCCTGGGACAGTGGGAGATGTCCCTGTCATGGCAGGGGTGGCACTGGATGGGATTTAAAGTCCCTCCAACCCACTCCAGGATTCCATGACCCTGGAGAATGAACTGTATCGGGATTCCAAGGAATCTCTGCTCGAGCTGGACCCTCCACGACAGCACAAGTAGGACAGGGCTGCTGTCACCATCCCGCACTGAAACACTTTTTTTGGAAGCACATCGCTCCACTGGAGCTCTTGAAAGCTCCACAAACTCCGCCGAGGTGGACTTAAGCCTGTGCTTGGCTCCGAGCAGGAGCCGGGGAGATTTCACCCCTTCCTACCAAAGCTGCTTTTATTGTCTTGATCTAATGAAGTGCAGACTTCACCTGGACAGAGCCATAAGTGGCACCTCTCGGAGGCAATGAATACAAATACTTGACCTCGTGAGCTGCGGGGCAGCAATTAGTTTAAGCAGGGGGTTTGTGTAACACTTCAAAAGTCTTAATCCGTGCGGTCAGCCCTGGCACGGTATTTGCCAGAACCCATTGAGTAGTCTTAATGAATCCGCAAAGCGAGCTTTCAATACATTTTGGGTCGCTTCAGATGCTTTAAATGGCATAGTCTATATGGTATTGTGCGGCTTTAGAAAGGGCCGGGCTTTAAAAAAGTATGGTTCCCTTTCACAGGGCAGACAGAAACCATCTTTAGAGCCGGGACCCCTTAACGTTTTGCATATCAATACGGCTGGGGCTGAATGCAGTCACTCAGCTGAGAAATAGGATCACTATCAGCGTTTCCAGGCTTTCACAGGCACTTGGGAAACTTTAAAGCCCTTCGTGGAGAATAATTTGGTCGAATGTCGTCGCTGGAAACAAAACCTAAACAAGCAGAGCGCAGTCCATCATGCGGAGCTGCCAGCCAGGCTGACAAGGGGCTCCAGCCGCTCCGACATCCCGCCCCCGCTGCGGAGGTGGCCCGGGGGTCACAGGCCTGGGGGACACGGCCAGGGGACCCCGCACTGGGGACAGGGTGCTGAACCCATCCCACATCTGTGGGTTGGTGGCCAAGGGTCACCGAGCTGCGGGGACACAGCCGGGGGGGTTGGGCTCTGTCTCCAGGAATGACACAACCAGGGGACACAGCCTGAGCTGCACCGAGGGAAATCCAGGTTGGATATTGGGAAGAAGTTCTTCAGGAAAGGTGATAAAGTGCTGGAATGGCTGCCTGGGGAGGTGCTGGAGTCACCGTCCCTGATGTGTTTAACAAAGCCTGGATGTGGCAGTGGGGGCCAGGGTTTAACAAATCCTGGATGTGGCACTGGGGGCCAGGGTTTGGGTGAGGAGTTGGGCACAACCCGATGATCTTGGAGGTCTCTTCCAGCCTGGGGACTCTGGGATTTTGGGATTCTGGGATTCTGTGAACCCACCCCACCTCTGTGGGTTAATGGCCGGGGGTCACAGAGCTGGGGGGACACAGCTGGGGGACCCCACACTGGGCAGGGGGGGCTGAGTCCATCCCAGCAGCAGCTGCACTACTCCGATGGGATCCCAGCCAGTCCTGGTTTCATCTCCTCTCTCTTTTCCTTGGCAATTTCCAAATAAATCCAATCATATTCAACTATTAAATTGAATGATATTCAAACAAATTTTTGTGCTGGTCACAAAGCACCTGGGGACTGTCACCTCAAGGACTCGATGGCTCCTCTCCACACAGAAACTGGCAGCTGTTTGCATTTCACTCCAGCATCCCCTTCGGGCTGTCCCTGCACGTGTCACTTGTCCTGGGGATGAACAGGAACACGTCCAGCCTCACCTGCAGCCCGGAGCAGGGCACAGGAAGCCAACCTCACCCCCAGGGACACAAGGGAGGTGCCAGGACCCGGGATCAGGGAGAGCAGTGAGGGATGAAACACCAAGAAACCACGGCCAAAGCAGATTTGCAAATAATGCAGGGCCTGAGGGCCCTCCAAAACTCATAATTAGCTCATTAAAGAGACAAATACAGGTCACTAATAAGATCTTAGAGGTTAATTAAATGTTTTCCCCATTTTTAATTAAGGGAAAACTAGTTAGTAGAGATTAAAGTAATTTCTGCAGCCTCCCGTGATGACCCTCGATGGCTGCAGATTTGAAAAACCATTGAGATTATTGAGCTGAAAGGGTAAATTTGGGTAAATTGTGGAGAAGCTGGAATTTTCCTCCTGATGGTGAGAAAGGCCCTGCTCTATCAGGTGAGAACACGGGAAGGTGATCCACAACTCCAGGACCTGGCATTTATTCAGAACTGCTCCTGTTTATTACTTTTTTTTCTCAGCTGGGAAATTCCTAGGGACCCTTTTCCATCTACAAAACATCTCCCAGGATTGGGGTTTGCTGCCCAGCTGTCCCCTGGCCACCAGGGACTGTGTCACCCCCAGAACCTGGCTCAGCAACACCCCAGAGGCTTCCAGAGGTTTTATTCTTGTCCAGGATCCCCAAGCACACAAACCCTGGCTCCCACCTGCCACCCAGAACCCTCCCAGTTAAAGGAGATCAGCCAGGTTTATCTGGAAGAATATTTAATCTGCTCAGGGACGGCAGAGAGCCCGTCCGTGGTTTTATTTCTTAAATATTTCTCTCTACTCCAGAAAAGTCCGGTTATGGCCAGAAAAGGTCCGATATAAATTAGAACGAAGGGAGGAGGGTGCTGGTGGGGTGGTCATGGGCATTTCTGGGTCAGAGTGACCACAGGCGTTCCTGGACCACGGGCATCCCTGTGCCAGAGTGACCATGGGCACCCCTGGGTCAGAGTGACCACGGACACCCCTGGACCATGGGCATTCCTGGGCCAGAGTGACCATGGGAATCCCTGTGCCAGAGTGACCACGGGCATTCCTGGACCACGGGCATCCCTGGGCCAGAGTGACCATGGGCACCCTTGGACCAGAGTGACCACAAGCATTCCTGGACCATGGGCACCCCTGGACCACGATGACCACAGGCACCCCTGGACCACGATGACCACGGACACCCCTGGACCACAATCACCANGGCACCCCTGGACCACAATGACCACGGGCACCCCTGGGCCAGAGTGACCACGGACACCCTTGGGTCAGAGTGACCCCAGGCACCCCTGGACCATGGGCATTCCTGTGCCAGAGTGACCACGGGCACCCCTGGACCACGATGACCACGGACACCCCTGGACCACGATGACCACGGGCATCCCTGTGCCAGAGTGACCATGAGCATCCCTGGACCATGGGCACCCCTGGGCCAGAGTGACCATGAGCACCCTGGGCAGCAGTCCTGGCAGCCCAGGTGCCAGCCCCGCAGCGTGCCCTGGGGACGGGCTCAGTCCCACCCGAAATCCTGCCCTGTCATCTGGTAGAACTTCATGTTGAAGGGTCTGTAGAACTCCCTCAGGCGCCGCACCACCTGCCCGTCGATTTTGGGGTGCGGCCGCCCCTTGGACTTGCCCAGGCAGCGAGGTTTGCTCCCCTCCTCCGGCTTCTTGAGGCAGGGGAAGCCCTTGGTCTGGTTAAAATAGAAATGTCTGTCGGTGACCAGCCTGCGGAGCCCCAGGAAGTCCTGGACGCGGCGCATCTCCCCCGCGGGGTCGCTGACCAGCCTCTCCCCGCTGACGAAGAGCAGCTTGGAGAGCGGGAAGTACTGCAGCCAGTTCTCCAGGTGCTTGGCGTAGATGCCGATCCGCACCGCGCTCCAGCTCGTGTCGATCAGCCCCGTGCTGAGGTTTTTGAAGGCCAGCGCCTGGAAGCTGGGGATGGAGGGGTTTTTGGAGAGGGTCTGCGTGTAGTCCGAGATGGCGCGGGTGACGGGGTCGCGCACCACCACGATCAGCTTGGTGTCGCGGGACATGTTGAAGATGCGCCGCGGGGCCTCCTTGGTCACAAAGTAGCTGGGGGTCTTCTCCATGGTGATCTGTCCCTCCAGGGTCCGTGGCATCAGGCTCCTGAGGACAGAGGGATGCGCGGTCAAGGATTGGCCGCTCCCGCCTGCAGGAATGAACCCCAAAACCCGGCCAGGAGCGCTCGGGGCTTCCCAACCGCAGCCAGATCTCCCCTTTCCCTCCTGTCCCACCTCAAACCCTTCCTAGGAGCCCCCGTGCTCCAGCCTCTCTGCCCATCTTGAAATTAAAAATTCAAAAATACTCAATT
>VXBU01013722.1:24555-41897 GCA_013400315.1 Bombycilla garrulus | reverse complement strand
TCCCATAAATCCTGGTCAGAGCAATGGGATCCACATTTCCCTATATTAATCCTGGTCACTTCCCAAAAATCCTGCTCAGAGCAGCGGGATCAGCTCTTTCCCTACACCCTGGTCCCGGAGCTGCAGCGCAAGTGACAAAGTGCCACCAGGGGCCAAAGCCAGCCCAGCACCACGCGAGCTCCGTGCTCCACCCTGTCCCCATCCCCAAACCAGCAGGGTGGCACCTCTGCCACCCCAAATGTCCCCCCAGCAGCGTGACCCGGCTCCAGCCGCGCTCTGTGCCCACCCCACGGGCAGGCGGGAGCCGCAGCAGCAGCAGCAGCGCGGCTGCTTTGGGATTTCTGGGATTTCCCCGAGTTTGTTATTACAAAGAAAGAAAGAAAAGGGCTCGGGGGGATCAGCGGGGATGAAAACTGCTTTAGAAACACGGGGGATCATTTAGCGGGTCACCTCCACGGCGCAGTCTGCCAGGCTGATAAAGGCGAGCAAACTTATTAAAGGCGTGCACAGCTTGATTGGAAACGGCTGCTCGCAAACAGCCAATTAGCGCGGCCGTCCCAATCCAATTAGCGAGGCTGTTTCCCTGATTGCAGCGAGTGTTGGACAAACACGGCACAAGCGCTGGGGTTCAAAGAGCAGCTCATAAAAGGCAGCTGGAGGCAGGGAGGAAACCCCAACCCGAGGGATGCGGGATGTCCCAGGCTGGGAGTGTCCCTAAAGCCACACGGCCCCAAGCAGGACAGGGGACAGGGTCACTGTCCCCAGCACGAGCTGCCCATGGGGTCATCCAGACAGGGGTGGCACCAGGAGCTCTGGCTCTGTTGTCCCAAATCCAGGGTGTCGGCGAAGGCCGCTCCCCAAGCTTTGAGGTTTATCCGCTGAGTTTGGGGGTAAAAAAATATCATCAGTGTCACGGTGCAGGGGGATTTCTCCCGATCCTGCAGCGGGAAAAGGCGGATGCAGAGGGACAAACGCAAGTGGGACCATCCCAGAGCTCCCCAGAGCAGATCTCAGAATCAGCAAGGAGAGGAATGGATCCCATCTCCCAAATCAGCACACGGAGCCGATCCCCTCCACACCCAGCACCTGGAGCAAGGGAAACACCAAAAACTCGTCCCCAGGGATAAAAAAACCAAGCCACAAACCTCCGAGAGGCTGGGGAGGGCTGAGCCCCAGCTCCAGCAGCACCGGAGCCATCCCAAAGCTCACCACAACCGCTCCAACGGGTTCGCTCCAGAATCCTGGCACGCGGCCACCGCTGGGGTGGAGCCCAGCCCCTGTTATTAAAATGTGTGACAGCAGCTCAAGATGGAAAGTGAAGTTGTACATTCTCCATCTGAAACTCCGGGAGGAATTTCAAGCAGGGGAATGCAATTTCCAGCCTGGAGGAGAGCCAGCAGCGCCAGGGCGAGATTTTTCTTAATATGGTTTTGCAAAACTCGAGCACAGAAAATTGCCCGTGGCTACAGCGATTCCGGGGAGCTGGAGACAGCCCCGTGCCGGGAGGAGGAGAGGGCTTTAGGTGACAAAAACACCCCCCAACTGCAGCAAGGTGTTGTCCCTGTCACCACCAGGACCTTTGGTCACCTCAGCTCCCCGCCCCAGCCCCGTCTCTGCTGGGATTTGGGGGCTGAAACTTGTTCTCCAGGCCCAGGAAGGCAGCAGCATCCCGGGAGGGAGGGTTTTGGGAACCTCCAGCAGCCCCAAAAGGATGTGGGTGCACCGGCTGCGTGTCGTTCTGCCGATGGAGTTTCGGGACAGTGACCTGCAGGAGCTCAGGATCCCCGGGCACCCTCTGGCTGCAGCAGCCGGGGCTGGCTCCCATGAAGCTGGAGCCACAAAAGGAGCCTCCCCCCGCCCCAGTGCTGCTTTTGATTTAAATAATCCCAAGAAAGGGACGGAGCAGCCAAAACCCACTGGTTTTGGGGTTTTTTTAAAGTTTCAATTTGAAAAATAACATACACGAAACGTGCAGTTTTTATTGGGGCAGGCAGAGGCGCAGAGCTCGGAGCGAACCCCGTCCCTGTGACTCTGACACTGTCCCAGCCCTGCCCTGAGCCCTGTCCCTTCCTCATTCCCCATCCTACACAAACTGTGAGCACTCATTCCCTTAGCGCTGCCCTCCTGAGTGGGGACACGGGAGTGACACAGATTTCACATCATCCCGGGAGTGAAAAAATTACAGGGATGGGAGGAGGCCCTAGAGTGACTTTTTTTGTGTTTAATTTGTGTTTAATTTGCTTCAGCCCAGTGGCTGGGCATCCAGATCCGTGGAATCAGAGGACTTGTGTATCCTGGATGGGTTTTTGGAGCAGCAAGGGCGTTTCCAGCGGGGAAAGTTCCCTTTGGAAGGAGCCAGGGGATGCCACGCAGCGGGATCAGTGTTTGGGTGATGGATGCAGCCACAGGTGACAGCCTGGAGCCTGTCCAGCTTCAGGCCACAGCTGGATTGGGAATTCCAGAGTGGTTCTAATGCCCTGGCAGGTGTTAGAGCCCCAAAATCCCAGGGATGAGGTCGGTGCAGACCCTGAGGATTTACTGGAGCCACCTCTGTCTTTCCTGGGCGAGAACTCCCCATCATCATCCCCTCTCACATCCCCACAGTTTTTTCTGCAGCTCTGCTCATCTCCTCTCACACACCCACAGTTTTTCTGCAGCTCTGCTCATCCCTGCAGTTTTTCCTGCAGCTCTGCTCATCTCCGCAGTTTTTCCTGCAGCTCTGCTCATCTCCTCTCTCACATCCAAGCAGTTTTTTCTGCAGCTCTGCTCAGCCCCACAGTTTTTCCTGCAGCTCTGCTCATCCCATCTCACATCCCCGCAGTTTTTCCTGCAGCTCTGCTCATCCCCTCTCACATCCCCGCAGTTTTTCCTGCAGCTCTGCTCATCCCTGTGCCTCAGGAGCCATCCAGCACTGTCCCCACAGCTCCTCACCCGCTCCTTCCACGCTCAGCCACTCCTGGAGCTGTAATGACGTTCGTGCCCATTGCTGATCTCGTTTAGAGCTAATTACACGGCAAACAGACATCTCCCTAACGAGCCTGGGAGCATCCCAAGAGCGGCTGGATCCCAGCGACAGGGATGGGAGTGCAGGAATTCCGGCTCTGCTGTTCCCGATCAGTAATGTCACCTGGGCTGGGGGAACATCAGGGAACCTCTCCTGGCCGCAGCAGGTGAGACCCAAGGCCAGGCTGGGACACCCTGGGACAGCGGGAGGTGTCCCTGCTCACAGCAGGGGTGGCACTGGGTGGACTTTAAGGTCCCCTCCCACCCAAACCACTCAGGGAATTCCTGATTCTCTGATTTCTTGTTTAAAATGCATCTACAGCAGGTTACCAGCAGGGCCACTGCATGGTTTAATCACACTTTTTTTAGCCTGAAACAACACCTTGGAGCAGGGCTGGGGCTGTGCCAAAGGCACTGGGGAGCCTGGGAGGTGCAGCAGCACCCCTGCAGCGAGGATGGCAAAGGAGGGGTGGCAGCCCTGAGGTGCCACCGAGGGACTGGCTCTGCGCCCTGGGACAGGCCCAGCTTGTGACCTGTGAGGGCAGGGCTGCAGAATCCTATCCCGAATCTCCCCAGAGCAGCTGGGAATCACGCAGAGCTGTTCCCAATCCAGCTGCGAGCAGCTGGGACTCATCCTCCTTCCCCTGAGTCACAGCCACGAGCTCCCCGTGGCCGTGCCCAATCTCTGTGGGAAATGGCTTTTTCCAAGCAAATCATTTACAAGTTTCCTCTTTTTTTTTTTTTTTCAAGAGGGAAGGAAAAAAAACCCTCAACCCATTTAGGAGCAGGGGGTGTTTTCCTTGTTTGCCATTAAAAAATCCTGTTGCCAGGTGCAGCTGGCCGCATTTACGAGTCCGTGGAGGTCTGGCGTGCACAGGTGGGGGGTAGTTTTTGTCTGGCTCGGGTTCAGCCAAATATCCAGTGGCCAAAGGGAGAGAAAGGTGTGGGATCGAGGGCTGGAACATCTGGAGTGGGGCTGAGCAACAACAAAACGCAAAGTGAGGTTTGAAGGAAAACGTCTCAGATGGATGGAGGGGGGAAAGGGATTCAGAAAATCTTCCTGGAAGCAGCAAGGAGGCTCCCAGTGTCCTCCTTACAGGTGCTGGTGGGGTTGGGAACTGGAAAAAATGAGAGGGACCCAAAACCCAGCGCCGCATGAAAACCCCAGGGAGCTGCACCCCCAGCCAAACTTCCCCTGTGGGCAGCGCGGATTCCAGAGTTTAATCTGTTAAAACCTGAATTTCAGCAGTAACAGCAGGATCAGGCTCTCACTTCAGGACAGAACCCTGAATTTTCACCCCCTCCATTCAGGGTTGGTCTCAGCCCTGGCGGTGGCCAAGGCCAGGCTGGACAGAGCCTGGAGCGCCCTGGGACACTGGAAGGTGTCCCTGCCATCCTGGCGGTGACACCGGATGGGATTTAAGGTCTCTTCCAACCCAAACCAGGATCCTGTGCCACTCAACTCCCTGAGCGGCGGATGCAGCACGAGCTGCCAAACCAAGGCCCGGGGGCAGAGGGTCCCGCTGGAGCCACAACCCCACACTCTGGGTGAAAACCGCCCGATTTCAGCTAAACCCCGGTTCTCCCTCCCCTGCGAGGAGCAGAGTCCATCTGCAGAGCCGCACCCAGCCGGCAGGGCCGATCCCGCCCGCTCCTCTCGGCATCTGCGCCGCACATGCCGGAGCGGCCCGCGGGGAAACGCCGGGAATGCTCCAGAGGGGGAGCGGCCGTGGGGCACGCTTGGCTCCGCAGCTCCGGGGCGGCAATTCCCGGTGCTCCGGCAACCCGGGATTGCAGCGGGGTCTGCCCCCCGGCATCGGGATCTGCCCCCTGGCATCGGGATCTGCCCCCCGGCATCGCTCGCAGCCGCGGGGAAAAGCTGCGCCAGGAACCGCAGGTTCCCGGGAATTGGGATGCCCTGCCCCTGGTGTGTGCGGTGCGACCCCGCGGGCCCTGTCCCCTCCCCGGGAAGGAGCCAGGAGTTGTCCGCGGAGCTTTCAGGAACATCAGCAGCGAAACCACCCCAGGGATCCCCATCCTGTACCCAGCAGCATCCCCCAAACCATCCAAACGCTCCAGTGACACAATTTCTGCTGTCACTCCCCGCTGGAGCAGCAGGGCCAAGCACTTCCCAGCAACTCCAGCCCCTTCCCCCATGGAATCCTGGTGGGTAAATCCCCGGAGCCCCTGGAGTGGGGAAGAGCCAGCAGCCCTCTCTGGAGGGAGCCAGGACCACGGGGATGGCTGTGCCACCACCAGACCCTGCTGCCGAGCACAGAGGAAAACAGGAGAGCCCAGAAATCCAAAACGCTGGGGACAGGTTTTGGGATCACACCCTGGGGGTGGCAGACCCCTGTGCGTGCCAAATTCCTTCCTGTCCCGGGGCTGGAGTCCGTGTGGCAGAGCCGAGGGGACAGGGGACAGCAGCTGAGGGCACAGGAGCAGCCTGGCACAGGGGACAGGAGCAGCCTGGCCCGGGGGACAAGAGCTGAGGGGACAGGAGCAGCCTGGCCCGGGGGACAAGAGCTGAGGGGACAGGAGCAGCCTGGCCCGGGGGACAAGAGCTGAGGGGACAGGAGCAGCCTGGCCCGGGGGACAAGAGCTGAGGGGACAGGAGCAGCCTGGCCCGGGGGACAAGAGCTGAGGGGACAGGAGCTGAGGGGATAGGAGCAGCCTGGCACAGGGCACCAGAAGCGTTTCCTGCACTTCCTCAGGATCTCATGTGGCCACACACAGGATTTGCATCCCAAAGCCTTGGGGACAACAACCAACGGCAGTCAGGGCCTTCAGTGCAGGGCCCAGCATTGCCTGCCAGCCCTGGAACCGGGACAAACCTTTGGGATCTGCCCCAGCGCGCTCCCTGTCTCTCGTGGCACCCCCATCTTCGGCTCTCACGGCTGTCAGAGCTCCTCGGGGCGTCCTCTGCCCCCCCAGAGCACCCAGGGCAGCCTCAGGGGGTTGTTCAGAGCCCCCTACCCCCCCAGGACACGGGGCCAGCCCCCTCAGGCCCCACACCAACACCCCGCGGTCATTTTTAACCTCAGATCTTCGGCGTTATTAACAACACACGTGTGGCTCTGGCCTCCCCTGGGGGACAACATCTGGGGGAGAACATCTGGGGGACATTCATCACGGCCACCGCGGGCTGCAGCGCCCGCCCCCCGGCCGGGGATGGGTCACATCTGAGCGCTTGATGTGGAGTCATTACCATCGCAGACTTCCAGCCCAATTACTGCAGAGATGAAATCAAGATCCGCCCGGCCTCATTGCTCGCATCTGGAGCGCCCGCGAACGCTCGGCCCCGTCCCCCTCCCGGGCCGGTGGCTTCATCTGGATGTCGTTTCCCTCGGCCTGGCACACAGGAACACATCAAACGCACCCCGAGAACCTCCCGGCTCCACCCTCAGCACCTCCAGAGAGCAGGAGATGCCCATTTCCCACTCCAGAGAGGAGGAAGTGCCCATTTCCCACCCCAGAGAGGAGGAAATGCCCATTTCCCACCCCAGAGAGGAGGAGATGCCCATTTTCCACCCCAGCAGCTCCACGGGGTGAGGTTTCCTCTCCCCAGCACCCCAAGCCCGGTTGGGTCCCACCCCAAACCTGTTTGCAGCTTCAGTTTTGCAACCAAACTGGCGCAGCTTTTCCCCCGGCCGATTTCACACAAAGGAGCAATTATGCTTCGTTTCTACCCATTAACACGTCGCGTTCGCTTCAGGAGGGGAATAAAAAGGAATTGCATCAGAAATATTTGAGGTGCTGAAGTCAGCACGCAGGTGTTGGGCGGCTCTGCCAGCCCCAGCAGAAAAAAAAAAACCAAAAACCTCTAATCCCGGTGATCACAGCACATAAACACGGGGCTGGGGCTCACACCCCCTGGGCGGAGCTCTGCTGTCCTCACGGTGTCCTCCTCAATAATTAAAATTACCTGAGCAAACTGTCCGTCTCATTTGTTCATTCAAAATATTTTTTAAAAATAATTTGTTTCATTATGGTGTTTTGTAATTGGATTCTTTTTTTCCTTCAACGATTCTCTATGCACAAGCCTCCCTCCCCTACGAGCAGAAGGAAAAAGCTTTTGACAACATTTTTTTAACACCACACGGAAAGAAAACCTTAGCTTCTAAACCTGCTCAATAATTCAATTAAAATTAATCGAAATGACGTATAAAGTACTGAAAAACTGTGGAGTGTGACAGCCAGCGCTGGGATTTTTGGATAACACTGACTCCTGGAGGCACTGCAGGAGGTGGAGCCTTGCCCCACGATGATTTGCATGGCATGAAAGATCCATCCATCCATCCATCCATCCATCCATCCATCCATCCATCCATCCATCCATCCATCCATCCATCCATCCATCCATCCACCCATCCATCCACCCATCCATCCCTCCATCCATCCATCCCTCCATCCCTCCCCTCAGCCTCAGCAGGGACGAGGCAGTGCCCTGGAGGCAGGCACCGAGCAGCAGAAGGAATTCGGGTTTCTTTTTCCCCCTCCTCTAACCCATCTGTCCTTAATTTCTTTGGGGGTTTCTCTCCAAATTCTTCGGATTCTGCAGCAAATGCTTTGCAGTCCTCGGCCCCTCCGCGGCTGCCCAGCTCGGAGCAGAGGGAAGGGAAAATCCCAGCCCTAACCCGTGTCCAGGCGCTGTTTGTTGATCCATGGGGTATTTTTTTGGGTTGGTTTTGTCCGTTATTTGCCGGTCCATCCCCCTCCGTGTTCCGGGGGCTGTGCCAGCCCTCCGTGCCGCAGCAGGGGACAATGACTTGGTGGCAGGGGACACCAGCCCCTCTCGGTGGCTGCATCCTGTGCCCCGCGTTTGCCAACTGCTGCACCGAGTGCTGCCAGGAGCCACGGCCACCCTCCCTTCCCTCCCGGGGACCTGCCCAGAGGCAGATGTCGCCCTGCCGGAGCTCTGCTGGGAGGCGTTTCCATTTCCTCTCATCATTTATAGCGACAAACCCCTTGTTTTGCCCTCATTCTGCAATTTCCAGGCGGTGGCTCCGAACGCCTGGCGAGACGCGGTGCGATGAACCCCGCAGTCGCTGCTAATTAGCCGCTAATTTTACAGACTGCTTTATGGTTTCGCAGTCCTTGGAGCTTCCTCGTGGGCCGGAGCTCCGCGGGCAGAGCTGTCCCGGGAAGCTGAGCCGGGTGGATGGAGCAGGAGCCCCAGCCCAGTTCTTTTCCCCAGGATGCTGGGAACAGCGTGGGAAGAATCGAGAGGCGCTCCCAGCCCGGCCTAGGCTGAGCTCAGGTGCTCACAGCTCCCTCTGGATGCTCCTGCTTCCCCGAAATCCAAAATATCCCGCCTCACCTCGCCTTCACACAGAGCACAAACTCGGCCCCTGCGTGAAAACAATCCTGCCCCGACAGCGACCCACACAAACCCACACCCACGTTCAATCTGAGCCAAATTCTGAGGATTTAAACGATGCCTTAGATTAACAGGAGAGCACAGCTCCTCCCCGGAGCCTCGGTGCAAGCCCCAGCTTTGATAAGCATCAGGACACGGCGCTGGCCTCAAACGGAGAAAAGAAACAAATACCTCACATATTTGGGCGACTCACACACGTGAGCAGCTGCGATTGAAGGCAGGATCCGTCTCGCCCCGATCCCTCTCGCCCCTCGGCGGGTGTTGGCAAATCCCAGCCCCTCCTCGTTCCCTTTCATCCCCGCCTGGCACCGCCTCATCTCGGCTCTGCCCGGCTTCTCCAGCCCCTGACCCACACACCCACAAACTCTGCCCCTTCCCAGACAGAATTCCCGGGAAACTGGCACAGCAGCTCAGTTCTGTCCCATTCCCTGATAAAAGGGATTTATTGAAAGGATCCAGCCTGGGCAGTGCAGGAACCCCTTGGGGCTGCACCCAAGTCAAACCCACAAATGGGCACAAAATGGATCCCCAGTCATGAGGGGGAGGCCATTTTATAGGGCACTGTCACACTTTGATAGGGTTTGGTTCATCAGAAATTGGAGTTCATTGTCCAATTCCAGCTCCAGGTGATGAAGCTCCATCCTCCTTGTTCCCTCTCTGCCTTCACTGTTGTTTCCACTCTTGGGCCTCAAATTTGTCCTTGGTGCCCAGCTGGAAAGGAATTGTTTTGTCTATTTTTTCCACAAAGACAATTTATTAACTTTTAATATGAAGCCCAGAATTGCACAGTGAACCAGCACAGAATCTGAAAAATGTAAAAGCTAAAACTTAATCCCACAGCTGGACAGATGGATGGATGGACAGACACGGGATATTCTGTGAGAGGCAGCATCTCCTGCCTGGGCTACACCCCTGCCACAGCCTTGGTGCTTCACCCATCAGATCCAGCAGTTTAAATTAATCTGAGATTAACTAATTTGGAGCCTGGCTTTGAGTCGGATGCCTGCGAGATTGGGTTTAAAGCAGGAAAGTGGATTTCCAGCAGAGCTGTGGTGCTGCTGGCAGGAACAGCCCCGGCCATAAAATCCTGAGACGTCAGAGGGGAACAAAGATAGACTGTGATGCAGAAAAGATGCTCAAATTTAAAATAATCTGGGAGGAATGAGCACAGCCCTGCAGACACATGGCCCCAGCATCGCTCCCGAGCGCAGATTTTCCTCTTTAAATAAACTCCACCGCTTACTCCCTCCTGGTGGCTTTCAAGTCTTTATTTTCCACTTAATAATGACGCAATTTAAAATCCTGGTGCCCTCCCAGGTGCTTTGGAAAGCTCCCACCTCATCCCAAACATAACTTGGAGGTGACCTCTGATCACCTGGAGCCGCAGCCCGCGGTGCCGGAGCGAATGTGGGCTCTGCAGCAACTCTTGGCAGTCTTCCCACAGCTCCCCTACTCCTGAAATCAAAGGATTGAGCCAAAACAACTCCTGCAAGTGAATTAAAACGAGCTCAATTTACTGGTCACACTAATTGAGTTAGATGAACCCCGGGCTGGAGGATAAGCAGAGCCTGCCCTCACGGTTCCTGGGTTTATTCCGATCTGCCCTTCTGACAAACGCTTGCCAGCGGGGCTTGGGAGCAGAGGAATTTGTTCCTGGGCTGTTTTCATCCTGCCCTGACCAGGCTGGGTGGGAATTCGGTGGGGTTTTTGGGAATTGTGGTGGATCCAGGGTGACACCGGTGTCACAGAGGGTGGTACCAGCGATGGGAGCAGCTTCTCACCCCACACAGACGCCAAATCTCTGTAGGGCAGGACCCAGCCTCACCCTCTGGCTGCTGCAGGATCCATTCCCCACAGCACCCACCTGAAATCTGGGCCAGCCCGGGGCTCTGTGAGGGGACAGGACAGAGGTGTGGGTGGGGACGGAGAGCACACCAGCCTCCCTGACGTCATCATGACAAACTTAATCCAAAAAAATCCGGGCAGGAGGCTTCAATAAGCCCAGAGGAGCCTGCCAAGAGTCACACTCCCCACGTCCAAGTGCACAAAAGCTGGACGTGTAAGACATGAAGAAAGCACTGTCGAGGCAGGCCAGTGCCAGCCGGCAAATCTGCAACATTGGGAACATGAAATATTAATCACTGGCGCATAAAACAATAGGAAAAAAGCTGCCTTTTGGGGCAGCCATCCATCCTCACTCAGCAGGGAACATCAAGAGACACTAATACCATACAGGTTCTGCTTAAATATTTGCCTGCCCTAATGGTCACGCAAGAAGCGTTCGCTTTGAAGTTGAAAATAGACTGTAAATGTCTTTTGTGCGAGATGAAACATGATAAGACATGAAACCAGGAGGCTAAACTGTAGTTAATCACGGCGGCTTTACAAGCAACAAATCATTACCGCAGACAGGCGAGTGGATGTTGGAAAAGAGCGGCCACGTGGGGAGACGGCCCCGGCCGGGCATCGCCCTCCGCCGCAGGGCTTTGGGGTCGTGGCACTTCGGGGTGGCCACGGGAGCGGCCACGGGGCCGGCTGGGTGCTCACAGGGCTGGGGTGGTGATGGGGAGAGGCTGGAGCAGTGCTGGGAGGGCTGGACTGGTGCTCACGGGGCTGGGATGATGCTGGGAGGGCTAAAGGAGTGCTGGGAAGGATGGATTGAAGCTCTCAGGGCTGGACTGGTGCTCTCAGGGCTGAATTGAAGTTCTCAGGGCTGGACTGAAGCTCTCAGGACTGGACTGGTTCTCTCAGGACTGGATTGAAACTCTCAAGGTGCTCTCAGGGCTGGATTGAAGCTCTCAGGGTTGGATTGAAGCTCTCAGGGCTGGACTGGTGCACTCAGGGCTGGATTGAAGCTCTCAGCCCTGGATTGGTGCTCTCAGGGTTGGACTGAAGCTCTCAGGGTGCTCTCAGGGCTGGATTGATGCTCTCAGGGCTGGATTGAAGCTCTCAGGGTTGGATTGAAGCTCTCAGGGTTGGACTGAAGCTCTCAGGACTGGACTGGTGCTCTCAGGGTGCTCTCAGGGCTGGATTTATGCTCTCAGGGTTGGACTGAAGCTCTCAGGATGCTCTCAGGGTTGGACTGAAGCTCTCAGGGCTGGACTGTTGCTGGCACAAGCCTGACCCAGCGCTCCCAGGGCCAGGCTGATGCTGGCACAGGGCTGGAGCGATGCTGGCACAGCCTGGAACATCTTCCCTGCTGAACCCATCCCCAAGGCCACGGGGTGATGTGGTTTGGGGTCACCCAGGAGCTGTGACATTCCCACGCTGGCTCCGTCCCATGGCACGTGGCAGGGTCGGTGCCACCCCGGCCAGATCCTGGCACACCCACAAGGAAGCCACCCCCACAAATTTGGGGCGCTCTTGGGATGAGGAGGGAGCCTGTGGTGGACACGGCTCTCCAGGGGTGGAATCATGGAATTGCTGAGGTTGGAAAAGACCTTTAAGCTCATCAATCCCACCGTGGTCACCACTAACCTATCCCTCAAAGGCCTCCAGGGCTGGTGACTCCCACCAGCCAATTCAGGACTTTACAACCTCTCCCTGGAAAAAATTTTCCAGCGATCCCACCTAAAGCTCCCATGTGCTGCCCATGGAATGGGGAACACACCTGGGACAGGTATTTCCCACATCAAAAATGCAGCTCGTGATTACAGGCGATGCTCACTTGGGAGCAGGAGATAAGACCCCAAAGCAAGTGTCTAAGTATGACTGATTAACAACTAAACCCTCACTAATTGCCTTAAAAAGTCAGATCTCGACAGCCAGGGAAGGGAAAAAAAAAAGGATTAAAATTTTCCTCGGGCTAAACATTTTTCCGGCGTGCTCAGACTCGCTCTGGATGTCTCCAGTCGTTATCTCCCTAATTAACACACACCACAAACCGAAAACAAATTTCCCCACCTTGTGGCTCTGGGAGGTTCAGAGGGATTTACCAGATTTGGGGAATGGGATCAGGCAGTGCCAGCGAGTTTGGGATTTGGGACAGGGAGATGAAGCTGTTATTGATGAAGAAACTGGAATAAGCCTGGGATTGTCTGTAGCTGCAGGTGCTGGGGGCCAGGTGAGGCCTGGCATGGAGCAGGTGAGGGGATGGGAGGCTCCTCTCCTCCTGCCAACCCCGTGTCACCGGGAAATCATGATGGAGTAGGATTTTTAAAAATTTCCATCCCTTTATTTCCTGTAATTATCACAAAACCCGTGTTTTCACAGCACCAAAAAGAACACAATAAAATACAGTAAATAAAAATAAATATCTTTGAAGCAAACTGATGCCAAGGGCCACCAAGGGGATGGGATTTCACAGAGCTTGGGATAAAGGCAATGTTTGCTGGGAATTCCAGAGCATCCCAAATCAGGCTGTGCTCCCTATGTGAAAGAATGTGCAACCCCCAAAAACTGCTACTTTGGGGTCTTGGGCTTTTGGAGTGGGAAAAAAAAAAAAAGATGTGGATCAAAGAATCACATTAAAAATCACACAAATTTAAAAGGAGCCATCCCTGTGATGCTGGGCAGCCACTGGAAACACGACTGAGAATTCCAGGGGTGCAGGAGGAGCAGGAGCAGCCAGGCACTGGCTCCGAGGAATAGCGGTAATTGGAGCTTCCGAGTGCCTCCGGGTCATTTTCCTTTTCCTTGGCTAACATAATTTCTATAGGGCTTGTTGTCTTATTAGAGAATTAATCTAAATCTTGGCGGGCTCTGGATGCTCTGCCGGCGGCTGGAGCCATCCTGAGGAGGGTCAGGGGCAGGTCCCGTGCGTGGCATGTGGGGGAAAAAATGACAAAACTCAAAAGGGAGGTCAGCTGGAGGCTACGGGGGAGGAAATGAATGATTTCTTGAACAATCAGGGAAGTTTGCGTCGGCCTGGAAACGTAATTTAATTTGTGTCGTTAAAGCCGGGCTGGGGCGGCTGCTCCCGACTAAGCAAAATCCTCTCGTTAAGGCAGAATTGTCATTAGTGGGATAATTAAATGAGGAGAAATGGCAGAAGGAATGCCCGGGCCATGGAGTGAGGGGGGGGAAGAGCAGAATTCTGAGTGCCCCGGGGTCCGGGCAGGGAGCGTGTGGTGCCCAGGGCTGAGGGTGCTCGGGGAGATGGGATGGGATGGGATCCATCCTGAGGGATTGCATCCTGAATCCTCAGCACCAGGCACTGCTTGGAACTCTCCACCCTCTCTCTTTAATATTCCTGCCAAAATCCCATCTCCAGCCAGATTTCGATGAAAATGTCCCATTCCTGTTTAAACCATCCCCGCAGGGTTTGGCTCCGGGGATATCTTCTCGTTGCTGAAGGGGATCCCACAGGAGCATCCTCCTCCTCCCCTTCCCTCCCTGGGTTAGGAAAGGCACTTGCACCCTCCCGTGCCCGCATCCACAAACTGCAAGTGATGCCTCAAGTTTGAGATTTTCTATTTTTCAGATTCTGTGCTGGTTCAGTGTGCAGTTCTGGGTTCATATTCAGGGTTGGGGAGCTCTCTGCACAGAGCAGGGACACAAAACAATTCCTTTCCAGCTGGGACCAAGGACAAATTTGAGGCCCAAGAGTGGAAACAACAGTGAAGGAAGAGAGGGAACAAGGAGGATGGAGCTTCATCACCTGGAGCTGGAATTGGACAATGAACTCCAATCTGCTGATGAACCAAACCCTATCAAAGTGTGACAGTGCCCTATAAAATGGTGTCCCCCCCTCACGACGGGCGGCCATTTTGTGCCCATTTGTGGGTTTGACTTGGGTGTAGGCCCAAGGGGTTCCTGCACTGCCCAGGCTGGATCCTTTCAATAAATCCCTTTTATCCCTTTATTCTACCCAGTCTGTGTTCCCAGGTCAGCCTTTCCAGGTATCAGGAGCGATTTGTGACTCACGTGAGGCCGGGGGGTCGATGGCAGGTTGGACCTTCGGACTGGAAGCTGGTGAATAATTAGAGCTGGAGGCTGACGCGAGGTGAGGGCAATGAGGGGAGAGCTGGCGCTGGCTCCTGAGTTCCAGAGGGGACTTCACCCCCTTGGAGCACGGAACTGGAGTCTGGCAAAGCCCAGCTCGAGCCTCCAGGCTCCAGGGATCCAAGATCCAGCTCCAACGGGGCGAAAATCCCACGAGAGACTGAGGGTTGTGGCTTCCTGCAGACAGCTTTGTGTGGTGAGAAACTCAGCTGCCTGTGCCCAGAAAATCCTGACAGCCCAGGAAGTACCAAGGACACACTTGGAACAAGCCAAAACCAGCTTAATTTGGGGAAAAAGTGCTAGGTGGAGTGAAAAGGAAACCTTCCCAGTGGAGCTTTGGCTCTGGGAATGCCCAGAGGTCTCCACTGCATCAGCAACCCCCCTTCCCATGGCAAAAACCTGGGGAAATGGGAACAGATTCCAGGTAAAACCACACCCATCCCACCCCTCCAGCCTCCCCATCCCTGCAGCCAGGAGGAACCCACGCCATTCCCAGCGTGTTTAACACTCCAACACAGTGAATCAGTGCTTTATTTTCAGCGTGGAGAGGTACCAGACCAGCAGTGAGCTCCAGGGAATGAGCTGGTGTGGCAAACTTCCCCTGGTGCCCTCAGATCCGTGGGATTGAGGCAAAACACGTGGAGAGAAAAGTCCCCAATGTGTCGCCGAGTGGCAGCACAGCCCCTCTAAACCCCACAGGTCAGCACCAGCCTTTCCCCTCTTTAAAGATCCTTGTGTATCCATTCCAGAGGATGATTTGGCTCCTGGGGCAGGGAGGGAAGGCCACAAATCAGGTGCTGAATTAAGGAGAATCAGTGTGGCAGCCCTTGGGAGCATTGAGGCAGCGCAGACAAGATTCCTGGAGCCTGAGCGGTGCCAAGCGCAGCCCGTGGGCCCAATTCCAGCCCGATCCCAGCAGGGCACAGCCAGGAGGAACCCGAGTGCCCCTGGGATTTATTGCACAGTGCTGAATGAGGTGTAAGGCCAGGGCAGAGCCGAGGACGCCGATGTGGAACCGTCCCTGCCGTGTGCAAGGCGGGCAGAGGGGGGGAAAACACCTGGAAGCTGCCAGGCAGGACCATAAAAACATCCCTGCCCCAGCACCCTGGAAGGGTTTATACCGGGCAGCTCATACCATGATCCCAGCCCAGAATAGCTCCAGGGATTAACCCAACCCCTGAGCTCGGCTAATCCTGGAAGTTTCCCGGGATTGCATCAGTGCCTGCCTGGGATCTGGACACTGTCCTGCCTCAGCTGGAGGCAGCAGCAAACCCTCCCCAGGGCTCAGCACAGGCACAGCAGCTCCTGGGGTGGAGCTGGAACAGGGAAACCAGGAGAGAACCGTGACAGAGAAATCGAGGGAAATCAGGGGAACCATGACAGGGAAATCAGGGAATAAAACCTTGACAGGGAAATCAAGGGGAAACCATGACCAGGAAATTAGGGGAAAACTTGAACCAGGAGCTTCCTTGGGGTTCCTCCTGCTATGTGAAGGCAGGATCACCCCAGGTGCAGCAGCTCGCTTATTTCTCCTTCAGGTCGTTGTCAGCTTTACCTAAAAACAAGGGAGGAACAATCAGGGCTCATGTTTCTTCTCCCAGAACCACCAACCCTTTTTATTTGGGGGTTTTGTTACACAAAATCACCACCACCAGAGCCTGCCAAGCAGGACAGCAGCTCATGGCCGTGCTGCTGCCTGGAGTTTGGCCTCCTGAGGTCTCTCCTGGACAGCCTTTTCTGGGACAACTTCCCCAGCGAGTGACCAGCAAACCCCTCAGTGCCACCACAGAGGCTCCCTGCCCTCCCTTCAGAGAAACCCCCAAAACTCAGCCACCCCTCAAAGGCACAGAGAGCCGTGGTCACACCCAGGAGCTCCAGGAGGAAGTCAGGGAGCCTCGAGCTGAGCCTGATTTATTCCACGAGCGGCTCCCTGGTTTTATCAGCCCGGCCAGGCCTGCCCTGCTCAAAGCAGTGCAGCGTGCCCCAAAAATAACTCCCCGGGCTGGGACAGCTGCCAAGACACAGCTGGTACCTTTCGGGAGGAACTTCAGCGAGCTGCTGAATATTCAGAAGCGGGATTGGCCCCTCTTGGGCCCGTCGTTGAGGAACTCGTGGCCCAGCCCGTTGCCACACTTGCCACACGTCACCTGGAGGAGCAAGGGAGGGGTTGGCAGCAATGTGGCTTTTCACGCCTCACAGAAAACAAGCCCGGAGGTGGCTTTTTGTTTTTTGTGACATCCCGAGGGCTGGGGATCCGCACCTTTAGAGCCCCCGGGCGCTCCTCGCGCTTGGCCACGCTGTCCCCGCGCAGGGTCTCGGTGAACGCTGGCCACGGCGACGAGTGCTCGTACTTGGCCCGGCTGGAGAACAGCTCATGGCCACACTTGGCACACACGTAAATACCTGGGGAGGGCGGCACGGGACGGGTCAGGGCCGGGGACAGCACAGGGGACAGGGCAGGGACACGGGACACCCGCACGGGACTTCACCCACGTGTGTCGCTGCCAGCTGCGGCTGCCGGACCCCACGGCACCACCAGGGCCAGGCGGGCGGTGGAGGGGAAGGACCCCCATCCCCACAGGGGCTCCTAGAGGGAAACCCCGAGTCCCTATCGGGACTCCCCTCCCATCGGGGACGGTTCCCCCACCCCGCTGGGAAGCAGGACCCCAACAAGGCCCGCAGAGCGGGGACCCGCACCCGGAGCCGCGGCGGGAGGATGCTCCGCAGAAAGACACCCCCCGAACCACCCCCAACCGCTCACCCGGGGGGTTCCGCCTTGCCGGGGGACACCCCGTGCCCGCCCCGCCGGGGATGCCCCCGGCCGCGCCCCCGGAGCCCGCGGGGAGCGCCTCACCCGGCTGGAAGTGATCCTTGAACACCTCTCCCCCCAGGAAGGAGCAGAAGGACATGGCTGCGCCCGACGCTCCGCCGCGTTCCGCCGGCCCGGCCGCGCCCCCGGCCCGCCCATTCCCCGGGCCACCCCCCGTGTCCCTCCCCTGGCCCGGTGTCCCTCCCC
>VXBU01013722.1:0-19558 GCA_013400315.1 Bombycilla garrulus | reverse complement strand
GTGGTGAGCGGGAAGCAGCGGCTCCCTCTCGCCCCTTTCCCAGGGCTGGATGAACCAGCTGAACGCGTACGACCCCGAGCTCTTCCACCCGTCGCTCACGCACTCGGTGCTCGCCGCGCTGGACGGCGCCACCCTCAAGCTGTCCTACCCCAAGAGCAACGTCCCGCGCCGAGCCGCCTTCCAGGAGGAGATCCCGGACGCCGTCTTCGTCAGCCACCGCCGCTACGACCTGACCGACGCCAAGGTGAGCCCGGGGGTCCCCGGGACCCTCCCTCGGGGAGCCCGGCCCGGCTTCACCCCGCTCTCGGTGCTGCAGGTGTTCCTGTGCCCCCCCAGCCTGGCCCGCAAGAGGACGTGGAACAAGAAATACCCGATCTGCGTGCTCCTGGCCGAGGGCAGCGGCAGCCAGGAGCACGACGCGGAGCTGCAGGGGGACCAGGGGAACAGGAAGGTGCCGGTGGCCGGGCAGGACGTCCCGGGGGACTGCAGGGACAGGTGTCTGTACCTGTTTGGGAGGACGGGGCGGGAGAAGGAGGAGTGGTACCAGCACCTCGTGCAAGCCTCCCGTGGGACGCCCAGCAGCCACGGCGATGCCAGCGCAGGTGAGGGGCGGCCACTGCGGCCTCTGCTCTGGGCCAGGAGGGATCCAGAACACAATTCCTGCAGCAGTGAGCGCAGAGGGACGTGGAGGAGCCCAAAGTGTAGCCAAAAGGGTTCAGCTCGTCAGCACAGGGTGGGTGGCACGTCACTGGCGTCATGGACAGGCATCATGTCACCCCTGATGCCATCCTGAGTGGACAAATTGGATATTGGGGACAATTCTTTCACTGGAAGGGCAGTCAAGGCCCAGGGCAGGGGGGAGTGCCCATTCCTTAAAGCCATGTGGATGTGGCCCTTGGGGACACGGGTTAGTGCCAGCCTGGGCGGTGCTGGGAATGGCTGGATTGATGACATTGGAGGGGTTTTCTGAGCTAAACGATTCTGTGATGGCACATCCCCAGGCATGGGATCGATTCTGTGGTGGCACATCCCCAGGCATGGGATCGATTCTGTGATTGCACATCCCCAGGCATGGGATCGATTCTGTGATTGCACATCCCCAGGCGTGGGATCGATTCTGTGATTGCACATCCCCAGGCCTGGGATCGGCTCCGCAGAGCAGCGGCAGCAGCAGCAGCGGGGGCAGCGCTGAGGACATCCCATCCACGGATCCAGCCAAGGACGCTCTGGGAGGCGCTGAGGAGATTTACCTGGATTACAGCACCTACATGGCCCGGTTCGTGCCGGCACAGGGCGCAGCCAGCCCAGAGCAGAGCCCCTCTGACGCAGCTGTGGGCAGCCCCACGCCCACCAAGGTGAGCGGGACAAACCCAGCGCGGCACGGAGCTGGTCTGAGCAGCCAAAGGCTGGGGCAGGGGAGCCCAGCACAGCAGCTCCCACTGCTCACGGGGCCACCTCGCTGCAGGGGCTGGTGGCCGCTGTCCCCCCCCAGCCGGGCGAGGACACGGCCAGCATGGCCTGGATGAACGCGCTGGTGGGACGCGTCTTCTGGGACTTCCTCCGGGAGCAGTACTGGGCAGAGCAGGTGTCCAGCAAGATCCAGAAGAAGCTGAGCAAGATCAAGGTGAGAGGCGGGAGTGTCAGGTGGCTCGGGGGAGCCCCGTTCCCGAGGCCACGCGGCGAGTGGTGACCGTCCCCCGTGGGGGGTTCCTTCCACCAGCTCCCGTATTTCATGAACGAGCTGACGCTGACAGAGCTGGACATGGGCACTTCCATCCCCTCGGTGCTCAGCGCCTCCAACCCCACCATCGATGAGCGAGGTGAGAGCCCACGGAGGGACAGGGACCCCAAAGCTGCCTCCAGGACGGCTTTACAGGACTGCCAGCCCGGTCCCCAAACTGGGAGGGTTTGGCAGTGCGCAGGTGAGCCCTGTGGTGCTGACCTGCTCTGGCCCCGTCCCTCTCCCTGGCAGGGCTCTGGGTGGACATGGAGGTCACCTACAGCGGCTCCTTGCAGATGACGCTGGAGACGAAGATGAACCTCAGCAAGCTGGGGAAGGAGAGCTCTGCGGAGGAGAGCGGCCCCGCAGAGGCGGGCAGAGAGGGGTAAGGAGTCTGCCCGTGGAGGGGCTCATCCTGCTCCTCGTGCCCCCGAGAGGCGAGGCCGCCGTGCCCGGAGCAGCCCGTGATCTTGTGGGGCTCGCAGGGCCAGGCCACGGCTGATCCTGCTGGCAGACAGCGACGCCGAGTCGTCCAGCGCCGGCTCCTCTGACGAGGAAGATGTCAGCACTGCCGAGCCCCTGGGAGCCCCTGGAGAGCGGCTCCCCCCACCTGGCACCGAGGGGTAAGGGCTGAGGGGACTCTGTGCCACGGGGTCACCGTGCCACGGGGTCACCGGGAGGGGCCGGGGACGCGCGGTGCCACACCGGCACGGGGGCACGGGGACAATGCCTCCGGCAGGGTGCACGCAGCACGGCGGGGCAGCTTTCGAAGGGGACTCTGTCCCTGTAGGGCGCTGTGGCACAGGGCTGGGGGACCCCAAAACCCCGCAGGGCTGAGCTGGGGCCCCTCTTGCTTTAGCCACGGCAGCGGCACCAGCACGAGCCGCAGGATCCTACGCTTCGTGGATAAGATCGCAAAGTCCAAGTACTTCCAGAGGGCCACGGAGAACGAGTTCATCAAGAAGAAGATGGAGGAGGTTTCCAACACGCCGCTGCTGCTGACCGTGGAGGTGCAGGAGCTGGCAGGAACCCTGGCCGTGAACATCCCCCCGCCGCCCACCGACCGTGTCTGGTACCAGCTCTCCTCCTCTCACAGGCACATCCTGCTCCCCGTGCTCCCTGCCAGGACCCAGCTCCCCTTGATCCTCACCAGGGCCTAGCTGCCTTTGATCCCTGCCAGGACCCAGCTCCCCTTGCTCCCTGCCAGGACCCAGCTTCAGGGCTTTGGGAGGGGCTTCAACACCCCGCGGCCATTCCCCAGAGGGGCTCACAGACCTCATTCAGGCTCAGTGCTGTGAGTCTGCACCCAGGCCAGCACAGACCCGGGGACGCTGAGCTGTCCCCTCGTCCCTAAAGCCCAGCAGTTGGCTGTGCCACATCTTTGGTGCCACTTTCTGCCCCTGTCCTCTCCCCTCAGGTACAGCTTCCGAGTGCCCCCGCAGCTGGAGCTGAAGGTGCGGCCCAAGCTGGGCGAGCGGGAGGTGACATTCCTGCACGTCACCGAGTGGATCGAGAAGAAGCTGAAGCACGAATTTCAGGTGCCTGGGCTGTCACTCGGGGGCTCAGTGAACCCCGCTGAGGCTCAGGCATTGCTGCCATCGGGGACAGTCAGCCTCAGTTTGTTTCTGCAAAAAGCCAGCACTTGGTCTGGTCTGGCCAGCTCGGAACAGTGAAGAACCCAAATAACGAGCTCCAGGGCTGAGGAAAAGTGGTTTCCTCCCGTCATTTGCAGCCCTGCCCCAAGCAGGGAGGGTTTGGGGTGTCAGGCAGCCCCGGGCAGACACTCCCCAGAAGGGCTGAACCCACCTGTCCCTTCTGGTTTGGGAGATTTGCCTTCCCAAGGGTTTGTGTTCAGCCTCTCGCCTCTGCTCGAAGAGCAGAAATGTCCCCACAGATATTTAGGGTCCCCCAAAAGCCACCCCTTTGGATGGCTTCAAAATGCTGTGACCACCCCTGCAGCCACAGAGGTGGCCAGGGCAAAGAAAAACTGTCCCTGCTTGTCCCCACTCTGATATCCAGAGCTGGAACCCTCCTGGGGCTGCTGAGGGGGTGGGACACAGCCCCAGGCTCCCGCCAAGCCACCCCCGGCAGTGTCCCCGTGGTGCTCAACCCCCCTGATTTGTTGTTGTGGATTCCTCTTTGCAGAAGATTTTGGTGATGCCGAACATGGACGATCTCATCATCCCCATCATGCGCTCTGGCCTGGAGCCCAGCACGGGATTGCCCCGGGAGCCCCCGGCCAAGGGGGACAGGAGGCTGTGACAGAACCCCAGGGGCAGGGACACTGCCCAGAGCTCAGGGACCTCGCTGGGACACGGGGACAGCCGGGGCCTGGCCGCTGACTGCACCCCGGGCCGTGCCTGGACCGTCCTCATCCTCTGCCTCTGCCGACGAGCCTCCTCAAACCCTGCAAGCACACGTTCAGGGCACAGCCAGGCTGCTGGAGAGCCAGGAGCTCCACGGCCGCGTTGCCAGGCAGCTCTGCACAGTGGAGGGCTGGGCTTCCCACTGTCCGGATCCCAAAGAGGGTGCAGGACACCTGGATCATGGCACCGAAGGGGTTGGGATCATGATGTGGATGTGATTCCCAGCTCTGGGGCTTGCCCCTCTCGCCACAGGCAGCTGGGCTGCAACAGGGAAAGCACGGGTGGGAAAGGATCCCAAATGAATAAACCCATAAAGGATCCCGAGTGAATAAACCCATAAAGGATCCCAAATGAATAAATCCATAAAGGATCCTGAGTGAATAAATCCATAAAGGATCCCAAATGAATAAACCCATAAAGGATCCCGAGTGAATAAACCCATAAAGGATCCCAAATGAATAAATCCATAAAGGATCCTGAGTGAATAAATCCATAAAGGATCCCAAATGAATAANCCATAAAGGATCCCGAGTGAATCAATTCATAAAGGATCTCAATGAATCAATCCATAAAGGATCCCGAGTGAATAAACCCATAAAGGATCCCGAGTGAATAAACCCATAAAGGATGCCGAGTGAATAACTCCATCGCTGCCCAGCCCTGCCCAGCAGCTCTCTTGTTGTTGGGAGGATCCCCAGGACAGAGCAGGCACTCGGCTGTCCCTGTGGGCCAGTCCCAAACGCCACTTGTCCCATCCCCAGCTGCAAACAGGTGAGCCTGCCCTCCAGGAGACAGGGAGCAGGCGTGGCTGGGAGCCCCTTTATTGCAGGTGCCCGGTCAGGCAGCCCTGGATCTCCACCCTCAGAGCTCCTCCTGCGCTCCTGGCTTCTCTTTCACCAGATGTTTCTTCTGGGGGCCCTGGAAGAGAGCAGAGAGGAGAGGTTGGATTTGAGGGCACACAGACCTGGCCGGCATGGAAAATGGAGTTATCCCACAGCAAATCAATCCCGTGGGAGCAGGTGGCAGGAATTACCGATGTCCCTCAGCTTCCAGACAAATGTGATGTTTCAGCACAGAACCCACGGGGCAAAATGGCAAAGAAAAGAGCTGCACCTGAGTCAAACCTCCTCGTGTCACAGCAGCTCAGGGCTGGCAGTGACACAACAGGCTCCTGACACTGAGCTGAGGGAAATCAGCTTAACCTCTAAAGAGCTCTGCACAGGCAGTGCCTGACCAAGCCCCTGGCAGCACTAAGGAGGCTTAGCCAGCTTCACATGGCATTTCTGGCTGACAGGCCAGGCCCAGACCCAGTTTACATCTGCGTGGGACCCAGTCACTTGTTCCTTTTCCTTTTCCTTTTCCTTTTCCTTTTCCTTTTCCTTTTCCTTTTCCTTTTCCTTTTCCTTTTCCTTTTCCTTTTCCTTTTCCTTTTCCTTCTCCTTCTCCTTCTCCTTCTCCTTCTCCTTCTCCTTCTCCTTCTCCTTCTCCTTCTCCCTTCTCCTTTTCCCTTCTCCTTTTCCCTTCTCCTTCTCCCTCTCCTGCTTTATTCAGCACTTCCTCCTCTTCAGACTCAGACTCACACCAGCCTGGTGAAGGCTGCAAAGCTATGCAGGAAGCTGCAGTGTTTGGATTATTTAATTATATTTTTTTTCCACCCTGGATTTGAGAAATATGCCTTGAAAGCTTCTGACAAAAGCAGCACAAATTTGCATCTGAATTTGACCCAAACTAAGAACATTAAAGCTATAAATCATTCCAAACAAATCAAAGCAGTGCACAATTCCAAGTGAAAGGCACCATATGGCCAGGACAGTGCCTGCCAAGTTAACTGCTTGTTTAAAACTTCCCATGGTGAACGGGAACTGGTTGCCCATATGGTCCTTTATTTGCTGGTTGAGTTGTCCTCGATCACTCACACAACCATCCTGTTCTTCCTCAGCATCATTTCTGCTGTGTGAACATTTCTGGCTGCCTTTAGGCAAGACAGTCTCAAACATTCATTTGGCCGTTGTTGCATCGAGAAACAGAATCATGGAGTCATGAAATCACAGAATCCTGGAATGGTTTGGGATACAAAAGCCACCCAGTTCCCCCTCCCTGCCCACGGACACCTGGAGGATGCCTGGCTGGAGTCAGTGAGTGGCTGTGGCCCCACGAGGAGCTGAACTCACCATGAAAGCTCTCTTCTCCTGAGCTGTCTGGAAGCGGCCGTGGCCGAATTTGGAGGTGGTGTCAATGAACTTGAGCTCGATGGCTTCGTGGGCACGGCGGCTCGTGTGCACCAGGAGGGACTGGGGAAGAACATCAGGAGAGGCACAGAAAGTCAGGACAGCTGGTCTCATGGAAGCAGGGCTGGGATATCCTCGAAACAAATTATCTCCTCAAAAATCTGTGTTCCCAGAGCAACACCCTGGTGCTCAGGTGGTGGAGAGCTTGCAGAGCTGCTCTTCGCTCAGCATTTTGTAGAATCACAGAATCACAGAATCACAGAATCACAGAATCACAGGATCACAGGATCACAGGATCACAGGATCACAGAATCACAGGATCACAGAATCACAAGATCACTGAATCAGAGTCACAGAATCACAGAATCACAGAATCACAGGATCGCAGGATCACAGGATCACAGGATCACAGGATCAACCAGGCTGGAAAAGACCTCTGAGATCACCAAGCCCAGCCTGTGACCTGACACCACCCTGTCACCCAGACCACGGCACTGAGTGCCACATCCAGTCTGTCCTTAATCACCAGTGACTCCACCACCACGTCCCTGGGCAGCCCATTCCAACACCCAATCCCCTTTCTGTGACAACCCAAGGTTTAATTTCTGAAATGAACCACAGCTCTCAGAGCTCTGAGGCTCTCCAGCTCCATCCACCCGCCAGTGATCTCAGCACTACACTCCTGTAGCACCCAGGACCCGCCCAGAGTCCCTGCCCAGCATTTGGAGGGTTCTCCATGTGGGGAATCTGTTCCTGGGGAGCTGCAGCCCGTCCCAGATGGGTGCTCTCACCTTGCGCAGGGTGAGCACACGCTTCCTGGTGCCCACCACGCAGCCCTTCAGCATGAGGAAGTCGTTGTTGACCTCCCCGTAGTGAGGGAAACCCCCCTGTGGGGAGAGCAGAGGGTTGGTGGGCAGGAGAGCTGGCGGGGAGGGTCGGGAGGGTCCCAGCCCTGCCAGCCCTCAGCCCTCACCAGAGGCGTGATGGTTTTCTCGGTGATGTCGTAGTGCGTCGAGGCGTTGTTCCTCACCACTTTGCCGTCCTCCACGTGGATCCCGTGGCCAATGCGGTAAATCTGGGAACACACAGGCAGCGGGGATGAAAAATCTCCTGCTCCTTGCTGAGGAAGCTTCTCAGGGTGACAGAATCGCCCACAGAACCACGTGGCTGTCACCAAGGTGTGAGGTGTGCCCTCGGGCAGGGGGAAAGCACCAGGAAAGACGCGGAGATGTCCAGGGAAACATCCGGGGGGATGCGGGGAGCTGAGGGCAGTGTGGGGAGGAGGACGGGGACAGGACGGGAGGGTGACAGGCTGAGGGAGCCCCTGGGCTGTTACCTTCTTGTTGATCTCGGTGCGGTGGTGGTAGCCCTTCTGGCCGGCCCGGGCGATGGAGTAGCCCACGCGGGCCGGGTGCCAGGCCCCGATGCAGGCCACCTTCCGCAGGCCCTTGTGGGTCTTCCTGGGCAGCTTCTTGGTGTGCCAGCGGCTGGTGACCCCTGGGAGCACAGGGACAGCGGGCAGGGTCAGCAGGGAGGGGCTGGGGCTGGGGAAGGACATTTCCATTGTCCTCCTGAGGGACATTCCCATTGTTCTCCTGAGGGACAGTCCCATTGCTGTCCTGAGGGACATTTCCATTGTCCTCCTGAGGACAGTCCCACTGCTCTCCTGAGGGACAGTCCCATTGTCCCCCTGAGGGACAGTCCCATTGCTGTCCTGAGGGACAGTCCCATTGTCCTCCTGAGGGACATTCCCATTGTCCTCCTGAGGGACAGTCCCATCACTCTCCTGAGGGACAGAACTGGATGTCAAGCTTAAGATCCTGAGGCTCTTTGCTACCCCCTCTACAAAAATTTGGGGTTTCTCAGCGTGGCTAACACTCTCCTACCCCAAATCCTAATGGGCAGAGCCACGTGACAAGGACAGCCCCAAGGCCTCGCACCTTTCATGCCATGCCCCTTGGTGACGCCGATGACATCGATCATCTCGTTCTGGCTGAAGACGCTGTGCACAGAGATCTGCTTCTCCAGCCTCTCCCGGACCCAGTCGACCTTCTCGGCCACCGTGCCGCCGTTCAGCTGGATCTCCATGATGTGGGCCTTCTTCTGCCTCAGCGGGAGCAGCCTCATCTGCAGCACACAGGGCTTTAGGGTGGCCCCTCGCCCCACAGATGAGAGTGCAGCAGGGCTGGGTCACTCACAGCTTGTGAGGGGAGAGCAGAGTCACTGCTCCGCCTCCCTGCCACGCTCAGCCCCTCTCACAGCAGCCCTGGGTCAGCAGCTCTTTAAATCTGGGATTTTATGGAGAAAACTCCTTGTCCTTGAGCCCAGAGACCCTGCCTGGCCTTGAGCCAGCTCAGCTCTGCCCCAGACTCCACAGCAGCCCTTAACTCCAGGGATCAGCATTAAAAAGAGCCGCTGTGTATCCAGCAATCAGCATCTGGCAAAACTCTGCCTACCCGTGGGGTTATTTTTGCCCAAAACATTTGACACCGGTTGCTAATTTGAGGCGATCATGAGGCCCGAGGTCCCTTGCTGACACAGGACTCAGGACCTGCCCGGGCTCTGCTCTCCTCCACGGGGTGTTTGGGGCTCCCCAGTGCTGCCAAACCACAGCCCCACGGAAACCCTGGAGCAGGGGCTCTGCGAGGGGACTGGAGAGGTCAGCACCTCCCATCTTACCCCCTCTGCTCTCTCAGCCCCTGTGACCCCACCAAAACACCCCCTGACCCCAATTCCAGGCCCTTCAGAGCTGAGGAAGCCCCCGAGCCCCCTGCCCATGCTGGGGGGAAGCTCTGACCTGCGTGTGCATAATGACACGGATGACCTTGCAGTACTTCTTCATGGCTGCAAAATCCTTCTCCAGCTGCCTTTTCCCAGCCTCATCCTGCCATTTCTTGCAGTACTTGGTGAACGCCTTCTTCTTGCTCTTGTGCCTAGGGGGACAGAAGTGGTTGAACACCCATCAGAGCTGACAAAGGGCTTGTGGCACTGCAGAGAGGGGACAGGTCACCTCGTCAGCCACCTCCTCGGAGGCACCGGGAACCTGTGGATACCTGAGCCTCACCTGACTGCCAGCACCTTGAGGTGGGAAGAGGGAAGCAGATAATGGGCTCATTCAAGGGTAATTCAAACCTTTCTGCGTGAGGAATGCAGTTGTCTCCCACTGACTGACTCAGCACCATCAAAACACGAAAAATCAGAGGCAGGAGAAAGCAGGGATTGGGGCTGCGTGGGTGTTCATGGCTGTGTTACAGGAGATTCCTGCAGCCAGGAAATCACAGAGGCACTTCCCATGGGTACCTGAGCCTCACCTGACGGCCCAGGGCTTGGGGTGGGAAGAGGGAAGGGAATGAGAAGGGCTGACAGAACGCAGGGATCAGAGGCTGGCGGTGGGTGCGTCTCCATGGCACTGTTACAGGAGACACAGCTCCTGCAGCGAGGAAATTCGTGTTCCCACCTCCCTCTATGCTGAGGGGTTTGATATTTATGAGGACCAGGGGCCACATTCTGCATCGATTTTCCCCCTGGCAAATCTGGTTTCACTCCAGCTCGAGGATTCCAGTTAGCTGGGAGCCGGCAAGCCCAAGCCACCCGAGGGAAAAGGAACCTGCCATACGATACCGTGGAGAGAGCTAACTTGGTTCGGCTATTAGAATAAATTTACATATGCAAACGCTGCTCCCCCAGCGTCGGGCTGTCTGCAGTGTCCCTGTGCATGACTAAATACTGAATAGGCAGCAGTTTCACTCCAGGGGAGCTGAGCTGCTCGGGCATCCCACAGGGCCTGTGGAATTCCTGCAGAGATCCCCCAGGAAAAACCCACTCTGGGAATCCAGGAATCAATGAGGTTGGAAAAGCCCTCCAAGATCATCCAGTCCAACCTGTGACCGATCCCCGCCTTGTCACCCAGCCCAGGGCACTGAGGGCCACATCCAGCTGTCCCTTGGACACCTCCAGGGTGGTCACTCCAAACTTCCCTGGGCAGTTCCAGAGTTTAATGACCCTTTTTTGGGAGCACCTACCAGTTCTTGTAGAAGCGGCGCCGGCACTCGTCGCTGATGTGCTCGGCAAAAACAGTCTTGAAATTCCTCAAGCCCTTGGGTGTCTCGATGTAGCCCACGACCCCCACCACCACCATCGGGGGGGTCTCGATGATGGTCACCGCCTCCACCTCCTCCCGCTTGGAGACCTCTGCAAGGCAGCGAAGGGAAGTGGTGCCCGGCATCCTCAGGGATCAGAATTCCCCGGAGGATTCCCGCTGTGCTGGGGGCAAGGTCACGTTCAGTCCCGGCCTTCCCACCTCCCAAAGCACCACTCCTCATCCCAGCGTGGAGATTTCCAGGAGCCCCCACACTCCGCCCACGCTGCGGTGACCATCCAAGGTCCGGACAGGCAGGATTTACCCTACAGCTGTGGGCTCCACCGCCCCTTTCCATACCCAGCCTTTCCCAGGGAGCTTATTCCCTCCTTTTTCCCTCATGGCCCCTGCGGCCGAGCCTTACTGAGGCCAGGCCGGTGCACCTCCCGCACGGTGTGGGTCATGCCAGCCTTGTAGCCCAGGAAAGCTGTCAGGTGCACCGGTTTGCTGGGGTCATCCTTGGGCCAGGCCTTCACCTTCCCCCGGTGCCGGCGGCTCCGCTTGTGGGGCAGGAAGCCCAGGTGGCCGTGCCTGGGGGCCGAGAACTTGCGGTGGGACTGCGGGGAGGAGAGACAGAGGGAGGATTCATTCTCAGATCCCCAGAAAATGGGGTAAACACAATAAAAACACGGCAAAAAATCCCCCCCTTTCAGACGGGAATGCTGCAGAGATTCTGGGCTCTTCCCTGAGTCGTAACAGGGCAGGGTTTTGTTCAAGCTGCTCTCATGTATGTGGAAAAATGGCAAAGAATACTGGAATGGTTTGGGGTGGAAAGACCTTGGAGCCTTTAAAGCCTAACCCCAACACCTTCCACTGTCCCAGGCTGCTCCCAGCGCAGTCCAGCCTGGCCTTGGGCACTGCCAGGGATCCAGGGGCAGCCACAGCTTCTCTGGGAATCTATGCCAGGCCTTCCCCTCCCTCAAGAAATTAGAATTTCTTCCTAATAGCCATTCTAAATCTACTCTCTATCAGTGTGAATTTAGTAACCTCCTGGACAAAGGATGCCACTTAAATAAATACTTAACACGATCTCCCTCCTTCAGCTTCTTCTGAAGAACTTTGAAGGAGAAATGCATCCTTTACTAAGTCTGTCCTCCTGTGCTTTTAATTATAACAATTTATTTTGTATTCTGCAGCACCAAAAAGACCCGCTTGGAATTCCTGGGCTTCGTGTCATCAAGGCAAATGGCACAAAACAAGCGCAGCCAAGGATCGGGTGAACAGGGGGAAGGATGCCCAAAGGAATGGGTAACAGGAACATGCACAGGTCCTAAAGGCACCTTGAAAGCCAGATGAGAAGAGATAAACACATCAACCTCAGCCACAAGCAGCGAAGGGTTAGCCCTGCACCCACTGCAGCTCCTTCCTAGCTCAGCTCAGTCCCAGCGCCCGGCTGTGCTTTGCACCGAGCTCATTTTCCAGCCTGAGTGGAGCTCTGAGGATTCTGACCCCGTTCCAGCAGCACCAGGAGCACAGCCCAGCCCTGCTCGCTGACCCTCGCACACAAGCGACTGCCGCAGAGCTCTACCAACCATGGGACGTCTTCAGCCCGGGGCAGCGGCGGAGAGAGGCCGTCAGGAAGTGCCTCCCCAAATTAATACTTAAGATGGGTATGGGTCTGAAGACACAAATTTAGCCGCTCGCTTCACCCGCTGCGATATTCATTTCATTCCTGGCAGGTTGGACACGACAGTTGTGGTGTGATAAAGGTCAATTGCTGCTGGCTCAGTTTACGCTGCTCCCCCCTGAACAACTCTCACGTGAATGGCAGGAATTAGGGCAGTTTCCTGAATTAGGGCGGTTTCCAAAAGGGGTACCACACCCCCAGAGGTGTGAACACCTGCACCTGGTACCCCCAGCACGGACTGAAAATCTCTCTGTCAGGCGAGGCTTTGTGATTCTGACTGGAAAAGTGATGGAGACAATACATCCCAGAATCACAGAAGAGTTTGGATTAGAAAGGGACCTTAAAAACCATCCAGTCCCAACTCCTGTCATGGGCAGGGACCCCATCCCGAGCTGAGAGGAGCCCTGAGCCCTGCGTGTCCCTCCGAGCAGGGAGCAGACTCTGCTTTGGGGGCCCAGAAATGGCAGGAACTTGTGAAAAACAAAGTTCACGCTTCAGAATTCTTAAAATTATAATAAAGGAGAAAGTGACAATCAGATGTCCAGCGCTGGGGTGTTTTGGCTATTTCCCCAAAAAACCACACTGGTGAATTCGGACAGTGTTATCTTTATACTGTTACATTGCTGAGATACATGCATATTCATGCATTTCATACATTATTCAAACATTCTTGTGAACTTTTTGATGTTTCAGGAGCTCTTTTGTTTGGCTTCTTTACACTCTGGCTTGTCTGCATGACATGCTGTGAATCAGGTCAATATATTTTATTTCTCGGTGTGTCTCCATACTATTGTTTCACATTCCTTGATAAGGATTTAGGATGTTCTTAAATTTAACATGGTATTCTAATTGCCTTCCAGTGCTCTGGTTTGTGTCACGGTTATCTTATCACGTGGAGAATTCAGTCAGCAGATGGGGGGAGAACAACAAGATTGCTTTACAGCATTTGTTCGGTTACATGGAGCCATTTTAACACCTAGTGTTTTGCTAAGGCCTGTAATATAGTAGATTCACCACACATTTCTTTAGGCTATGCAGTATGTACTTAAACTGATAAATCATGTTATACTAACAAACAGCTAAATAGTTATACATGATAACGTATCCAAATACTTATGATCAATACCAATATGCAAAAGCTAATATACAAATGTGAAAGATGATACTATATAGTGGTATTTTTTAACAAACTGATCCCAGGAAGCTCCACCTGGACATGAGGCAGAACTTCATCCCTGTGCAGTGACCGAGCACAGACCCCACAGGGGGTGTGGAGTTTCCCCCATCGGGGATATCCCAAAGCCATCTGCTCACAGTCCTGTGCCCTGTGCTGTGGGATGGCCCTGCTGAGCAGGAAGGTGGCACAGACAGAAGACCCTGTGGGCTTTTCCAACCCGAGCCATGCCGGGGTTCCGGGATCCCCTCACGGAGGAGGGACTACACCTCCCGGCATGCCCCGGGGCCGCCGCCATATTCGCGTGCCCGGCCCCCTCAGGGGGCGCCGCCATGTTCCCGCGGTCCCGCCCCCTCAGGGGTCGCCGCCATCTTTCCCCGCCGCCGCCGCGATGCCGGAGGATCACGACTGGGAGGCGTACAAGGTGCCTCCGACCCGCACCCCCGTCTCCGAGAGGACCACCTCGGTGCCCAACCCCGTCAACTTCTTCCAGACCGCCCTCAGCTATGTCTTCGATGCGCCCGTCACCTTCGTCCGAGGTACCGGCGGGATGAAACCACAACCTACCTCCACGTCCCCCCGTCCCTGTGGGAGATGAGCGGAGACGCGGGGACGGGGACACCGGGATGGGCACACCGGGGCACGGGGCAAAGGCGTGAGGACATGGGCACGTGGGCGGGCAAAGGGCACACGCAAGGACACAGGGACACTGCTCCTGACAGTAACAGCACGGGCGGAGGGACAGGACACGGGGACACGGGATACTGACAAGAGCACAGCATGGACACTGGGACACGGGACACTGACAAGAACACAGCGTGGACACAGGGACACGGGACACTGACAAGAACACAGCATGGACACAGGGACACGGGATACTGACAAGAACACGGTATTGGTAGTGGGACAGGGACATGACACACAGCATGGACACTGGGACAGTTAAGAGGGACATCAGGACACAGCTCAGACACTGGGAGAGGTGCAGGGGATACAGGGACACGGTAACACAGCATGGACAGAACACGAGACACAGCACAGAGGGACAGACACATGGCTGGGTGTGATCTGACACAGGAATGGACGCACTGGGACGGTGGCACCGGGCAGTGCCAGCCTGGCAGTGCCACCCTGGGGCTGGGCTGCCCCTCGGAGCTGGGACCGGGGTGTGTGACCAGGCTGTCCCTGCAGAGTGGATCGAGCGGTTCCAGAACAAGAACAAGTTCTATTACTACCACCAGAAGTTCCGCCGTGTGCCCGACCTGAGCGAGTGCCTGGAGGGTGACTACCTGTGCTACTACGAGGCCGAGGCTCAGTGGAGGAGGGACAGGTAAGGCTGCCCCCTGCACTGTGTCCAGGCCAGCTCACAGCTCTGGGACCTGCAGCATTTGCACCCTGCCATTACACATCATGTCCTGCTGTTCCTGTGGCACATCTGGGCATGGTGCCATTAGGATCTGAACACTTCCACAGGGTATCCTCAGCCCTTGGTTCAGCTTTTCTGTCATCCCTCACCATCTCTCCTTCCCACAGGATGGTCGATCAGGAGATTGTGGAGATAGTCCGGGAAAGAATGGCTGCGTGCAAGCAGAGGGAAGGGCCCAACCAGTTCCAGAACTGTGCCAAGGAGATGGAGCTGCTGGCACAGGTCACCAAGGCCTACCAGGACAGATGTGAGTGTGGCAGCAGCACTCAGGGAAGGGGGGTCTGATACCACATCCCACAGTGGTGGAACACGGGCCTGGGGGAGGCACTGCTCAGGCATTCCCTTTCTTTTCCAGACGGTGATCTGGGGTACCATGGCAATGCATGGTCGTGCCTGATGAAGCAGAAGCACAGGATGATGGAGGAGAGGAAAGCAGCACAAGAAAAGCAGTAGAGCTCAAGCAGCTCCTCCCTCTATGGTGCTGGTATCCAAGTGCATGTTGCTTCCTGGAGCTCCACAATAAACAGACATCTGTACAGCTGGGATCTGAATTCATTCTTTGCAGAGTTTTGTGAGCCCTCAGCTCCTGGCACTTGGGGTTTGCCCTCTGGAGCTCTTCCTCCTCCGGAGCCACCAGAACCCTGTGTGTGTGTGTGCTGCTGTGCCCTGGCTCTGAACTCCTGCCCCTGGGAGCAGCACTGTCCCACTGGATATGTCCCATGGTTGAACCCAGCTCCCCAAGCACCAGCCCCCAGCACACCAAGCACCCATTCCTGGTTCTCTGATCTCTTTATTCTCGTACAAAACCCGCTCAGGTGGTGGCCACAGCAGCTGCCTGGGTCCTCTGCACCGACACTCTGGTGTGGGTCTTGGCCAGGTGATCAGTGAACTCCTGCAAAGAACACACCAGGGGTTATTGGGTTATTGATTCCCTCTCACGGGCTCCTCACACCACTTCCCATCCCTGCAGCTGGGGTAGCTCAACTTTACAGCTACCAAATCTTTGGGATCTAAATTTCATGGGCAAGATTTTTACTTACTCATTATTATGATTTTTATTAATTCATTATATATTACAATATATCATTTATTATAAAGCTATTTATTGATTTATCTATATTTAATTATTCTAGTTTTTTGAAAGCTGATTTTTAAGGGCAAGAAGGGTAAGATTTGAGCTGAAAGTTACCAAAATGCTGTTTACCTGGTAAGGAGACTTGGTGAAGACAGTCTCTTTCCAGAGATCAGGAGTCAGGTAGCTGTAGGTTTTGGAGATGGCATCAAAGGTGGCTTTAGCTGCAGAGAGATGTCACACACTGCCCGTCAGCTGCTGCAGAACCAGCCCACAGCTCCAAAACATCCCCCAGTCAGGAAATGTGGAATTTTGGAAGGACCAGGGAGGCCACGGGAAGGTCTCTCTGATGAACCCACAAAACTCACATTTCTCTCTCTCCACTTTACGACAATTACACTACAGGACACAAGTGCAATCGCGCAGATTGGGAGATGCAGTGACACAGTGTCTGTACCCCTGCCAGCCCCACAGTGACAGTGACACAGCGTCTGTACCCCTGCCAGCCCCACAGTGACACGGTGTCTGTAACCAGTCAGCCCCACAGTGACACAGTGTCTGTAACCCCTGTCAGCCCCACAGTGACAGTGACACAGTGTCTGTACCCCTGCCAGCCCCACAGTGACACGGTGTCTGTACCCCTGCCAGCCCCACAGTGACAGTGACAGTGTCTGTACCCCTGCCAGCCCCAGAGCTCACCGAAGTTGCCGAGCGTGGCCGTGCAGCCCCGTGCTGAGGTGTAGCAGTCATCGATGCCGGCCATCATCAGCAGCTTCTTGGGGACAGGGGCAGAAACAATCCCAGTGCCACGGGGAGCCGGGATCAGGCGCACCAGCACGGAGCCACAGCGCCCGGTGACCTGCGGGGACACAGGGGGTCACAGCCCTGAACAGCCCTGGGCCAGCGAGGGACACTCACCTTGCAGGGTGTGGGGACACAGCCCAGGGTGGCACACTCACCTTGCAGGGCACGGTGTGGGGTTTACCGATCTTGTTGCCCCAGTAGCCGCGGCGCACGGGCACGATGGACAGCTTGGCCAGGATGATGGCCCCGCGGATGGCCGTGGCCACCTCCTTGGAGCACTTCACGCCCAGCCCCACGTGGCCGTTGTAGTCACCGATGGCCACAAAGGCCTGCAGGCAGAGAGGAATGTCACTGCTCTCTCCAGGGACAGTGTGTGCTGCTCCCAGCTCACCCCCAAACCTCACACAGCTCTTGGAGCACATTTTCTCCTCAGAGCTCTTCAGTCAGAATCAGCCAAGGTTCAAGCAATTCCCTGCTACAGTTTCACACACTGGTCAGAAATCCCATGATTTCCCAAACAGCATTCCCTGTTTATAGCCAAAACTTCTCCCTGAAAAGTCAAGGATACCCAAAACTTCTCCCTGAAAAGTCGAGGATACCCAAAACTTTTCCCTGAAAACCCAACACTGCTGTGCAAGAACAACTGAATTTTGCAGCATCAGAACAGTTTACTTAAAAGGAAATTTAAAAGTCTTGCACTTCAACTTTTGAGCCAGTGATGCTCCAAGGAACATCTGTCCACATCACTGACATCTTACTGTTAATACATTTAACAAACTATTAATGGTTCTCGCAGCAATATTTATGTCCTAGGTGTGCAAGTAAGGGATTTGGAGTGGTTGAAATGCCACTAAAAATGCAAGAGAGAAGCTGTAAACAGGAAGCTCCAGGAAAAAGGGGTTACCTTGAACCTGGTGCGCTGTCCAGCACGGGTCTGTTTCTGCACAGGCATAATCTTCAGCACCTCGTCCTTCAGCGAGGAGCCCAGGAAGAAATCGATGATCTCCGACTCCTGCAAGGGTCACACATAAATCGTGGAATGGTTTGGGCTGGCAGAGACCTCACAGCTCAGCTAATCCAACCCCCTGCAAGGGCAGGGACATCTTCCACCATCCCAGGCTGCTCCAACCCCCATCCAACCCTTGGACACTTCCAGGGATCCAAAGGCAGCCACAGCTGCTCTAGGTATCTGTGCCAGGACCTTTCCACTTTTACAATTCCTTCCGAAGATCCCACCTGATCCTATCTCCAGTCCCTCCTCAGCTCTCCCGGGACCCCTTCAGGCTCAGAGCTCTCCCCGGAGCCCTCCCTTCCCCGGGTGAACAATCCCTGCTCTCCCCGCCCAGCTCCGCCGCTCGGAGCATCTCTCTGCCCCATCACTTCCATGCCCATAGCGACTCACCTTGATGGGAAGCGAGAAGAGATAGATCTCCTCAAGAGACTTGATCTTCATATCCTTGACCAGGCGGCCGAGTTTGGTGACAGGAATCCACTGGCAGAGGAATCCAAGGACAAGAGTCACCCGGTGCCAACTGAGACCCGGCCCTGCTGCCCCATCCCCGGGTCCCCCCACTCACCTCCTTATCCTCGGCTTTCCCTCCGCGGGCTCCGCGGCCTCTCCCGCGGCCCCTCCCGCGGCCGCGCCCGCGGCCCCGCAGCCCGGTCCCGAATCCACCGCGGAAGCCCCCGCGGGCCGCTCCCGCTCCTCCCGCAGCACCGGCGTCGTCCGCCATTTGCTGGAACAAAGCGGGACATCAGGCGGGCCGTGCCAGGCGCGGATGGCGCCGGATGGGCCGGGCCGGGCCGGGCCAGGCCGCCCGGAGCCGCCGCCATGACCCCAGCACACTTACGTGTTTCCTCAGCGTAGAAGGCCGCGCGGCCGCACCGCCCGCTATTTATAGGGCGCGGGATCTCGCGAGAGCAGCGCCAGCCCTGCGAGCTGAATGAGAAATACACGCGGGCTGGAAGGAGCGGTTTGTTGTGAATTATACAGAGCGCGGGGCCGGCGCGGCTCCCGCCATAAAGGAACGCGCGCAGGGCGAGCCTCCAGAGCGCGGCGGGGCAGCGGCGGCGGGTGAGGGTCTGTGGGTACCGCGGGCAGGGGGACACTGCTGCACATTCCTTCTTCCGAGCGCCTCTATCCTTCCCAAAGCTCTGCTGGGAACTCCTTATGGCGCTGCCCGTACCGGGCGGGGTGCAGGGAGCGTCCCGGGAAGGCGATCCGGGGTCTCCGGTAGCGCCTGGCGCGGTCTGAAAATCATTCGTGGTCTGCTGTGGCCCCGGGTGAGATAACGGCGCCCACAGCATCGGGAACATTTAGCTTATTGCCCACGGCTGCGTGTGGGCAATAAAACCCATGTTCCCATAAGCCCCGAGCCCGGCGGGTAGCGGCAGTGCGGGGCTGTTGGTGGGGCTGTTTTCAGAGCTTTGTTTCCTATACCAGGTGCCGTTCCTGCCCGCTGGGCTCACACTGCGATCCACGGCGATCCCTGCCCCGAGCAGCTCTGAGGAGCATGGGGATGCGACGCGGGAGTCACAGCTGGAAATGATGCGGTTTTATACTTTGATGTACAATAAAAGATGAAATGTTTAAAATATGAAGCGTCTCTCTTTTTCTAATGGTCACAAGCAGCGCTTGCGCTGTGGTCGGACCCGACACGCCGCTTCCTTGGGGCGGGAGGGGCGCGTTTGCTGCAGAACGCTCTGGATGGCGGAGGAGATGCCGCGCAGCGGCTGCGGCCGGTTTCCCGGAGGAACGGGGGATTTGGGGAATTTGGGAATTCCCGTCCACCGGAGCCGCGCCACGCGGCTGGCGCTCCTCGTGACATCACCGGAGGGGGCCGGAAGTGTTCCCTGCTCCCCGGAAGCACGTGGGCCGCGGCCATGGCGGACACGGACCCGGCCGCCGCCGGCGCCGTGCGCTTCAAGAGCAAGTGAGGCTGCGGCGGGACCGGGCTGCGGCTGCGAGGGCGAGCGAGGGGCCGGGCTGGGCTGAGCCGGGCT
>VXBU01013720.1:519521-543831 GCA_013400315.1 Bombycilla garrulus | reverse complement strand
AAAACAAAACAAAAGTTTCATATGGTTCCAGCAATAGTTGGACAAACCTCTCCTACCTCAGCTCGGAAAGTTATGGAGAAAGTCCCAGTTTGAAGCACATTAGTGAATTGAACAGGTGAACTTTAAAATCAATTTAGGGACTTATTGGAACATCCCTGTGCTAAATGTCTGTGATAATTTGGACACAACTGACTTTTCCAAGGTTGTACAGAAAGAATGCAAGAGTGAGTTTAAATGAGCTGAAATCTAAATGTCAGTAACAATTCATTGCAAATGTTCCTCTCAGATTTGGACAAGTTGTTAATTTGTACAACAGTCCTACAGCATAAAGGATGCAAAGAGTGCCAAAGAAAAGCTTATCAGTGCAATGCGGCCATTAGAAATTGTATCCTTAAAAAAAAAGAATCACTAAGGGTTCTCATATTTCCAAAACATGATGACTCAGGGCCTGTTCCAGTCTGGAGTGAAATCACTTGAAATACAGCCATAAGCCTGAATGTGAGCAGACACTCTTGTTCCAGCCTTACCCAAGGTATTTGTCTTCCTGTAATGCCACATATCTCGCCATTTCTGGGACTGGAAGCCCTAGCTGTTCCATGTACTTTGTTTCAGTGATAATCTCTTGGATTTCAGGAGAAAAATTCAGAGTGAAGCAGACACTTTTCTTGGTGGTGACAGGCTCCTCTGTTGCAGAGCTCTACAACACAAGGAAGAGCAGCAGAAAGGAGAGGAACACCAAACTTGCATTACAAGGTAAAGGCGAGCTTTTGGAGACAGTTGATAAGGCAGAAGGTAAAAGTCAGAATGATTGACATTCAGAGCTTGTGGAAATGCCTTTAATATTTGATAGTAGTCTCAGCATTCTTGGTTCAGAAATTACTCAGAACTACCTTTTGAGCTGTTGATTACAAGAAACAAACCAAATTACCTCTCTTTACACACTGCTGCAACAAGTTACAACAGAAATCCCATTGCAAATTCAGAGTCAGACAAAAATTTAGTAGGAACATGATTCTGCAAGACCTCTGCTGGGAACGTGCCTCTACCTAACTTAAGTCCCAAGCACTGTAGCAATGTCCCAAAAATGTACCAAAACCTAAAAACTAACAGGAACTACAGCACAGAAGAACACACAGAGAAACAACATTCGATCATTTGCCACGGGATTCAAGAACTATGCATTATAAAGGACCTCAAACAATTCTGAGCTCAGAACATTTTCTAAACCTGTGTTTAAAATATTACTCTCAGAAAAATCTTGCTGACCATTAGGTAGGTTTCAGTTTTTCCCCTCAGTGAAGCCTGGTACACAATCTTCCTACATTTTACCTGCTCAGAAGTCTCTGGATTAACATTTGTTACAGCCCCATCAGTGACAAGAGTCAGAAGAGTATCTTTCAGTAACAATGGAAGGATCTGTTCTGTCCTCTCTCTCCACAGACAGTATTTTTGATCTTCATAAGCTTTCATTTTCTTGGTCACCTGGAGATATATTTGTTTCACCTAGAAAGGACAACTCAATATAACTCATTTTAAAGACCATGAGAAATGTTCAACTAACCTGTTGGTATCTCAATATGGTTTCTAGTTTTTAGTAGATAAGAGAACAAGTAACACCCAGTAATTATTGCAGACACTGGAGAATTTGGGCTCTTTATTATGTAATTGATTTCATCATTGTCTCCCTGGGAAAGAGTGGGAAGGTTTGAAGCCAGTTTTCATATCTAGCATGGCTTGCTGTGTGCAAGACTTGGGACTTCCACTCACGTTAGACCACTCTCACATCTTTAGAAGTGTATAATGAAAGTGTTTCTTCCTTCCTCAAGTACCAAAAGACACAACATACTTGCACTCCACGTTCAGAGGCAAGCAGCTCCTCTTCTTCTTGGAATCGAGTAATGGGGTGTGTGATCCGATGGGAAAGGGATCGGCACCAGGATATTGCCCCAGCCACTGGAGGATGGTTCTTGTACAGAGGTGGATCCTTGAAGTTCTCAACAAAGATTTGCTTAATTATTTCAACCTAGAAGAGAATAAAATATTGCAAAGAATCATTTTCCCACTGCTGGTCCATGATCACTGACACACAGCACAGGTTCTAAAGCTAATTCCAGCAGCAGGACAAAAGCAATTATTTCATCTTCATTTCTCTATCTTGTGGAGGGTTGAGCTGCTGTTTGCAAGGTGCAGGAATAGCCACAAGCCTTGTTGCAACCTTCCTGTTCCCACACAGTATCTCACACATACAGATGTGCACAACAGTTCAGCAAATTTACCAGGCTATTTCTCCAACTGGGTCCCAAAAAAATGAGAGCAATTATCATGTTTATTTATAAAAGTTTTCAGTCTTTTAGATAGTAAATGACACTACACAGCTATTTAGACATACACAGATTTATGATTTTCATTAGGTAAAGACCTTCATGTACTGCGTAAGAAATCCCTAAATTGAATACCTCTTTACAATATTGCTCCAAAACATCACTGAACTTTTTCATGAACTGCTTATGAATAGTTTCACGAGTCTGGATGTGTTTGTATTTTAACAGCATGTCAAAAGCTACTTCTGCTGATCGAAGGGTTGTAAAAGATTCATCAATAAATTTTGTCATCTCTTCTTCAATATCCTAAACAAAGGAAGAAACCAAAGAAACCTGGTCACTTACAAATTCATCCAAAACCAAGAAAGGGGGGCAAAATGAAAAAATGAAAATCAAGCTTGTTTTTATTATTTTTTTGAAATCACAGTGGTACTTACTATAACATCTTCTCTAAATTCTTCCATAACGAATGCCCAATCACGTGCACTTCCTATGCTAAAAGGGTCAAAGCTCAGGTCTTCCATAGGACTAATTATTATATTTACTTGTCTCTGCAGTTCATCAACACCCTTTGGATTTTCTGACACAGTTATCAGTTCAGGAATAAATATATTTTGAAGCTCTTCAGTGACCTATTCATTCAGAAGAACATACCATAAAGCTTTCTTTTTAATATTTTTTCTGCCACTGAACACATTATTGTTGAATTTTTTCTCTAAAAAATATCAACCACTCAGAGAATCATCAGTTTTCGCAGAAATTTAAATTTCAAATATTTTAATATAAGACACTGAAAAAAACCACAGCAACAATCTACAGGCCCAGCACTTTAGTTGTTACAACAGATAATACTCAGTTATTAGTCCTTTTCACTCCACTTTACACAGAGTTTATTGATGGACCATATTGCTAATTACCCTGACTTAAATTAGCTTAAACACAGCATCTCTCCATTCATATGTTACTCTGCAATTAATACACAGATTCACAGATGGCCACATTTTTTATTATAGTATACTTAAATGGTATTTTATCTAACTCGTTAAGGTGGCAACCCATGAAAATCACAAATGTGTGAAACAGTTGCTGCAATTCCCTTATGTTCACATCACGTACACAGTGGCACCTTTCCCCTTCCAGTATCTGGAGAAAAGTTATTCCACCTCCAGCATTAAATGCAGTTTTGTTGGAATCAAAGGCACTGCTCAGGTCTCAAACACAAAACTAAAAGTTATTAAGAAGTTTATACCAACAACACAAAAGAATCTCCTCTAAAGAAGAAGACAAAGATTACACAACGTTTTTATTTATTGACTATATTCCTACCTGAAAAATATCATACAGATCTTGACAGATTAAAACCATATAATCCGTTTTTTCAAATAAACGTTTCACGTCAAATTTCCAGAATCGCTTACTTCCTGACTCTTCAACTTGGATACAAGTAGTAAAATAACATTTTTTCCATTGTTCGAGAGTGTTTTTGGCTTCTGTTATTTTCTTTTTTGCAGCACCTATGTCTTGTCTATCAATCGAATCAACACAGTTAGGATATTACAAACAGAAACACTATAGATAAAAAAAACCTATCTCAACTGGAATAACATACCCTGGTTTAGCAGCTTCTAACTATACAAGATCTAGGCAAAACTTATAACTTATTTTCAATAAATTTTGAAAGGAGATATTATTTGAGAAGTGATTTTGGTTATATTTCTGCCACTTTTTTTACCTCTATCTTTCTATTTGTTTTATTGGTTAATGTTCTTTCAACAAAAAAAGGGGACAAGAACCTATTCCTTCAGGGCTGATTTAGTAATTTATGAAAATTACAAAATACATTGACTTTCAATTGACCTTCTAATACAACCTCAGAGGGTTGAAAAGTGGAGACACCTCTTTGGTAGAAGTACCATCTACTGTACTTGGTGTAAGACAAGCAAAGCTTTTAATAAATACAGCCCAGTCAAGCAGAAACCCAGCACTTACTTAAAGAGCGTTTGCAGATCTACAACTCTGCGCACTCTCTCGGAAATCTCCCAGGAAATTCGTTCCAGGAAGGGCACCATGAGCTCCTCCTTGCTGTAGTGCCATGACATGATCCACACCAGCCTCAGGGCATTCAGCAGGGAAGGGATTGTATTCGAGATAACATCAACCCCAGTGCCAGTTGATAAATTCTATGGAATGTATATTGTGGGTAAGATGTCATGAAAATGTGCAAATTCATATTCAGTAAACTGATGTTTATTCTCTAGATGCCTCAGGTTATGAAAGTCTGTAACATTATTAAATAACCTAGACAAGGAGACAACCTGGTTCATAAATAACACACGTGGTTAAAGACGTGCAAATCTGCACCTTTTGCTCCAAATTATTTTAGGTCCCGATTTTAAAATTTTGGCTCAACTCTTTGTTTGGATGATCTTCAATACAGTTTAAACTTTGAAACATCAGCTGTAATTTGTAGTAGAAACTACCTAAAAAAATGGAGTAGAGAAATCTTTGTTTTCCCCAGTTCAGCTACATCATCAAAACTCCCAAGGCTGGACTACAAATCAAGCGCTCACAGCTCTGAGCTTTCAAACATCAGAACCTCTGAAACTCGAACAAAATAAGCAACTCTTTCTTAAAATGAGATATAATTTGTTGATCTAGAGTATATCTTTATTACTGCTAAAAAGTATATAAGAGGTATATAAAAAGTATATAAGAGGTGATTATAACAACAGAGAAACCAAACTCAGGTAAGTGCAGTTGAAACTTCACCAAGTTTTCTCAGGGACAGGTACCTTCAAATGGCGTTCAACAGTTGAGAGAAACTTAGCATTATCTTGAGCTTGCATGTGATATCTTCTGAGGTCACTTAGGACTATCTGTAAATCTCCAATAAACTGAGAATCAGCTTCCTGTAGTATTTCCAAGACTTTTTGCACCTCTGGAAGCTTTATCTGTTCAGTAAGAGCCCTTAAAGTAGCATTTATTTCACGCCAGAGGTCAATCTCTGCAAGTGGACTATTACCCTACAAGTAATGTGGAATCAAATAGAAAAAAAGCTGAATTACCCTTATGCAGGACTGAATATTTATTAGCAGGATTATATTTGTTCCTTCTTTTCAATAAACTTTATGCTGAGAGAAACTTGATATGATTCAACCATGCAAAAAGCCAGACAGAGGAAGATACCTGAAATAAAGAGTTGTAGACACACTGAAGGGAACTGCTTAGGGGGAGTACATCTCTGAACTTATGGCTTTTGCACAGGTAACTTTATAGACATCAAATCCCTCAGCATGTTTAGTGGTATTAGCTATATACGTGTCTGCAGAATCCTGACCTGAAAATAAGATTTTTTTCTTTTGTTTGAGATCACATTTAAAAAAAAAAAAAAAGAAACAAAAGAAAAAGTGTATCTGTCTATTAAAAAGAAATCAGTGTAGCTTTTAATATTTCTTGGCTCTTTAGAAGAGAGCAGATAACAAAAGTCCCTTCCTTTTCCATAGTTAACCTGTGTGGGTAGGATCTGTGGTGAATTACTTCATATTTTATTTATATTCTACTTCCCAGACCCACACAGATCCTCACTACTTTGTTCTACTTTTCAAGAATTAGTAAATGGTTTTCCAACAATCAAACATGAAGAGGAAGTAAATTTAATACAGTTCTTGTGAGGAAATGAAGTAAAGTCTCCAGGAATAAAAGCATCTTGGTTTTATAGGCAACGTTACCTGTGGAACCTTTTTCAGTTGTTCCTCCAGAACTCTGGATATTAATTTCTTCCAGGTCACTGCACAGCTTTTCAGAGACTGAACCACTCCTGGAACTGCAGCAAGAAGAGTCACTTCTCTATCAAGATTTACAGCTGGCATCTCCAGTTTAAGATGTTCTATTGGAAGAAAAGGAGTGAACAGAGTTCACAGAATGAACTGTCTTGTGCTGGCAGCATTGGTTATGCGGCACCACTGGATTTGTCTACTCTTTCCCCTCTTACTCCAAATTCTTTCAAAGACTTATCACAGGTTTCATCCATTTCTCCACGCTGCCTGCTGTGCCTCAGCACAGCACACCTGGCTATCAGGGTGGGAAAAGCACACCTGGCTATCAGGGTGGGAAAAGCACAGCTGGTACCAGCAGAGAGCAGCTTTAATCAAATCTGTCAGTTAATCTACTTAAAGCCACTCCCAGGTGAATCTCGTTCCGCTGCCATGTGCTCTAATCACCACATTACTGGCAGGTGCAAATTATTAACTTCACCTGGTATACTCAGCTGAGTTTCATTCTTCATTAGAGCATTAGAGTCCTCCAGAGACTCTTCAGGTTCAGTTTCTTCAGAATCTGTGTTTTCACTGTCTGAATCCAAGGAAGTTTTCTTAGTCTGCTAGGATTGAAACAGATGCCACAGATTAGGTGGTTCATATTAGAAAAAAAAAAGCTTACTAGCAATTCACTGAACCATTAGATATTGTTCTAAAGTTTAATTTAAGTGTGTCTCCTTCCATTTCACATCCTTAGCATCATTCTCTGCCTCAAGCTCTGCAGGAGAATAGCTCCAGCATGCCTTTATGAAAGTCTGTGAGAACAGAGACAGAGGTGTCTGGTGTCACACTCGTAAATGATTCTCCAATAGGGGAAAAAATGGGGAAGCAAAATATCAAATAAGGATTAACAAAAACTTTTTTTTGGAATATGAAGTTCACTTATTAAATATTAATATTTCTTATGCATAGTCCATATAATACTAAATAGGCAAATCAGTCCAAGAAACACTCAAAATTCCATATAAAAAAGCTGTCACTCATTTACCTGTGAGATGGCATTCTTGAGCATCAAGAGAGTATCATCAGTCAGCACACCAGACTTTATCACTTGAGGAAGAATCTCATTAGCTTTAGTCAGGTCATCAGGTACAGCAACTCTTTCTAAAGAGTATACAAAAAAAATTAGTAAAAATCTAATTAATTAATACAGAAAGTCATTTTCATAATAAGTTAAAACTCCAATAAAATACTACTAGGTTTGGTACAAGTCGTGTTCCAAACTAGTGCTGGTTTTAATAGTGCAAATGCTTTTTCAGAAAGGGCAGAAAAATACTTTAGCATCATAACCTGGTTCTAAGTCTTTACGACCAGCCTGATAGTTAGAAAATAGTTTTCTGTTCAAAAGAACAATTGCTTGATTTGAGCTCTTACTCTACAGACAAAGGAAGAAAATCTTGCACAGAAATGCTGTTAAATGACAGAGCATCCTTCACCCTGGCTATATTCTGAGTGTTTTCCTACCCATTCAAATAAGTTGTAAATAAATTTAAATAACTATCCTGAGTTCCAGTCTCTATCATATCTTCACAATGGGAAGTGCTGTTTAATGCAAAACTGAAAACTCTGAGACTTCAGTTCTTTGGGGCACATACCTTTGGTGTCTCTCAGAAAATACACCGTAGAATTTGACACAAACTCTTTAGGAATTTCATTAAAAGACACATAGAAACGTTCATTTGCAGCACCTGCATCTGCATAAATGCAAAATGGGAGGAAAGCATGATATAATACTGCAGAGAGATGATGCAAACCCCACAAATAGAGGGGTTAAAATTCTAGAAATGGGTGGGATACAAGAGGTTCAGGAGAACACAGCCCAAGGGATGGAAAGGCAGGAAAAGAGGTAAAGACGGGGGTCATGGGGCTGCGACTCAGCAGATGGGACGAAGAGGGATTTGAGGGAGTGGGAAACGCAGAGTTGGGACCAGGCGGTGCCCAGGGAGAGCTTAGCGGGCCGGGGCAGGGGAACCCTCTCCCAGCCGCTCCTCACCGGCCGGGCCGGGCCGCTCGACCCGCAGCAGCAGCAGCAGAGCCCCGCTCTCATCCTCGCTGCCCTCGGCGCCGAGGCCGAAGAAGCGTAGCACGATCCGCGCATCCTCTCCGCGGCTCAGCAGCTCCTCGAAAGGCGCCGGCTCGCTCAGACCCAGCAGGGCGAGGGCTCGGTCCCGCAGCCACCGCACCCGCACGTCGTCCAGGCTCATGGCGGCAACCGGCCCGACGCCTCCCGGTGGCCACGGCAACGGTGCAGGGTGGAGCGACGGCTGCTGCCCGCCTTCAACCCGCCTCGGGAGGCTCCGTGCCCGCCTCAGGAAGCGCCTCGAGCGGCCGTGCTCCCGTACAGAGCCCGCCCCGCGCCTCCGCCCTTCGCGGGCGCTCCTTCTTCTCAACACCGGCCGCCCGTCACGAACGCTCCTTCCCCTCGAGCCCGGCGGCTACCACGGCTGCTTGTTCCCTTTAACACCGGCGGCTACCACGGCCGCTTGTTCCCTTTAACACCGGCCGCCCCTCACGGCCGCTCGTTCCCCTCAGCGCCCGCCGCCCCTCACGAGCGCTGGTTCCCCGCAGCACGCGCCGCCTCTCACGGGAGCTCGCGCACCTCAGCACGAGCGGCCCCTCACGAGCGCCAGCTTCCCCTCGGCCCCGGCCGCCCGTCCCAGCCGTGTCTTCTCCCCGGCGGCCCCTCATAGCCGTTCCTACCGGCACCGGCCGCTCATTCCCCTCAGTGCCCGCCGTCCTTCACGAGCGCTCCTTCCGCCGGCACCGGCCGCCCCTCACGGCCGCTCGCTCCCCTCAGCGCCGCCTGAGGCAGGGAGAAGGGTACGGACAAACACAGGGCCCGCTTGGCACAGCGCAAACGAGGCTTTATTGGGAAATCGTATGAAACAAGTGCAAAATTTAAGTTGTGCTGTTCGTATGGCACAGATGTTAAAATATCATGGCAATATCCCCATTTTCACACTGACACAAAAATAATATAAAATGACCCCTGTCCACGTATGCGGTATAAATTAGGTTCTACAACAGCAGGGTGTGCTGTTTGTGTGTCCTTACAGCCAAAAAGAAACTGAGATCGAGGCAAATTCTTTATTCCATGTGCAAAAGTTATTCCTTGCTACAGGGGATAAAAAGAGGAGTGATGCTTCAAATCCTGCCTTTTTCCACAAGGTTAAATTAAATATAAATATCAGTGTGGCTTCTGAAAGCTTAAAATAGTAACTCCAGACAGAACCCAGAATGAACAGATAAAATTTCCAGTGCAATTTTAAATATGGCGAAAAAAGAGCACATTGCATTGGTATGTATAAATTTTCACTTCATAAATCATCTTGGAATAAGACTGAAATAAGACATTGCTTCTATTGCATTGTTAAATGGTTCCCAAAGTGCACAAGATGCAGCTGGGTTAAGTATGGGATTAGTAATGAATGTTTAATATAACAAAAAGTCTTTCAGATAACTTAAAAGTAACCATTCAAGAAAATAAAGAGACTCAAAAAACGCCTACATGGGTTTCAGGACAAGCAGTAACAACAACTTTTTTTTTTTTTTTTTTTTTTTAAGAATAAAATTAATTTACAACATTAGTTTATCAAGAAAAATGTACATTTTATATCTATATATTTTACAAGACGCTCCAGATCTGCTATGTCTTTCTAGGGGAGGTATGTTTTACAGAATTGTTTGGCTGCATTATAAGGCAATCAGTGAAAACCACTTTGTTCCACAAGATCCCATTCATAGGCAAGATCCAATCACGCAGTTATTTGCAGACAATTCCAAACATTTCTGCTGACAGCAGCCAAATTATAATGCACCATCTTTATTAAAATGTAAAGAAATGTGCTTAAAAGAGAAAGGCGTAAACTTGTATCCTCCACCGGAGTAGAATTTGTTCTGAAATTCCACCCTGAAACGAGACAAAAAACCAGAATCTGTACATGAATCCAAAATTATTTGTCAAGGGACAGCATTGTGCAACCCAAGAAGCTGAACAAAACCGGCTCCAATCCTCTCACTTGTTTTCTGTGCAGCAATTTAACCTTTCCAGCGCAGTTCCAGGCTAACTTCATGTTTCTCAGGAGAACCACAAGCACTAAACTGGGCTGTAATGGCTCATTTCTTACCTCTGGCTCACTTGTTTGTTTCTGAGTTGTAATCAATTGTTTTGCAAACATGCAATATCATGAGGACAATCTGTCATGTCTGTAGCTCCACCTCCTGCCTTTGGACACCGTACGCCTTTGTTTAAATTGTAAATTTCATCAGATTTCAGACTAAACACGCTCTGCATCCACAACAAAGTGCAGAACTCACGATAGCAAGACTAAGAAAGGATGAAAATACTTAAGGGTTGGCAGCCCCACTCACTAACATAAATGTTCTTTTGAACCAAATAAATGGAGTGAAATCATACACTGAGATAAGGAGACTGAAATTAAAAATACTTATCCAAGTTACTGATATTCTACATTATGAAAAGCTGCAATACTACAAATCAAATTTACTTACACTTTGTGAATGTGATTGAAGTTAAAATGCATCATAAACCAATACAATATTTGAATCTACTGAAAATATTCCAGAGGAACAATCAAATCCAACTAACAAGCCATTTATTAAAATAACTAAATAAATGTATTTCAGTAGCAATGATACTGTTGAATTTTACATTTTCCCTTTTTAAGAAGACCTAAAATTTTGCCATAAAAATTCCTCTTCAACAAGCCAGTATATGCTGATGTGGTATACAGAAAAAAAAGAACGTACCAGTGAAGTCGTAGAGCATGGAGAAAAGCAGAGAGCCCCTCCATGACCAGCAGAATAAAAACTGTCAGCACAGCAAAGAATGCCAGAACTGGGATTAGCAGCACGACACCGTACTTGGTATCCACACGCAGACCCATTCTCATCACCATCTGCCACAGAACTTCTGACAACTCTAATAAAACCAAAAAGTTGTCATAATTAATGTTGGCACTGAGCATCTTCACCCACTGAGCCACTCTGACCTGTTCATTTAATCAATGTAAGAGCTCCTGCTGAACATGGGAACTATAAGCAAGCCCCAGAGAGCTGCTCCCATCCCCTCAAATGTTTAAAGATACACCTCAGTGTCAAAATCAGATCTACTGAGAGTAATATTTTACATAAAGTCACAATTTTAGTCTGGAGGTTTCCATAGATTAGTTCCACAGATTAGTTGAAATATGGATTTTTTTTTTAATTAAGAAAAAGTGTATTTCATAGTAGTATCACTTGAACAGGCCAGCCTCCCTTTAACAGCATTTCAAAATACAGATGTAGGAAAAAAACCCCAAAAATATCCAAAAACCCACCCCCACTTACGTGCATGAGCAAGACTTAATGCCCAGAGTCTCAGGTATGAGGCTGTGTTAGAGATGCATCCCAGACAGTATTCAATGGTATGAATTGCTTGATTCATAAAAACATCTGCAAAGTTCAGCTACAAGATAAAAATACATTTGTATCAATTTTAACACAGAGAACAAAATATAAAAACAAAAACATTCATCTGCAAATCCTTATTACATGGAATAAGAACTCCACTGAAGGGTAATAAATGGATTTTATATCAAGTAAAAAAGAAGTGTGCTATGTAGAAGATCTTTATTGCAGAGATAGCATTAAAAAAAACATCAGATGCTACAGTTTTCCAGTATTACCTTGTTGACAGATAAAAACAAATGCAATTTATGTTTTCCACAAGGGATATGATCTGATCTGCCCAGACTTTTAAAAATTTGCCCAAACTAAACAGCAGCAGTGGGTGGGGACTAGGAATGCTCCCCATGTTCCCCAGCCCCCATTAGCAATAATCCTCATCACAAAATATAATTTGCAGACATAGAAAGACTTCTGTCCAGACGAAAATCCAAGATTAATTAACAGGAAGCTGGGCAGTCTCAAGTTTAAGAATCCATAAAACCAAACAAAACCCAGGATTTTTATCCCACTCTTCAACATAAGAAAACCTGTACACCTAGATGCAAAGGCTTAATTGCAAATAAAACACTCTTTCTGTTCTCTACTAGGATAGATTGTGGTTTATTGTAACAGTCTGAAAATACCAAAAAATAATGATAAAACAGCAACAAACAACTACAAGTAAACTGCATTTGGGCACCAAGGTCTTTGTAAGGGCTCAGCTGACTTTCTTCAAAACTGCACAGCACGCAGTGTACAGGTTATCTATTGACTGCCCACTTCTAATTTGCTTTCAAGAATATATAAAGCAGAGACTAAGTAAAAACATTACCTCCTCTGCATCCCCCTCTCTGTGGCCAGTGTCTGCATGACTGCCACCTTCTTCGAGATCATTGCATGACAGGAGACAAAGCTCTTCTTCGCTTTCTTTTCGGATCAGCTTGTAGCCACTCTACAAAATGGGAATGCATTGTCTCTTCAAGCAGGCTGCCACTGTCAGTTTTTAAACTTACTTAAAGTAGTGGCAGGCAAAGGCAAGAAGTTTTAGAGGAACAAAATACTATTACGTGTTTCAGTCCAAAATTTTCCAAACTGAGCAGACACTGTTAAGACAAGAAGTAATGGGTTCAAACTGAAATTTAGGTTAGAAGTACAGTAGAAATTCTTTCCTATGAGGGTGGTGAGGCCCTGGCACAGTTTGCCCAGAGAAGCTGTGGCTGCCCCATCCCTGGAAGTGTCCAAAGCCAGGCTGGAGGGGCTTGGAGAAACCTGGGAGAATGGGAGGTGTCCCTGCCCATCACAGAGGGTGGAATGAGTTTTAAGCTCTCTTCCAACCAATCCATTCTATGAAATACACAGTCAGGACATACTCTGTGCAATAAAACACTAGCTGAATTCTCCTTCACTGAGGAAATGTGTGAATGTCTTTCAGGACTTACCCTGTACATCCTTAAGCCTCGGCCTCCACTGTGCAACCAGTATAAATAGAGTGGTTTACCAAGCAGCATTACAGGAACACAAAGAAAAGCAACACTAAGTAAAAACTTCTCCAGAGGAAGCTGTTGGGGAGGGAGGAGGAAAATTAGATTAGATCACAAAATCCAAAGTAAGAAAACCCATCCCCCCTTTTCCTTTAAAGTGCTATCTGCATGGAGAACACAGGATTTCCAACAGCTTGGAAGAGCATTACTCACCTGGCCGCTGAAGAAGCTCTTTGTTTCACCACTAGGAAACAGGAACATGTTAATAAATTGTATCAGAATACTGGGGGCAGTTCTGGAATCCTCTGCGGAGTATGCCAACCATTTAAAGAAGATCATGAACACCAGGTAGCCAAATATGCACAACATGAATAAAAGTTCAGGAATAAAAACCAAATAAATATTATAGGTCTTCTTGAAATGCCTGAAAGGTAGAAATGGGGGAAAAAAATAAAAGTAAGTTTTACCAACACAGCCCAGGAATTATTTCAATAAAACAAAACACTTTTATACAGAAAGACTGAGATTACAATCCAGAGCTGATTTCCTTTTATTCAGTGAAATTTCATCAGGTATTTCAGTGGAAATAAAAACTGTAAGAAGCATGTATCTTTATTTACCAACAAGTGAAATAAAGCCTTGTATTAATTTGTTTGGGGATTTTTTAGTATAACACTGAACCATCATCTTACATCATCTCTCCATTATTATCTTTTTTTAAGAACAGTTTTCACAATTATTCTTATTCCGTTCTCAAAAAATAATTCCAGTTTCTCTTACAAGATTAACTGTTATAATTCCAGACTTGAAAAAACAAAATACAATGTTGGTATTATTTTAACTTCTTGTACTTACAAGTGGTTAAACAGCCCCAATATAACTCCAAATGTCATGTGAGTCACTCCAAAGATCACAGACATTTTCATTTTGAATGAATTTAAGAAAGTGAGACGGTTGCTTGCCAAATTCCATATCTGAGGAAGAAAACACCAAACCAGCATTGAAGAACACCATAACAGAAAAAATCAACCAGTATCCTTTTTCTACTGGGAACCAGAATTCTACCTCAAATGGAGGCCACAACTGAAATTTGAGTTTTGTAAAAATAGTTCAATCTTTGACTTATCAGAAGAAAAGGTCTTGCTGAACAGAGAATGCAAACAGAAATGTATTTTTTTTCTTAGTCAGATTTATCTTAGTTATACACATACCAAAATCTAATGGACAAAGACTGATCAACACAAGTGGATAATTAGAAAGAATGAAACCAACCGGATCAATTCCAAAGGGATAAACTCCATTGTAGACACCAGAAACATTTGGATCCAGGGCTAAATATCGATTAGATTTCACATCCTCAGGGCTGCAGTGAAAGAAAAACACACTCAGATTTGACACTTTAAACATAATGACAACATACTTTCAGTTCTGCAGGACACTGCTCCTGTTCTCCTTTACCTAACTCACAAGCACTGACACACTTTAAAAGAGTAAAAAGATTTCTAAGCACAAAAGTCCTGACTAAGACAAACGATAGGAAAAAACCCAACTAGAACCTCACAACCTGGGCTTGATTCACATTCACTATCTTTCAAAACAACGTTTATGGATTTTATTCCACATTCCCCTAGAACTTGAAGTTTCATTTTAAAAGCTCACAGTTTGATTTTGCATAAAACTCACTGTCAAACATCCAAAGAATAATTGCCATCTTTTTTCCCTTTTGCATTTGGGCAAGTTTCTACTTAATTTTCATACAGTTTTTCATTATCACAGCACACACAACCTGTTCAAATTTTAACCAAAGCCAGTGGTCTTGACTATCTGAAGCCACATCCTGTTTTGTAAGGCACCATGAGATGCAAGCTGTGAACTTTAAAGTACCCAAGTGTCATGACACCTCAAATCAATGACGTTATCCCACTCTGAGAAAAAGTAGATTTAACAATTCACATAGACTATTTATTTCTTTCTTTTTACTATGAAGAAGAGCTATGCACAGACTAATGATTGCCAGGTAATTAATTTACTTCATTAATAGTTAATTTCTTTCAGTAGAGGCTAATGCTGCTCAGCTTTTCATTCCAGAAGCATGACCTAGGACAAATAAATCCAAAACTAGACCTGTGTTTTCTATTTATCTGAAAATCTTTATATAGACATACACATGGAAAACATAAACTAAAACATCAATGTAAACCATAACAGGACAGTTTAAACCTGTGAACAAAAGGGTTAAACTGCTGCAGGAAATACATCTCTGGTTTAATGGTATAGCTCACCTCCAAACCTTCTGTTCAAACATTGCTGAAACATTCCATCCAGATCCAAATATATTTATTGACTTTGAAAAACAGTCATTATAGATCAATCCAGTGTATATAGAAAACAGCCCCATTAACAATATCACGTATCGGCCTTCAAATAACATCTTCATTATCTGTCAGTATTGAGAAAAAAAGATAAAAATAGAGAATATAATCTGTTATGTGAGCAAAGGTTAGATAGACATGTCTAAGAGAAAGACATTTTTGGACAGATAAAGAGTTCTAAAAACTAAAATTTATTTGTAAACAGTCATTAAGGAATATGAGCTCCCATGACACATAGAGACTTTTATCACCTGTGTCCTTACATTAAGGAAGGGTCTTTTTAAGCCATTTCCTTCCTAGGACTACTTTACAGGAAATTACACTTTTGCAGGCATTCTTAATTGAACATAATTCTAGTAAGAGATGCAGGTGTTCCTGCATTCCAACCCATACGATTAAAAAAATTAAAGTGAAGTTTAATAAATTTCAAACTGCAACTCTTTTTATAAACCATAAGAGGTGGATTTTGAAAATCATTTTCTCCTCACATTGTCACTGTAATGACATTCTGTAAAACACATCACTGAGTAGTCCTGGTAGAAGGAGAGACAAGCTTAAATGTATAGATTAATTTTTTCTAAGTCTTTCATTTACAACTTGATTATTTCTGCTCTTTCAAGGAAAGTGAATAGTTTAAAATATTACATTAATCTCAAGGAATATGGGGGCTTTAAACACAGAAAATCCTAAAAGAATGGAAAAAAGCCTAATTAAATACCCACGCAAAAACCAGTACTTTTCAGAAACACGGTGACTATTCAAATAATCTGGTTGAATGGGAAGTAAATAATTTGTAATTCCTTTTACCTCATCTTGTGCTCTTTTTAACCTAGGGTGGTTTTCATACAGTATTGTCAGGAGTGCAAATATGAACATGAGCAGCCCGTGCCCAAAATCTCCAAACATAATCGCGAACAAGAAGGGGAAAGTGATGATGGTGTAGAGAGCTGCAAGGGCAACACAGCAGAGCTCAGGCACAGCACAACACAGTATGTTCTGTCTGCTCTATCCCCAAGAAACCCCACACTAAAATCTCTCCAAGTTTTTAAGTCTGAAAGACATTTCATCCCCTACTCATAGACCCTTCCCCCACACTGTGAATTTAACTCCCTTTAAAGCTTGTTCATTGTGCAGCAATGACAACTTCACAGTTGAGCAGTAGCTGACAATTCTGAGGAGAGTAATGTGAGCCCAGGAAATAAAACCCAACCAAACAGTTTTTTCTCTGTGGGTATTTCAGGTCTGTATTATAATGTACACTCTCCTGTGCAGAATGACCCAGTTAACATACCTACAAGTATGTATTAAAGTGGGCTATATAACAAGCTGAATTTTTCAAGTGATGAGCTCCACACTTCAGTAAGATCAATTACCAGTTTTCACTTTTTTCCCCCTAAATATCTTCCTTATCCCAAGTCAAACATATAAAAGATAAATTATACAGCTATTACCACTACTTTTCATGCTAAAATAACTCAGCAAAACCAAATCCCATCTTGCTGCTTGGAGCACTGTTTGTGCTTTACATGAGCTACTGAAATTTTCAAACAGCTACTAACAAGCAGTATGACTGTCACCATTTGGTCATTGCCAGTGTCCAATTCAGGAGGTACCAAGGCAAGCAGCACTGACAGCACAGCTCAGCTTTCAGAAGGACTAACCTGGATTAACTTCCCCATAGTTTCCAACTCCATAAGCATCAACGATGTTCTGGAACCCTGAGGTGAATTTATTGGTACGTATCAGAGTGGGAGGAGGTTGTGTTGTTGGGATAGTATTCATGAATGAGGAAATTGTAGCTCCACTCTTCCTCTAATTATAGACAAAAGATAAATTTTTGTAAGATCTCTGTTAATCTAATCAAAGTGAAAACATCTGCTCCATCAGCAATTTCACTGATCCAAAAATACCATTAATTAAGCCCCAAGTTTAACTTATATCCCTTTGTACCCCTCTATAAACAGATTATGCACAGTGTTCTAATTCTTACTTCATATCAAGTATCAGAAGAGACTTATCAGTTACAATCTTATAAAACAAGGACTTGTTATTACCAATTTTCTCTCATAAAACAAAAACCAATGCAAAGGAAGTGGCACCTTTTGCATGACTGCAAATAGCACTGTGGGCCCAGCTGAACTCGGGTCCAATACAGAAGTTATCCAAGAAAAAAAAAAACACTACACACAACACTAAAGGCTCCGCTCATAAAAAAAAATACTTTATACAGAGACCCAGATCCATCTGTGCCTACTTTTAGTCTATTGTTAATAATTTTTTCTTTCCTTTTGTGTATAGTTAGCTCAAGATAAAAGGTTTAACATCAGTGAGCATTCAGGTGACTTACTGAGCCTTCCTCCAGTGCATGGCGCAGATTCTGGAGATCAGCCACTGGACACCAAACCTCAGCAATCAAACATTTATTTGTGACATCAAAACTGCACAGGTTGAGGACATGGTAAATGGCTTTCATCTTCTTCACTTGGATAACCCAAGTATAGATGGATTCTGATGCTTTATACAAGACCTGGCGCAGGTATTCCTCAGTTTTATTCAGCACCTTTGTTTGAGAAAAAACCAAAGATCTCACTGAGAATGTGACAGTGGTTGTGCTGACCACAGCAAGAGCACCTTGTACGTGTCCAGTGCTGGGCCATGTTTTTAGGGAGGCTGAAAACAGAAGGCAATGCCAAGTGCTGTGAGGTTTAACACATACCTGCAACATGAGACCAGGGACACACTTACGGTCCCATCAGCTCCAAAGCTGTATGTATGTTAGAAATTGCACTTAACACTGATTCATCAAATTATTTCCTACATTGCAACAGCTCCAGCAAAAGCAAATCTGTTCTTTACTCACAGTTTCAAGATCCTGAATACGAACATTGAGCCCCTCGACCACGGCCTGGCGCTCCTCAGTGGTGTCAGGGTAGGGGTACACGTGACAGCGATAGCTGCAGGGACACAGGGCTGTGTTAAACGACCAAACTGCACCAAAACACATCACCCAACCCCTGCCACAGCTGAATCTGCAACAAACCACTTCAGAACCACACAACAGATCCAACTCGGAGGTAGTATTTTGCCTGTACTTGCTAAAGACTGCAAGTGAAATGACTCATGTATTTATTTGTACACTGCGTAATTACAGAGCTGGATGCAATAAGGGGAGGAACAAATTGAACATAAAAAACCTTGTCTAAAAATCAGCACTTAAAATAAAGGGGTGCAGGGGAAAAACCAACTAGAAAATACACCAGGTATAAAGGAATGCACATATATTAGATTTACTTACCAGTCACAAATCTTCTTAACTTTTTGACCAATTTGTTCGCCCCAATAGGACACTAAAAAAACAGCCCACTTTGTGGTTTCACCCTAAAAAAAACATATAAAGCTGATCAATTATGTTTTAACCAGCAATTCCACTGTAACATAACTGCAGAGCTAAGTAACAAAGCTGAACAACTAGAAAAAGCTGTTAGTAGCATTAATCTTCCATCCATTTAGTGAAGATCAAATAATAAAATTCAACTGTGTCAATATCTCTTTCTTTTGTTTTAATATTAGAGAAAAACCAGAAAAAGTTTCCAGGGGAAATCAAAGAGACATTATATTTTACTATCTCAGAATTCTTAGTAAGGAAAGAAAGTGAGATTAGGCTGCCATAATTTATTTACAAGAACTTAATTTTGTAAGTTCACAGAAAAAGCTTCCCAGAAAACTAGCTGCACTTGACTCTTTCTTAACTACTGAATGAACAAGTGAAATGGCCATTAAAAGGCAATGCACTGTACAGACCTAGTTAATAAATATCCAAGCAGCCATTTCTGCCACGTATTTTGACCAAGGCAGCCAATCATAAAGTCATCACTATTCCACTATGAAGTTCTGCACACCTCAAGCTGAGCCACGACAAATTAATTGCCACTTCTACAGCCTATAATTTGAAAATCTGAAAAATTCTAATACTTTAAAGTAGTTTTTCCTCCAAAGACACTGGGAAATCATTTCCATTTACTGCAGACAGACCGGAGCAGCAACTCTTCCAAATCATATGAAAAGTACAAATGAAATGAACTGATCATTACAATGTTTACTCACTGTATCTGGATCTTCCAGAGCCTTATCCAACTCTGCATAGGTAAGAAAGGGATAGCCTTTACAGACTCTCCACAGCATTTTTTCAAATGCTTCAATCTTTGCTAAGTGAACCAGCCCAGATATGAATCTAGGAAAAGGAAAAATTTGAAATATAAGATAAAATTTACAAGAAAAAGAAATCTGAAATTCAGAGTACATCACCACAATAATTTAGTACCTGCCATGGCTAGGGAAGGAAGCATCACCCTGAACAGGAAGTAACTGGTAGAGAAAATACCAGTTGGTATATAAAATTTTTATTTGCAAAATAAACAGAGCACAGACCTGAATTATTCCTAAGTGGTTATTTCTGTGATAGTGAGATTATTTATTTTTTCCTGGAAGATATCCTCTCGTAACAATGCCATAGGCAGCCGTATCCATTCAGCACTTCAAAGGCAACACAATTAATGTTACATTTACAACTGCCATTGCCAGGTGATTAAAACACTGTGTTTATCACAAAAAAAAAAAAAGAGTTTAAACAATAGAAGGAAGTATTGATTTAAAGATTTTCCTTTATACATGTTCTTGTTTGATGGAAGCTTTGTCGCAGCTTTTTTGGGCGCTGTCCCCTTTATCTCTTCAAATAATCTGGGTTTGTTATAGAGGTACACTGGGGCCAGGCTCCTGTCCTGTCTAAAATTATTTGGCACACCTGAAATCACTACAGGCCATCTTTTTAAGAGAACAACCCATTCTTTACAGCCCTCATCAAGCACTTCTGCAACAGCACATGCCATACCCACCCCAGTGAGGCACTCAGTCTATGCGAGCGGTTGAAATCCACCAATGGCTCATTTTCCACAGAAGGAAATTCTTCAAAACTTCCATGTAAATGGGATTCATACTGGCAAATAAAAAGAAAGAACATTCATTGCTTTCAGGAAAAAAAAAAAACATCAAAGTCTCTCATGTCATTGTTATTCTAAAGAAGAAAAGGTAATTAGGTAAATAGTTTAATTAAAAATATAGAACTCATTTCCGTGTTCAGCTCAGGCAACATAGAGATCCTGGATCTCAAGTGCACTGCTCTTAACAGTTACAGTCAGTGCTACAAAATTACACTGGAAATTTCTTAGCACAATTTATGCACCAAAATAACACAATTCAATCAGGGAAAAATCACAAAAATACCACACGACAACAATCCCTGCCAAATGCCCCAAACAATACCTCAGGTGTTCTCCTGACAAAATTCTGTGTGATCTGTAACATGTACTTGTATTCTGTCAGTTCAAGCAGGTTTTTCCTCAATTTTTCTTTGTTTTTAGTTACTTCCCTCAATTCAGTCTCCAGCTTCTGCAGCTGCTCCTAAGACACAGAGTAAAGAAAAGACACAGAATTAGTTACAGGATTTTGGAAAATAGAGTAGGATTCATTTTCAACACATTTGACACAGTGATAGGAGTTTCCCATTTCTTAATTAACTAAAGCTCCACAAGTTTTATCCCTCAGTCTGCCAAAGACTGCTTTGTATTGAATACACTTGATCCTCCACTGGCATCTGTTCAGCCTGCTCCTCTGCCCCTAATTTGTGCCAAAATAATGCAGACCTGGAATTAGAACTGCAGAGAGCACAGGGTGGAAAATACCACCCTGATATTTATTATTTTAATATCATTACAACAAAACACAATGTTATTCAAAATTAGATCTGCGTTTTACAAGCTTCTACATCAAACACAACACCAGAAAAAGCATTCAGAGAAAACAGCAGCACGTTTTGCTGTGTGACCAGCACCTGCAGAGCCTTGGGCGAGTACAACTCACACACACCTGGAAATTTTGGATGCACAAAGAGTCTTAGGTAAGCACCAAAGCAATAAATGAGGCTGAGTGACTGCATCTACAGAACAGTGTGATGTGCCAATCCATCAAAATCCAACGGATGACTGCATGCTCCCTGAGTTTGCTTTGACCCTCTCACAGGAATTTTGTGTTAACACTAAAACCTCACTGGCTCTGAAGTCACACTGGCAGCAAGGAATGAGACAAAAAGGAAAATAAATCCTCCTCCTCCCCCCTCTCCACACCCTGGTAACACAAATCATAAGTAATAAGATAGCAAGTCATTAAGCTTGAAATTAAATTCCACAACTTTGGCACCTGTTTAGTGGAAGTTACCTGGATTTCTAAAATGTGTTTCAGCAAGGGGGCAGGAGGAGCAACATCTCCTTCAGGAAGTGAAATACCTGCTTTTTTAATTTCTTGTACCAAATAGCCTGGAGTGAGAAGAAAAACACAGTCAGAAAGGAAACTGCACTGCCTACACCTCCTAGAGTGCTGCAGAGTTGACCTTCAGCTGTTCTTGGTGGTGCTAATCACACTGCAGCATCAAGCCCAGGCTGTTCCATTCATTCATTTTAGCAACAATGCACACACAGAGGTCTTCAAAAACTAAGAACTTAAAGAGTGGTGGGGATAAAACACATAAACTATTCCTGCCTTGCAAGTCTGCAGAAGCAAGACAACTTCAGAGGCTTCTCTTTTCCAGCAAGTATTTTCTAAGAAGCTTTTACCATTTCACAGAACCTCTTTGTTGCTGCACAGAGTCATTTTCTGCTAATGGTGCAACTGTGTCACTTTCTGCCAAATACAGACATGCTGCTCACTGACCCATGTTTGGAATAAAAAGTGTTCAAACAAAGCAGCTTAAGCAACCTTGACAACAAATCCAACTCACACTGGGCAGGGGGACACCAAAATAGCTGCTGGCGTGACCAGCACATGCTCTGATGAGAGATTCCCATCAAAGGAATCCTTCAATTGTAACTTTTCCTCAGGATATCCTGAAGACATCTGCATCTTGGCTGTCAGGCTCTGCATACCCTTCTGTATTCATTAACTACCATGAGAACACAATTATTAATAACTTCAGGCATTTTTGAGAGTGCCTGGAAAATCAACGGTACTGAGTTACCCAATATGAAAGAAGAGAGAATATCTTACAGTCAAGGAAATATCCACAATAAAGCTTCCCTTTTCTTAGCAGAGTTTTAAGTAGTAAACACTGAAACAGCCTCATCTACTTATCAGCAACACATTAGCTAATAAATACCTCGGAGCTTAAAAAAACCCCAAATCTGTATTTAGTGTAAGTAAATTCCACAGCTCACAAAAGCAGGGAATGTTAAAAAAACCTGCAGCTGAAACCTTCACAGTAGGGCTACTCTGGTAATGCCACAGGTAAGAAACAGCAGACAAGAAAATAAAGCTCACCAAGTATTCTTTCCATTTCTTCACATTTCTTCACTTCATTCACGTATTTTCTCTGAAACACACTCACATTTGGGTTAAGCTGAAGGAGAAAGACAAAACGCTTATTAGGGATTTGAAATAGTAACCTCCCCTAAAAAACCACAGCTGTTCTTGCAGCTTCCTAGAGACAATTTGCATGAGCTCTGTGCTCTAAGTGCTTTTCAGATGAGAAGGCACAAAAACCTCAAAAGATTACAAAGTCTTCAAATAGCAAAGTTGGTCGTATTACGGCAGAATTATCCATGCCATTGGCTAGTTTTAATCAAGCAACCAAATAACAAAGCATACTGGAGAAACCATTCCTAATCTTACTTTGATAGTTTTAAAATATTGCTTAATGACTTTAAATTAACAAACTATTTTACAAATTTCTTGTGATGCATTTCCACAGTCTGTTTGAAATATTAAATTTTACATCCCCATAATATGAACATGCAATACCTCTGATTACTTATCCAGCTATTAAATCAGAACCATTAATGCATTATTTCTACAATAAATAGTGTATCAGGTAACTAGAATGACATCAAAATGTTAAACATACTCTCAGGTAATCATTCGTACAGATCTGCCTCCTCCTCCCTACCATAGTTACTAATACTGTTTATTTTAGTCTTCCCAGCTTTCCCTGCAATGATTTTGCAAGCTACATTTCTAATGTATATCTGGAACGCATTCCAAAGTCTCAGTCAGCAAACAAAGATCATATAATTATGATGAGACAACACAGAAACGTGGCTAATTATTGCCCAACCCAACTTTATGTTAGGCAGGCAAGCAAGGAGTTTCCTCCAAGATTAAGTGCCCCTTCAGGAACAAGAACCTGTGATCAATGAATCTACAGAGCAGGTGTTTCTATGGGTCTGTCAGTGGGGAGGATGGATCCATCAGCTGTGCACACCCGCTCAGGCTAAAGGCAATGAGATGGGTCAGGGGCTCACCCGTGGGATCTCGCTGCAAAAACCCTCAAGTTTAAGCTACTTCAGTGAGAAAGGTGGGATACAGCCATCCCAAAGCATTCCTCACGACAGTGCCGGGAGGCCGGGGTTCCACACAGACGTCCCATCGCTCATCCCACACACCTGGGCGCGTTCCGGTGCCACCTCTCTGGGTGACCCTGCCTAGGCAGGGGGTTGGACTGGATGGAGAGATCCAGAGATCCTTCCAACCCTACCAATTCTGTCATCCTGCTTTCAGGCGAATGACACACAGGGACGGGCCATACACCTGCCTGTCAGCGCCCAGGGAAAGACGGGAATAAAAGCAGTTCCCACCCAACACCTTCGCGAGGGCTGCCCCGGGCCCGGCTCGGCCCTCACGCCGGGCCCCCTCAGGGTCCCCGCGCCGCCCCACAGAGCCCGGGCGGTACTCACGTCTCGGAACTCGGCCAGGCCGCGCTCGCCCACCTCGCTGAGGCACTCGTAGGCCGAGCCGCTCTGCAGGAAGAGCTGCGCCAGGCACACGGGCTC
>VXBU01013720.1:504608-519248 GCA_013400315.1 Bombycilla garrulus | reverse complement strand
GGGAACGGCCGCAGAACGCGGGCCCGAGCGGCGGCGGCGCGGGCCGGGCTCGGGCGCTACCGGCGGAGCTCCCGGCAACGCTAACCGGCGCGCTGGCAGCCGCTGAGAGGGGAAAATTGCAGGACTGCGAGATTTCGCAGAAAATGCTGAGCCGGAAGGCACGGAAAGGATCATCAAGCCCAGCTGCTGGCCCTGCACAGCGCCGTCCCCCAGGCCACACACCGTGTGGGCTTGGAATGGATCTTAATAACTCCCGGTCCCAGCCCTGCCGTGGGCAGGGGCACCTCGCACTAGAGCAGGTTACTCCACTTTGAACGCTGCCAGGCTTGGGGCATCCACAGCCTCGCTGGGCAACTTGTTCCAGTGTCTCACCACCCCCACAGTAAAAATGTCTTCCTAATATCTAATCTGTTTCCCTTTTTTCAATTTGTACATGTTACTTCTTGTCTGTTCTATAGTTCCTGATGAAGAGTCCCTTTCCATAGCTCTGTAGGCCCCTTCAGACACTGGAAGGTTGCTATGAGATCTCCACACATTCTTTTGTCTGGGTTGAACATCCCCAGCTGTAGCCTGTCTTCCTAGCAGAACTGCTCCAGTCCTCTCCTCAGCTTTGTGGCCCATCTAAACCACAGAAGAATCCCAAATGTTGCATTTCATCAGTTAAGGACAATGAGCAGATGTTTTCTGCACCCTGTGCACAGACACAGCAAGTTGCCAATGCAAAGCATTAACTGGAAAAGAGAATTTCAGATCAACACATGCAAACAGCATAAGGGCTACGACTGCTCAGAAGTGTGAAAAGTCTGCCCACTGCTCCAAAAATAGGTAGGCACAAGGGGTTTATTGTCAAGAGAAGCTTCTACTCTAGAAGAGAACCAACTTAAGAGAGATGGAACTGGTCCATCCATGAGGACAATCCCAACCCCACTACAGCCTCTGGGCTGGTGCCACCTTCTTGAAGTCAACTTTGCACTTTGCTACTCCAAACACAGAGTCTAGAGCACTTAAATAATTTATTACTTTTTGTTTTAAGTAACAGCCATTTTCTTAATGCTGTAGAAGTATTGATTTGATGTCTCTTTAAATGTTTACATAAATTGTCTACAAAATCCAAGAATGTTTCTCTGTAATTTTTGCCTATCTTTTCCATAATTTAGAAAACCAAGGATTGTTCATAATTGCTGCAAGTAAAATAAGAAATGCCAGAAACAGGCCTTTAGCAAGACACTGGGAATATGGTTCTCCTGGAAAAAAAACAAAACAAAACAAAACAAAAAGAAATGTAAGCATGTGAGAGCTAAATTTTAGTTTATACAACAACCCAAGATACAGATTAAAGTGTATACAAAAGCATTCTTTCAGACTAAACTCCCCACATCTAATTATGTTTCAAAGAAATACAGCCTTTCATGTTTTGTGGCATCCCACGTGGTTTATAATTTTACCTGAGTAAAAGCGTGTCAGTGGATAAAGGAGTTGTGGCCAGCACACCTCATTTTGATTGCAGTCAAACTCTGCATAAATCTTTTGATACCTGGAAAAAAGGAACCTTTTGGTCAATGCAATTCATGTTACATCTGCTGAACTTAATAGGAGGTTATCAATGTTTTTACCAAAACTACCTTGTCACTGGAGGGGGTGGCTGAGCTGGGACTTCAATGAACTGAACAGAAGCTGTGATGGGAAGAAAGCTGAGGGTGTTTTTGCAGCCAATCCCACACTGGAACTGCCAAAAGACTGTTGAGTAACTGTAACAAAAAGCATAACTATTGCTTGAGGGCTGGAAATGGAAGTTTACACCCTAAACACAAGCAGGAAAGGACAAAACAGTATTTATCAGGAGGTTGATAATCCCTGATTTTCCACATCGTACAAGGGGAGAACTTGCACAGTCTGGAAATGAGATAGAACAGAACAGAATCCCACTTATTTCAGAGGGATTGGTTTGGTGGAGGGGGGGAAGTGTTTGCAGAGTGAAAATTCCCTGTTTCAGGAAAGAATGAAGCATTTAGCACAGCTCCCAAGAACTCTGCAGTGGGGTAAGCCAGAACACAGGACAATATTGTTGCCTCCACCACATGACTCCTGATGGAATGCCCTGTGTATGCTCCTGGCAGCATCATGTATTTTATTTAATATTTCAGTGAAGTATAAACATTACCTGCTTTTAATAATTAATATTTTTTTTTAATTTTAATTTCAGAGGGAGAAAGTCTAACCTGGTTGTGATTAAAGGAAGTTGGGCTGCAAGGTGAAAGGCATGTAAAAAACCAGCAACAAACCCCACCCTTTTTTGTTTGTAAAATTAATTTGGGATATGTTAGATAAGCAAGGCTCAAAATGAAGCATTTATTTTTCAGATAGTCAGAGACACAACTCACTTTACCTGATCTGCACAGCAAGAATCTGCTGCTGGGGAATCCCTTGCACTGCTCCCACTTTAGCAAAGATGATGCGAATATTCAGGTTTGCAGGAATATCTGGACAAATGCCTTTTAAGCCTCCAGTGCTCACATTAGAACTAAATGGATCAAGACCTTTGAAGGAGAATGGTGGGATTTAAATGTAAATATTAAGGAAAACATTATATATTGTATGATTAGATTATTTCTCATAGCCCAGTGAAATGCTGGTGACTGTAACACAGGAACACATTACAAATGTTTCTCTCTATAAAAAACACCTAAAGGAGTAATTTATCAATGGGTAAACACCAAGTCATATGTGTACAGGCTGGCAGTAAAAGATGCAGTATCCACAGACATATTGAATTATATGGCTGTGTATACACATACATGGATGGATGGATGCATGCAGACACCTATCACCAGCTTCAGGTATTTGAAATTACAATTTAGATTGATTTTGATATGCTTTATTTAATGTATGGGCATATTTAGACTGCAAAGAACAACACAAGCCTCACTTACGTATAATTTCCACCCAGTCATTTAGATCACTGTAACTGGAATTGTCCCTTTTTCCAATGTGAGTAGCTTGTATCAGTGCATTCAATTTCTCAGTCACATTTCCTCTGCAAAGTAAGAATGTAACATCAAGTAGAATGTAAATGTACACTGTCTTACCACGCTGGGTTGCAATATTACTGTATCCCAAGGTCAGTTTCATCTGAAAGATGTTATCACACAGCAAAAATAAACTTGAGCTACTGAAGGGAAGAAATGGCAAAGCATTGCAGCCAACACAATCCTCATCTGAGTAAAGAGTGAAACCGTTATTATGATTTCCCATCAAAAACAGATGTGAGACTATTAACCACAGAAAGCTGAAACACACAAGTGAATATTTAAAAAGAATGTACCAGTACTGATGGGAGGCACTTGTAGACAATCACATAACAATCAACAAGAGGGATGAAGCAGGGACAAACAATTCAGCTTGTGTAGCTCACCTTAAAAGGCTGCAATCTTCATTAATATCAACTTCGAGAGTGCACCCAGAGTATGAGTCTACTCCAAATAGAACTGGTCTGTAAGTTGCTGATGCACATAAACCTCTGCCTGCTGTGAAATGAAAACATCTAACTTGAGCTTTCCTATTATTTACCTTTGGATCTCTAATTTTCAATTCCGTGCAAAACATCCAACATTAGAATGCAAATTCAGCATGGTAGAATTCAAAAACAGATACAAGTCTGTTTTTCAAGAAAGCATTAAAAGTTTTCTCACTGACCTTTGAAAGTCTGGGAAAGAAAAGCAAAATCCGGCAGAGATTTTTAACTAAAATATGTTTTAAGAAATCCAAAAACCAAATAAAGCTCCAACATTTTAGCATTAACTACAATTGAAGTTGCAACCTCACAAGAGAGTACCTGGCTGCCAAATGTTTAGGCTTCCCAGAGGATCAGAAGCATTCAGATTTGCAGCTTTCACTGGTTTTCCAACTTGATACCCTAAACAGAGAAGGGTAAATTGTGAACACTGTAGAAGAATCTACAAGCATTAGCACTGTTTTAAATGTCATCAATCTTGAAGTAAATGACAAGACATTTCCATTACAGTGGGAATGGCCTCACTTTAAATAATCAATATCTATGTAACAAAAGCCTAGAGCCACTCACTGCTATTGGCAGGGCAGTAAGGCAGGAAGGTGAAGGCTGGCAACATAAAGAAGTACAAAAGAAATATAAAATTAATCACTGATAAGAGTGTGTACAGTACAAATGTTTCTACTTTTCATAGGCAAAATAAAGTATTGATACCTGGATTCTCAAACAGTTCCTCTCCATTGGTACTGTTTAAACTTAGAAATTCAACTGTGAATCTCTGTGTCAGGATTTCTGGTGAAAGAAAAAGTATGACTTTTAAATAAGTAAATTAGCAAAATGTATGTTCTATGTAGGGCACAAATTTCTGTCTTTCATTAGTGACAGAAGATTCAAATTAACACAAATTAATGGAAATCATAATTTTCTTTCTAGAATCTGAGGGAAATTATTTTTAAGAAGAATTAGTTAATAAGAGGTTCTATCACAGAATTTCCGTGCAGAAGACAAAGAAAGAAATCAAAAATCATAAAAGAAATGTCATGGTACCTCCATCACATAAGCTTCCACGGAAAACAGTGACATTTACTTGCTCAATGTTTTTGTCTTTCCAAATGAATTTATAATGTTCTGCAAAAGTTACATTTTGACACAGAACCTCAGCAGCAAGAAGGTTTTCTGGCAGAAGGAAAAAAAGAGAAAAGGTCATAATGAAAAGCATTCTAATTAGAAAGCTCTGCTACTGCAGCTGAGAAAGAACACATTAAAACCTTGGCAAAATTCTGGAAAATACAACATTGATCTTTTTGAGAATTGATTTTACTGTTTCAATATGCAATGGTGCAATTCCCCATGTATGCAAGGTAAGGAACCTGAACCCTGACTAACTGTGGTGAACTGGAATAAATGAAATACTTCCTGCTTTGCAGGAAGCCAGTTTACTTTTTCACTCCTAGATAACATACAAAATTCCTCCTAAGAATTGCAGCAGGTAAACATTTTAGACATCAAAATAATCTATTTCATATACAATCCAGGTTAAGTAAGAAACATTAATTAAATGGAAGAGACCTACCACTTTCAGTGATGAATTTGCCCCTGTCAGTGATGGTTCTATAGACAACATTTTGTTGGATGAAGTCTGAAAAGAAAAACAAACAGACAAACAAACATCCAAGGTGCAATCCTTGTTGTTGTGAAAACTGAGTAGGAAATTAATTTTGGTAAAGACTGAGATTGTTTATGTATTTTGAAAGCAGAGCTAATTGTCTGTGGGTCTTACAGAGGTAATACAGACTAACAAAATTAGACAATTATGGAGTATAAAATAAAATATGTTTATGCAGGTAATCACATTATCTCGAACTCCAGAATGACTCTTCATAAGTACAAGCTTTTGTAATGCAGAGAGTAACCACCTCTCACTAACTCCAAAACGCTGATGCTGCACCCTCCTGACAGAAAAAGGGCCCTGCAACAGTCTGAAAATGAGTCACTAGGAACAGGGAAATGGGAAACAAAGGCCCATCCCATTATTTCTTGCCTCCTAAATCTTGGGAAACACTGGGACACTTGCTAGAAGGTCATGAGTAACAGGAACAGAACATCCCCAAATAATGTTACAATCAGCAAGTGTGCCAACAGCCCTCAGGTTTGTTCTGTTCCAGCAGCTCTGAGAAACATGAAACATTCTGCCTGAATTTCTGCAGCCTACCTGCAGTGCCAGTGTTTATCCTCACATCATGGGGCAGGCCTTCCTTGTAGGTCTCCAAATTGGTCAGGCACTTGGCATCAAAATTGTGGAGATATGCCACAGGAGCATTCCCAGCACACTGCCCAGCCATGGATTGCTGTGGGTGGTTCACAGAAATAAGGATTTTCCAACTCCTTGCTTTTCATTTGAAGATGACTTGTTAGTAAAATGCCCCACGTGTGCACTACAGCTTTGATAAGCAAGCTATCTGGTGTTAGATAAACACCTCAGCCTCTGGCAAAAGAGGTTAACATTTTAAAAGTATGGCTTTAAAAGTAGTTTCAATGCACACCATGACTTCATCCTCATTTGTGAAAATAATTATAACCAACAAATGTCTCCAAAATGCATTACTTTTTGTAGGGATGGGCAAGGGGTTGAGGAAGGATAATGTTTACTTTTAATAATGACTTTGTGGTTTTGCTCTGGGTTTTTTGGTTGGTTGGTTGAGGGTTTTTCTGTGACAAATATACCCCAGCACTTCCCAACACTGAGTTGCTGAAACTGTATGCAAAGCCATAAGGAGTGTGATGCAGGGAATTCCAAACAAAGCAAGAGGAACTGAAAGCTCGTAAGCACCAAGTGATTACCTGGGGAACAGTAAAATACTCATCTTCTTCTGTTATAATTGGATCTCCTTCTCTGTAACCAGTGAAAGGTTTCCCAGGAGAAGTCTGTAGAGGGATCTTAAATGAAGGATCTTTGGGTGGAGAACTGCAAACAAGTTTAAAAATTAAACAGTGCTTTACTCTTTACCTCACACAAATAATTACAGGTTTGCTTTCACGTCCCCTGCTCTTATATACTACCAATGACATTTCTCCACTTACATTTAAGGTTTACACTCTAAAAACCTAATTTCAAAGCAACTTTCATTATAAACACAGCTTATATTTTTGGTTTCATAATGAGTGCGATGAGAAAATAAATTCACTTAAGACTTACGTAGAGCCATGATAAAAATAGCCAAGAAATGGTGTGTTGTCAAGAGAAGACTGTACACAAAGGAAGGGAAACCACTCAGGGGTGTATTCCATCGACTGGGAAGAGCACAGCTGATCGTAAGGTGGGTTTACATCCCCCCCAAACACTCCAGGGAAACATGATCCACTGAATAACTGCTGCAAGTCTGCTGTGCACTCCTGAAAGGGAAAAGAATGGTCAGTTTTTAGCAAGGTAATTGCAATACTTATGGCAATAGAAAGTCAAACTTACAGGTAAATCAAGCAACTTTGTAGAGAGAACATATCTACTTTTAGAAATACTGGAATATCCAAACACACCCTCTGGCCCATCTAGTCTGAAGTGTTCAGTACCTCTCTCTCCCCACAGACAGAGAGTCTAGAAACTTTGAAAAGACTTAATCAAAGTTTAATCAGAAATAAGTACCAGGTCACAGCAACAACGAACATCACAAGCTCCAGCTGTTAAGTTACAAGGACAAGAGCCCAAGGGATTAAATGCCTGGTTTGGGATGATGGTTGCATTTTCTATAACAGAAGAGAAAATCAGATTAGGTAGACTGAAATCCAAATAAAAAGACCATGCACACTGCAGTTTATTCTATGTAGAAACATTTTTTTTTTCATTTCATTGATCACTCAGTATCTCTTACTGCTGCCCAAATCCTGATTTTTCCATACAGAGAGGAAAAGAACAGCCAAAATGCCGTTTCTTTTTTAGCACTTGCCTGACACATTTCCTGCAAAGGAAGAGTTGGCAAATATTTCAGCTTGAATCAGGAGCTGTGCCAGCATCACTGAACCACGGCAAGCTAAAACCTGGAGTGTTTCCACCATGCACAGAGGTGAGGGGCAGCACTCGGTGGCATTGGGCAAACACAGCTCCAGAGTTCTGTTGAGGCTTACAGTCACCTTGGAAGTGCTCTGGAAAAACACAAAATAAAGTTTGACAGCTCTGATAGCTTGTATTAAATTGCTCTTGTCTATACCATTCACCAGCTTCTAAGAGAAAAGTTGGAATGAAGTGGAATAACAGAAGAATCATTATTTTACATACCACACCAGGAGTTACATCCAAATTCCAATCTCCAGCTCTTTTACTTCCACTGCAATTTGCAAGTTGCAATTTTCCTACAACAAAATAAAAAATGGAAAGGTATTCCACTGTCATTTAGAAAAGACTGGGAAATGAGAAGTACATTTAAACTCCTCTTGTGCTTTTGGGTACACCCTCAGGCCTAGCTGACACAGAACCAACTGAGAACTTAATCACAGGAATGTCTGAATTTCCTGTTTCTTGAACTCTTAAGACACTAAATAATGTGCATTACCATTTCTCTAGTAATTTTCGTGTCAAAAATATTAACAATTCAAATGTATTTATTTACATGGGGAAAGGGGGTTGAAGTGCTCTTACCTGTCTCTGCATCTCTAGGACTTAAAATTATGGAAAAATTAACTCCTGAAGAATTGCCAAGAAAAAATGAATTTACTCTGGACCCTGACATATGAATAAACGAAGGCTGAAAGACTGAAAAAAAGAGAAAGAAAAAGTTGACTGAAAAAGGTAACATCTGTAAGACATATGGGTCTTGTGTTTGGGCAATATTCTTACACTCTTAGACTTTAAATTGTCACAAACAGAAGGAAAATATCTTGTAATGCCTAGTACAGGGTTCTATTTCCTTTCTTGACAAGTGCTAGAGGAGTGGGTGTTGCTTTCTATGCCACAAGTTTACATGTGTGAAGATGCCCAGTGAACAGGCAGTAAAATAACATTTTAGCACTTACAGCCCACGCAGATAGTACACTGCTCAGGCAACACCAGATTTAGCATTTCTTGCTGCCTTCAGCTCACACTTTTTAATTTCTTGGGGCCATGAATTGTGCCAGGGATGTCCCGCTACCCGCGATCCAGGAACCGCGGGCTGCTGCCTCCAGCATGTGGCCGCAGTGCCAGGTCTAGGGCTCGGAGCTGGGAGTTTCACTGCATTTTTCCTTCTAGATAAAAACTGCTCCACCCTCCCGATTTGTGCTGAGCAGCGGAAGAAACTCCACGGCGGATAGGTTCGGGTTTGGGAGGGGCGCCCCAGACCGTGCCTTGGGGAACCCTCAGGCTCTGGGCCGCCTTCCCTCACGCCCACCCGGGCACATCCCGCCGCGGGCCCACCGCCATCCCCGCACCCCCGCCCGCCCCTCGCTCCCCGGAGGCCGCCATTCAGTGCGGCCGCTCACGTCCTAACCCACCGGTGTCCCCGGCCTGCTGTCCGGGACAGGGAGCCGCCCTCAGCAGCAGAAGAAGCAGCAGCAGCGCCCCGAAACCCGCAGCTCCCATAGCGCTACGGCGACCGCCCGGCCGCCATCTTGCAGCGCCAGCGCGGCGCCATGGCAACGCGGAGGCGGGAAACCGCCGCCTCACGGGAAAGGCGGGAACGCGGCCGCCTCATGGGCCGCTCACAAACTGACGAAGCTAACAATGTTAACATACGAGCTCTGAGTGTGGGAGGAAAAAATAAAATTGAAGTTTAAGGCTCTCAGATGCGGGGGAGGGAGTCAGCATGGTTTGGGAAGAGGGAGGTAGTATTGATTATGAACATGAAAGAATGCAGAATCTATGGACCACTAGGACATCTGGCTGGACTTCCAAATTAAGGAAGAAAGTAATAAAACCAAGTCAGTAAATGTGCTGGAATCAGATCCAAGCAGGTAAAAGGGAATTCTGGTAGGAGACCAGTTACCCAAGAAACCCCAAAACTCAAAAGCAGAGAGAAACTGAGCATGTAGACTAATTAGAATGAGAAGCGAGAGAATCATTAACCAATAAGCATTAGAGTACTAATTACTAACTATGTAACTTGTACCAAATAAGCACTAATCCTTTTGTTTTATAGAATTTATAAAAAGCTACATTTTCATAACTGATGTACATTTTATGGAACGGTTCCCATCTACCTCAATGATGAATAAAGTTCTAAACTTACAAACTGGTTAGAGAGTTTTATCTCCTGGTTTTTGGTGACAATCCCAGACATGTGTGTCCCTCAGAATCTCCCCTGATTCCACTTGGACCTGTCCTCCCTCACCCAATGTCAGTCACATCACACCATGACACTCAAACAACAAAACTCCAAGAAAATCATGTAGTTCACCCTTAAATATCAAAGCAATATCTGACCACATTTGAAAAAGAGACAGTCTTTATTACAAAAGTTTTATACAACATAAATTATAAATACAGCCTTCACACAAAATGGCTTTTGTCAATGAAAAAAAGCTTGCCTTATTACATTGGCAAGCCCAGAAAAAATTGGCACTGCAGCTGTTACAGTGACAAAATCTGATGTCAAGATCAAGACCTAACAAACTCCTGTATACAGCTGGGAAGAAAAAATAACTCGTTTTCTATGTGGAAAAAAATTTCCTCTCTACTCCTTCCAGGAGAAAGATTAAACTACCAAATTATATAGTTCTCTTTAGAGGGAGATACTGTTTATTTCTTTAAATGAAAGCCACATTCAGAAGTACACAGCAGACCTTCCTGACATAAAAGACACCAATCCAAAAGTCACGTCAGATGGAAACCCACATACTAAAAATAAGAAGTGTGCCTGTTATCATATTACAACTACATTTCTTGTTTTCCATTTTCAAAATAAAACCTTGAAAACTAACCAGCTAGTCTGCATTTATTGATGTTATTTAAAAAAAAAGGGAGGCCTTTCATTCACAAATAAAGAGATATCAAATTGAGAAAGAAATGTCACAAGGACAGTACAGTCACAGGAATATGAATACATGTGCGTGCACATGCAGGGAAATTAGCACCTTTTTTTATTTCCAAGTGGTTCAAAAACCATCTTGAAAAAGATGGCTCATATTGCTAGAAATAAGACGAAGACCCTGAACAACACAGTGCTACGATTCTCATCCTACACAGAAATGGTCATTCTTAACTTTACACCAACATACAGGAAAAATCGAAGCTTTCTTGACTTTGAAAATAACTCAGAGGTGTGAAACTTTGCAGTGGCCAGAATACCCTCAAATTCACAGGCTGTGTCTCTTTACCAGGATCTAACTTCTTGTTCCTCTTACAGTTAATAATTAGTATTTAAAACAGCACAGATTATATGGTAATACAGTGATTTGTTACTTAACAGGCTGCATAGAAGACATACATTTTAAATATTTATCCCCTAAGAAACAAGTAACAGCACTGCATACAGTTCTCTTTCATATCCAACAAAAAGTGCCATCAGTTTCTCAAGTAGGTTCCATTTCATGGAATTACTGGAGGAGGTAATGATGTATTTACATAATGTTGCTATGCAGCTACCTTTGATTTCTTCTTCTTTGCTTTCATAACAGGTGGCAATGATATTTTGAAAGCAGTCCTGGAAAAAAATATGGAAAAGCAACTGTCAGATACACTGAACATATTCCCACATCCACCCTCGAAATACAAAGAATAAACACTTACTCGCAGGTACTGCAGATAGGACTGAAGTTGCAGAATACTGAAAAATCAAAGAATTGGCTTTTACTAAAGCAGGTCATTCGAATGTAAGAAATCAGACTGTTAAATATTTATAAACTTACTTGACAAGCACACAGAGCACACGTAGCCAATTTCAATGAGGTTGCGATGACAGAAGCAGGCAGCCCTGTAGTCAACATGAACAGGAGGTGGAAGGACGAGCTGTGATCTCTGCTCTTGATCAGGGAGAAAAACCCACTGCATGGACAGAGAAAAGTATTTTGTGAATTGAATTGGTATTCCTGTACTATCTCGTCAGTGAAGTGAGAAATATTTGATATCTGACACGTGAAAAACACTGAATCGTTTTTAAGGGACTTACCAACAAATACTGCAGAAGGGATGGCATGTGGGGCACCTTCAAATATATGCCACCTGTAATATCACAGGCCTGCAAAGCAGAGACAAGGATCAGGTTGTTGTTTGATTAACAGGCCATTTAAAATATCCATGTTCTGCACAAGGCTTGCATGTCAGAACTGCCAGATCCACTGAGCATATTTCCACACCCACTCCTGATTAAAGGAAAGAGCTGAAGAACATGTTGAACTGTCTAATATCAAGTATTCATGAGTTAATATAAATGGCAAATAAGAACAGAGAGTCTGTACCTGCTGTAGGAGACCTGAATCAGAGTCCAAGACACAGGCATCAATCAAAATACTCTGCAAGAGATGAAATGCATGAAAAACAAATTTAGCCGGGACCCACACAACCCTGTCAGTGTTACTGTCATGCCTTGTTTCCAGGATTAATGCACTATAAATTATGTAATCATAAGAGAAATTAACATTTGTGTTACCTTTGCACAGAAATAAAAGATAATTTAAATGGAAAAAAGGCCAGCTTCACCTGTTTCTGTGCTGCGAAGATCACATTCATGAAATTCATGTATTGCAAAGCGCTGTCTTCTGCAGCTTTTATGACCTAAATAAAAACTCAAACTTGTTAGCCTACATATATCACTGAATTTCAAGACTAAAAGAAAACTGTGACAGTGAAAGTTCTTACCAGAATCCTTGCTTTAATTTCTTGGTTGGCTAAGTATTAAAAAGAAAAATAAATATATCAGCACATTGTATAGCATCTGACATCTCAGAATACACTGGATGTTAGATCTAATAAGTCATATAAAATATCTATATGAAACTATTTCCAGTCCCAGAGATAATTATCTATGGACTAATTCCTCTCAACCTCCAGATATTCCAAAGAAATTCCAGTTTTATTTGCACACAACAGAAATCTCCCTAAGGACGTGGACTATTGATAAAGTCCTTCAACTTTTTTTAAATTAGGCACCTTCAAATGATCAAAATAAACCTCTACCTATTAGTGCAAATTTTAGAAATGGGGGTGTGTCCAAACATGCATGTTTGTTTGTATGTGCATGTGCATCTATAGCTGTTTTTCAGGTTAAAATATTTACTCAATGCTGAAAACAGGAAAACAGGTGTTACCTTTTAGGTCTTTGCCCATCTTGTTGATGTCTACATTAGCTGGCATTAAGGAATCTACATTCCATTCTTGGAAAAAACTCCGTGATCCACACCACACATTCACCACCTTGGCCAATACACATTTTGATAAGCACAAGCCACAGTTATCAGGTAAATGTTTCAGGTTTAAGTATTATAACAACAACAAAAAAAAAGTAAAAGTTATTATTATAAGAAACAGTCTTAAGAACACAAAGGCTTTGAAGGATACAGCAAAGTGCTTTAGCAAGTGATCCTGCTAACAGGGTGTCTGTTTGCTGGCCCTTCATTTCAGCTGCAATACAACAAAAAACAAGTGCAAAAGTTACTTTTACATAGAAAAACAGCTACTGAATCTAACAACACAAAATACCACACATTTTTTATCTTTGGCAAATAATACTAGTGCAGGGCCCTGAAGTGTCAAATGTAAAAAACTCATCTATTTTAAGCATATTAAAATTCACATGATGAAAATAGAGAAAATTTCTGCAACTCCTTGACAGTCCAAGTGTTCTGCAATTCTGCATATTAAGCCTACAAGTTTCTTCTCCTTACTCTTTGTCATGAGGTCTTTAATCTCTTCTGCAATTGCATCATTTATTGATGTTAATAATTCATATTTTCCATCCTTGCTGCCAGAGCAATTAGATTCCATGGAAGGGCCTCCCTCTCCAAAGGGATCTGCAGCAGCCCAACGCTTCCCAGGGTACAGGAAACGGCTGAAACAGAGGAAAAACAAAGTATTCACATAGGAAAAAATGCTATAAATTAATCAGCTGCAGATAACAATACCGTGAAGTTTAATTTTAAATCCTTTTAATACTTTAGGCATTAAAGAAGCTATGTAAGGTAGGTGACCTTCATAAGGAGTAAAACCCACAATCAGCTCCCCTCTTTTGAGACATCTCTTAAAAGATCTGGCAAAGTTCTTTGGCTGCGCTTGGGGGTGAATCCTGAGACTCACAAATATCTGGGGGGAAAAATATCGTCTAAAACAGGGAACTGCTGCTGCTTTCATTGCTCCACTCCACACATATCTACCAGTCTCTCTCTCTGAAAATTTTTTAATTTATTTAAAATAAATTTCTGTCTTCTAAATCTTTTTGTTGCTTTGCAAGCCATTAAGATTCTTCCCTACCCAGTTTCAGCTATTTTTTTTTAAGACAATGATATATTACACATTTTAACTTGGTTTCTTGCGATCAAACAAGAAATTCAGGAGACAGATAGAGGAAACTCGAAACCTTGACACTGTTCAGAAGCAGCTCTACCTTTCCTGAGTGTGACTTGCTATCACAGCGAGTTTGTTGGTGCGATTCATGAGCAGGTGAGAGTTTCCCAGCACCATCACTGCATCGATGCATTTCGAAAGGGTGAACTGCGTGAAGAAATAACAGAGCAGATGCAGCACAAGAACGTTCACAGAGAAGCAATTCAGAAAAAAATCTGTGAAATTACTGCAGTTTAAAAAACTTGAATTTGAACATACAGAAAGATTTCTTTGCTGTTAAAAAAGCTCTAATGAACACAGAACGCTGCACAGCTATTTCAAAAGGTATTACGATACCCATTATACCCGGTTTAGCAGACAACACGAGAACAATTCAGAAGTCAAAGAAAATTATACAACTTCCCCCAGAAATGGCCCAAAGGTCGTACCTCAGCCTGTTCCAGGGCTCTCTTCCCCCACCAGATCGGGTTGGTGTCGAGGACGATGATCAGCAAGCTCAGGTCATCATCTGCAAAGGCACCGCACAGCAGCGTCACTCCGGGCCCCGCGCACAGGGGGAAAGCGCCGGGGTCCCGCTCACGGCCTCTGCTTCCCCCCAGGCAGCCCGAGCCCCGGCCCTGCACCCCCGAGCCCCTCCGGAGCGCCCCCGACCCCGCGGGGACGGGACAGC
>VXBU01013720.1:493218-504363 GCA_013400315.1 Bombycilla garrulus | reverse complement strand
CCCCGCTCACCCGCGCTCATCGCGCCGCTCGGGCAGCAGCGGCTCCGGCGCCCGCCGATGACGCCCGGGCCCGGCGCTCCTCATCCGGGCACGCCCCGCGCCCGGCCCGGCCCCCGCCCCGGAGAGGAGCGGAGATGAGCACGGACGGTAACGCCGATGGGCGCGGAGGGTACCGGGCCCGCGGGCGGCCCCGGAGGCACCGGGCCGGGACTGACGCTCCCCGTTGCCTTTCAGACTTGATCGAGACGTTCAGGGCGCAGCTGAGGGACGACCCCGATGTCGCCTCGGCCGTGGCCGCCATCCGCGCGCTGCTGGGATTCCTCAAGCAGGACCGAGGTGGGCGCGGGTGAACCCGCGGAGCCCCGGCCGCTCCCGGGGCGAGGCCCTGACCGCGCGTCTCTGCCTCTCCCCAGGGGAGACCATCCAGGGCCTGCGGAACAGCCTGCGGGACGCCATCGACACCTTGTCGCGGGTGGACTCGTCGGTGGCCGTGTCCTCCGGCGGGGAGCTCTTCCTGCGCTTCATCAGCCTCACCTCCCTGGAGTACTCGGTAAGGGCTGCCCGCTCCGCCCCGCGGCTGCTGCGGGACCCTCCAGCCGCTCAGCGGCCGCCCCGGCCTTTTCCAGGACTACTCCAAGTGCAAAGAAATCATGATCGAGCGCGGGGAGATCTTCCTGACGAAAGTCTCTCTGTCGAGGAATAAAATCGCCAAGCTGTGTCACCCTTTCATCAGAGATGGTGCTGTGAGTAGGCCGGGGCAGGGTCACTCCCGTTCGGTTTTGCTGTTGTTGGCAGCGAGGGAGGAACACGAGGGGAGAGGAGTCTGATGCACAACATTTTTCTGCACGATCTTCTGCACGACATTGTTCTGCACGACAAGCCGTGCCACTGATGACATAAGTAAAGGTTTCCCAAGGCTCAGCAGAAGTAATGTGTGAATTTTTTTTTTTGTCCCGGCAGCGAATACTGACACACGCCTACTCCAGGGTGGTCCTCAGGGTGTTGGAAGCAGCTGTGGAGTCCAAGAAGCGATTCAGTGTTTATGTTACTGAGTCACAGCCAGATGAAGCAGGGCAAGTATTCATTAATTTGGTTTTTATCTTGGTGAACAGGGTAAGTTACAGCTACCATCCAACTTGTCCTGCCCTAAGAAAAGCTGCTAGGCTTAGTTGGAGCATTTTAAATTACAAGGGTCGCTCATATCACATTATTCTGGACAAGGGAAACAAAAATCTAAAAAATATTGGTAATTAACTTTCCATACTCAATATTCTAATTAGTGTTACCTAGGTTTTCCTCAAAGGTTCACAAATTTTTGGCCAGTACCAGACAACCTGCTTTTCTTGTGGGAGATGGGAGACAACTGCTTTATAATTCTCTCTTTAAGAAGTAGGCTAAAATAATCAATATTATGCAAATCATAGCAAAGCAAAATATACAACTAACAATGTCATTTAAAGATGCCACATAATTCCTTCAGAGCAGATATTGTTGCATAAGTGAAGGAGTAAACCCTGCACACTGGGTACTACATGTCACTAACAATATATAACAATTCCTTCTATTTCTATATAATAACACATTTTCTGTTCCACCAGCAGGGGAATGGGGGCAGTCACAGGCTTCAGTCTTTCAGACAATATTTTAGTATCATCGTCTTAAAAAAAATAATAATTAAGGTCCAAATGTTTTCTTTAATAGGCAAAAAATGGCAAAAGCCCTGAGGAAGCTAAACATTCCTGTGACTGTGATTCTGGATGCTGCAGTTGGGTAAGTGTGATCTTAAATTTTAATATTTTTCATCACAATTTTGACTGTAAGACAAAATAAACTTACATGTGAGCAGCTTGTTCAGACTCCAGGGATATTACTTAGTTTGTTATAGTCATCCAACAGGCCAAACGAGTTACAGCTTTAGGTGCACAATTAGAGTGTGTCAGCTGCAACACAAGCATTTGATTTTGCATGTTGGAATGAAAGAAAGAACCAGACCTAAGAACTCGTACAGATTTGTAAGAAAGAACTGAGGTGCTAAACAAACAGGCCACTTTTTTTCCTAATTTGCATAAGTGTTATCATTTTGTGGTTTCTTAAGGTATTTGCTAAATTACCACTGCTTAGTACAAGTGCAATACATGAGGAAAGAAACAACTACAATAAATCTGAACTTTCCTAGTTAGAGTTCAGCTTCTTCCAGCATTTACACAATTGCCAGGGTCAGCTGTGCCTGGGGAAGATATTCCTCAACATTCCTGCAGGGAAGCAGATGAAATCTCACCCCAAGGATGTGTAACAGCATGTGAACTTACAAGAGGTAGATGGAACTAGTGCAGAAAATAGAAAGATTGTTTGAATTACTCACTTCTGTTCTGTTCAGCAAGTCATTTGTCCTATTACCCAGTAAGGCTTGGAATTTTTCCCCCCTTTTACCAGCTACATTATGGAGAAAGTGGATCTGGTGCTAGTTGGTGCTGAAGGTGTAGTTGAAAGTGGAGGCATTATCAACAAGGTAATTGTGAGTTTCTTACATCATTCTGTAAACTCTGGACTTTTAAAGTTTGGTTCCTTTGAAGCATTTAAAGCTTTTGAAAAGTCTCTTCCATTTGGATTTTATCCAGTAAATGTCTGTCAGTTGTTGGAAACTGGGCAATATTGTCATGCAAGCACTGAGTCTGCAATGTTGTTTTCCATCTGTCTCCACAGATTGGCACCAATCAAATTGCTGTGTGTGCCAAAGCCCAGAATAAGCCTTTTTATGTGGTAGCAGAAAGTTTCAAGTTTGTAAGACTTTTCCCTCTCAATCAGCAGGATGTCCCTGACAGGTTTAAGGTAAGAGAAACTCAACTTCTTAAGGTGCACACTGTGAAAAAATGTCTTGTAAGCATCTCTGATTATCTGGATCTCTCTGCTGGGGAGTGTTATGGGTTTGCTCTGTGGTACAGTCAGGCACCAAACAGCCATAATTTGTCCTGACACTCTGTTCCTAAAGCAGTTCCTTTAGGGCACAGGAGCAGCTGAGGGCAAGAAACAGTTAAACCAATAAACTCCAGAACTACAAATTGTATTTTTACACAAAATAAAAGAGTTGAGACCAAGCTGACACCAGTCTGTGCACTTGACTTCATTCAGTTTTACCATAAAATCTGCTTGAGGCTGTAGCTCTTGCCCAGAAGAGGATTTAACTTGCAGTGGTGTCTCTGTTTCCTTCCAGTACAAAGCAGACACTCTGAAAACGGGTCAGAATCTGACAGAGGAGCACCCCTGGATTGACTACACCTCCCCATCACTGATCACCTTGCTGTTCACAGACCTCGGTGTGTTGACTCCTTCAGCTGTCAGTGATGAACTCATTAAACTCTACCTGTAGCTCAGAGACTCCTGCACAGGATGTGTCATCTTCAGTGACTGTCAGGGTTCTGAGAACCTGGAGGATGATACATGAACATGGCAAGGAAATGCCATTAGAAGGATGAACATAAATTATGGACCACTACTGAAAAAATTCCCAAAGTTATTACAGCTTCTAAAAGGCTGCAACTAAATTATTTTAAAGAGGGGTGGAGTATTTTGATACAATAAAATAAAATCCCATATGGTGTATCCAGACTCATTCTGAGGTGTGCTGTTACTGATCTGTGCTATGTACTTGCAAAAAGCAAAATTAAAACATGCACGAGGCTCCTGATGGAAATCTGCAGCTCCTGCCACACCAGAGTGATGCTTTTAGGTTTGTTCTCAACAACTGCAGGCTCTGTGTCCTTAGGGATGCCAGGTCTCTCTGTGAAGGAATTAGATCAGTTCTGTTCTCTAGATATTTTTTTTTTAAATAGAAATCCAGTTTTATTGAAATTACAGTGTTTTAATGTGCAAATGTGGTTAGAGTAACTGTCAGCCTTCAGACTCCATGTCCTCAACAGTTTCTCCTTTGAGCCTTTGTTTGCCTGTTAGTTTCTTCCAAAACTCTTCTTCATTCATTTTTCCCTTTTTTAATCTTTTCAAAAGTCTTGTGTCATTCAGCAGCTCTTCCATATCCTCATCTTCAATATCAGAGCCCTGTTGGAAGTTGAAAACAACAAATAAAACACAACACCAGGAAGTTTTCATTCTATAGAGTTGAACACAAGAGAAAATTACAAGTCAGAGTTTGCCAGGAATATCCAAGCAGGAAATAATATTCAATTCCTACCCAGGCAACTGTGACTCTCAGCTACACTTGCTGAAAATTGACAAAAGCACCCTCAGGCCATACTTCTGCACCTCTGAGAAATAAAATCCTATTACTGACCAGCATCAGAGCTGAGAAGTTGTTTTAGTGTTTGGCTTTAAAAACCTCTATCATTCTTTAAGCTTTGCTAATCCAAGTCCTAAGAAGTTATTTTACAGCCATCAGTTCCACCACACTAAAATCCCAGGGCTCTGCCACTGGAAAGACTACAACAATCACTTGGACAGAGTTACCTCTTCAAGCTTCCTTTTAGCTGTTACTTTCTTTTTCTTCTCCCTCTTGGCTTTCTGCCTTGACCATGCTTTGTTCTTTACAAATTTCTTTTTCCCTTGATTTTCCTCTCTTTCTTTTCTTTGTTCTTCTAATTTCTTTTGTCTCTGCTTCTCTCTGTTCTTATCTTTAAATGAAATGGAGTCTGTATTGACTGTGACTGGAGTAAAGTCTGGAAAACATTTTCCTTTTAGTTCAGGCATCTTTGGCATTTTTAACAATGCAAAACCTCTGGCAAGACTGGCAAAATCCAGATCTGTTGAAATAAAGATTATAAAGTCAGCTTCCTGCTGAAAAAAAAAGTCAACATTATTTTAATGTATAGTCTGCACTCTATACCTTAATACTAGCAACAATACTAAGTCACTTTTATTTGTACTTTTATCAGTTTGGTCAAGCTCCATATTTAAAAGATTTCTCTTGAAACAAGATGCTTGAAAAAAAAAAATAGGAATTTTGTCAAAATGTGATGGTGCAGGAACTGAATGTGAGATCAAAAATCAGAAGCTGAAGCTTGTGGACAACACCACGATGCTTTTGCTGTCTGAGAAAAGCAGTAAGAGGTGCCAGCCCTGCTGGGAATTACCTTTGATCCGGAAAATCAGATTGCATTCGTGTTTGGCATAAGCCTGGACATGAGACACAAAGGCTTTCATCCCTTTCTCAAACACTGCCCTGTCAGCCAGGGCCATGGACTTCAGCTTGGGAAGGAGATCCAACACATTTGTCTGCAGCTTCATTTCCTGCATGGGACACTGGGAACCAGAAAATGAACAACCAAACCAAAGGAGAAGTTCAACCAAATGATGTGAAATGCACTGTGAAAGCTCAAGCACACGCTTTTTGCCCAGTTAATCCTCAGTCAGCTTTGAGCCCCTTTCCCTCTGGTCACTCCAACACACAAGCTGATCATCAGCCCCACACAGCAGAGTTCTCACTGCAGCTCCACAGAGGCAACACCTTCATCTCCTGCTTTATCAAGCTCTGGTCTCATTAGGAGATCTCCAGAGGATTCACACAATTAATCCCATAAATGCAGGCATGGGAGACTGCAGGAGTTGTAAGAAAAGAGCAGAGAGGCTGCAGGGTGTGAGCTGCTGGTGGCAGGGCTGGGTCAGGACCTAAACCAGCACTGCCCTCCTGCAAATTCATACCCTTAGGAACAAAAGGCCTTTCCTATGTTCCTCTTACAAACCCAGCAGGTAACACTGCAGCAATCACGTTCCAGCTGCATTTGGTGATTAATAAGCAGCTCCTGTCTTTTAATTCTGCACCTCTGCTAAAACATTACCCACGTGTCTGACCCCAAGCTCTACAAATTCTGATTTCAAAGCTCCTATCAGCAACTCTCTGCCATTGCTCTTTCCTGCTTTGGGGTAGAATCAAAGCCTACTCACCTTCTGGTTGATTGAGAGAAAGTTAACGTAGGATTCTTCCATGGGAAGCAAAAACACCAGAGCACTGCCCATGTTTCCAATCCGTGCTGTGCGACCACAGCGATGCACGAAGGCACTGAAAGAGCCCAGCAGGAGAGCTCAGTTTGCTCTGGGAGCACTGGGCAGCAAAAGGGCAAATCTTGTGGGATGGAAAACACTGAACTAAAGCAACAGGAATCAGCAAAATGTAACACAAGAGATGTGTGGCAATCCCACTCAACTGTCAGGCTAAAGCGAGGGGTGTCTCTTCAGGGAGTGAAGTTCAAGAATTGTGACAGCAAAAGTTAAAATCCATGGAAAAGCTCCTTTCCATGTGCCATTCCTTGAAGAGCTCTGTCCCTGCTCTCATCTCTGTTCTCCTTCACCCCAGGGTCACCTCTGCACACAGGTGTGACAGTCACCCACCTGACTGACACACACAGCACAAAGTCATTCCATTAACAGCACAACAAAAACTGCTCTGGTTCAGCCTCCCTTGCTCCTGCATTATTTTGTATTCTCTCAGATTACCCTCCAGGAAGTGATTTAATGTGGTTTATGCAGTTTTTTGCTCCTAACTGATCCCTGAAGAGCACAGTGACAAGAGCACACAGAAAGAAAAAGGATCTCAGGGTCTAAAGCTGTACCTGGCACTGCTGGGTGGGTCGTACTGCAACACCCAGTGCACTTCTGGAATGTCAATGCCACGGGCCATCACATCTGTGCACACCAAAATGCCCCTAGCAAGAAGAAAAAGTGCATTTTCATTAACTGTAATTTGAGAAGACCCAGCCTCCTCACAGCTGTTTGCTCTGCACCTTCCCTGGAGAGTGAGGAACAAAACATTTTAAAACATTTGGGGTTTTTTAAGAGAAAAAATATCAGGTAATTACAGCTTTCACCAACTAAAATTCTACATAACATAATGAAAATTATTGTGATTAATGTTACATTTCTAAGACAAATCAATTCCCTATTACAAATTCAAGTTTTAAACCAGCACTGCATCCACCACAGCTGAATGTACTATAATAAATGTTTAAATAAAAGACTTAAGATTTGAGTGACATTTTTTGCAAAACTGCCATGCTGTTCTTTTTGACAGCTGTTCTTACAATCTGCTGATAATTATTTTTCTCATAATACAGAAAGCTAAAACTCAAAAAAAAAAATGGGTTGATGAGGCAAGAGTTTCTTAACAGCATCCTGCAAAGCTGCCAAAGAACATTTCCCTGTGGGTAGGTTACAGCTCTGGGTTACCATGTTCCTGCTCATACACTAATACAGTAATATCCTGGGTTTCTACTCTGGTTGCTAAGCAGGAAAAGATTCTTTTTTGCTACAAATTTGTTTAAACATCAAGGCTAATGTGTGATTGTAGCCAGTGACAGTGCAGTGTGCTCACCTCCTGTGCTGCCACATGGATTATCTAAAGTGGGGTGGAGATGCTCCAGTCCCATTTTCCCTTTTTTGTGCTCATACTTTGGTACCTCAGAGCCAGCCTGGAGCATCCTTCACCTGAGCCATCCTTCCACACTAAACAGCAGCACAAGAGTCAGACAAAAGCACCTCCCTCTCACTCTTTTGCCCTCTGGCTGGTTCAGCCATCCCCACGTTCTCACCCCGGGAGCTTCCGAAACTCCGTGAAAATCTTGTTCCGCTTGTGCTTCATCTTCCCATGGATGCTCATTATTTTCACCTGCTTAATTAAGGATTCCAGAGCCTTCCCATAGTATTCCACACAGGCACACGTGCTGTTGTGATAAAGACAAGCATAAAAGCCAAGGTTATGCTGCATTTTTAATCAGGTTTAGACAGTCAAGCTAGAATTTCACAAGCTCTTTCAAAAATACATGCTATTTTTATTTTTAAAATACACATCATTTTTATAATTAACATATAGTCATCTATAATGTCTTACTTTAAAAATGCATAAAATTTATGTTTTGCTTGATAACACAATCCTGACACGAAGCAATGATTCATCTCTTTTTAGGCACGATACTCTAAAAAACAGCTCTCAAAATTAATCACTTTGAAAACAGTTGTATCCTTTGCAACAAAGGGCACGGTTTTGGAATGTAAGTAAGTAAACACCAAACTGTTCCCACAATGAAACACAAAGAGAATTACCTGAAAAAGACCAGATGCTTTTCCTTTTTGTGCTGCCGAAGAAAATGCACCAACTGGTTAAACTTTTCGTCTGCCTTGCAGATCTAAAAAATACAAAAGAAAAACATAAGAAAACGGACTTTGGCTCCTCTGTTAACAAGACCTTAAGTGGCCAAGAGTTAAAATCTCATTGATAGAAGCAGGAAAACAGGGGAGGGAAGAGGAGGCTCTGCCAGAGGCCAGGCTCACACCATGTAGTAGTTCTCCAGGCGTGTGGGGGTTTTCTGGGTGTTGCTGGCTGCCACTCCCTTCTCCTTGACCGAGATGCGCACGGGGTTGCGCAGACCCGCCCTCACCAGGCTCTCCAGCTCCTGGGTCTGGGTGGCTGAGAACAGCCCTGTCCTCCTCTGCTTGGGCAACAGCTCCAGAATGGCATTTAGGCTGCAAGAAAGCACATGGGAAATGGAACTGTCCAAAGGCTGCCCTCAGGAAGAGCTTTAATCGTTGGAGAGGAGTTTACAGGCAAAACAGGCTTTGTTACCACGTATTAAACTTCTATTGAAATAATGATCTTAACTCTGAGAGAAAGAGAGAAGAGAGATCAAAGCTAATTGCTTAAAGTGTTTTAAGCCATTCTGGTGTGTGAATAATAATCATTTATCTATCTATCTATCTATCTATCTATCATTAATAGAGATATGCTAACACACACCTCAACAAAGGAAACTCTGTATTTATTGAGGCTCCACATTTCCAGATTCTCTCCCCCTTAGCAACTGCTTTGTGTAGTCACAGAGCGAAGATGAAAGAACAGAACAGAGCAAATTAACTTTGGAGGCTGCTGCAGCCCACTCTCATTCACACCCACCACCCACCAACTCATTTAAAACTGCACAAGCACCACCAGAATTTATTCTTTCAATACCTTGCTTCAAAGCCCATATCTAGAAGTCTGTCTGCTTCATCCAACACCAGCACATCCAGAGTCTTCACACAGCTTGCAAGGTCCAGCCCATCTGCTTTTCTCCTGAACAGATCCTCCAGGCGGCCCGGGGTGGCCACGATGATGTTCCCTCTGTTGGGGCACACACACAGAAATCCCCAAACTACAGCCTGAGGAATCTGGGAGAACTCCTAAAGCTGGCACCACAGCACAGCCCTGCATTCCTCAATAAAACATCTCATTTTGTCACTTGGAACTGCATCAGTTCAGTGCCTGTCAGATGGGATGGGAGGAAACTGCCCAGGTGAAAGCACATCTCCTGTGGCAATAACACTTTAGATTATTAAATAATCCCTGTGGCAATAACACTTTAGATTATTAAATAATCCCCTGTGTCAATAACACTTTAGAATATAAACAGCCAGTATGGAAAGCAGCTACCAGCTACAGGAAAATTTGGTGCCTCCATGCAAAAGCCAGTGGCAAACAGAACTCCCTCAAAACTCCACCATCATTGTCACCAAACAATTTCAAGAAATGAATGAGCAGGGAGAAGTGAAAGATTCACTGAAGGCACTTTCCAGCTCTGCTCTTCACCCAACAGCAGATAAATCACCTAAGAGCCCCTCCTCACACCAGGAACAGCCCCCACAATTTCCCAGCTCACCCCAAACACTTCTGGCAGCACCATCCCATCCCAGCAGCAGCAGGAGCACAGCTCTGGGTGAAAACCCTGCCAAGGAGCAAACCACAGCTCTGAGACAAACAAACAAACAAAGAAACAACTCACCCATGCTCCTTAAACTTTTCAACATCTTCCATGGGGTTCCTTCCACCAATGAAGAGAATCTGGCTAAAACAATAAAGCAGAAAGATTTGGGTCATCTTGAAGTTTTGCTGGTGGCAGAAGGAACTGTGGTCATGGAAAGGATGAAGTTCACCCACCTGAACATGGGGAAGTGTTTTGTGAAATGTGACAGCACCTCATCAATCTGAATGGCCAATTCCCTGGTTGGGGTGATAATTATGGCTCCAACCTGCACGTGACAAACAGGGATTTGTGGAGAGAAAAAATGAAAGACTTGGGCAGAATCCTCCCTTTCAAGCTAAGTGAATATAAGACATGATTTTGAGCCTGTTTTCAGACAAAACATTGCCACAGAAATAGAATAAGGTATAAGAACCACCCAAAAATGTCTGTGAAAGACTTTGTGTAAATGTGTAAAATATCTCTCAAACAGCAGCATCAATAATGACATTTAACAACAAATGACAGTGAAGCTCCCTGCACACTAAAATGAATTCAAGATCAATGGATGCTAAAAAGCATTCAAATCTCACCTGCAGTGTATCAGAGATATTTTTCTAACAGCTCAGAACCTTGTTCTGATCATGCCAAAGAAGAAGCAGCTGTATCCAAGTGCAGTGAGAGTTTTAACTCAGTTTTAATTCCAAGCTTTAAACAGTTTATTGTTACACTACAGAGCTGAGCACACAGTCACTCTGTGTGCAGGCAATTTTCCCTATGGATACTTTTCTCAAGTTCCCAAATGTTATTAGCACGTCATAAAAATACACTCAGCACTGAATATTTTAATCTCACCTGCATTTTCTTTAATTTTTCTTCCCGTCTGAGAAGAATTTCCAGTATGGGAATCACAAAAGCCAAGGTTTTCCCGCTGCCCGTGACCTGCGAGAGTGGAGACAGCGTCAGCCCTCCCTCAGCTCCAGAGAACGCCTGGAGAACGAGGAGCGGGACAAGGAAAAGCACTCACCGCTTCTGCAGCCACATCTTTGTTACTCATGAACAGCGGGATGGTGGCAGACTGAAAAAAGAGAAGCATCACAAGAGCAGGTGAAGCGCTGCTGAATCTCACAGAGGTGAAACTCCTCCGAGAAATCAGAGCGCGCTGTGACATCGCCAAGGCAGAGCCGGCGGGAGAGTCACGGCTGCGACCGCCACGGGCCCCGGCGCTCCTCACACCGCCCGCCCCCTCCTTCCTCAGCCCGGCCTCCCCTTCCCCGGCAGCCCCGCACCTGCACCGGGGTCATTTGGTGGAAGCGGAGCTCCCGCAGCGCCCGCAGCACGCCCGGGCTCAGCGGCACCGGCAGCGAGCTCCAGCCGCCCTCAGCCGCCGCCTCCATCTTGGCCCGGCGGTGTCACCGCCCCGCCGCTCCCC
>VXBU01013720.1:459726-486250 GCA_013400315.1 Bombycilla garrulus | reverse complement strand
ACGGCGGCCGCCGGCGGACAAAGCGCAGCGGCACCGCCGAAGCGCCGAGGCAGCGCCCGCGCGGCGCGGGAGGCGGGACCCGCGAGAGGGAGCAGCCAATGAGCGCGGAGGAAAGGCGGGGCTGCGGCGGCGGGAGCCAATCGGAGCGAGGCGCGGCAGCGGCGGCGGGAGCGGGGATGAGGGGGCGTTGCCCGCAACGGGGCGGGGCGAGCGCGGGAGGCGGGAAACGGGAAAGGCGGCTCCTGAGGGACCCGGGCGGCTCCTGAGGGAACGAGGGAGGGAGGCAAGGCGGCTGGCATCGCAGCTGGCACCGCGGCCGAAGCTGCTGCTAAAACCGGGAAACCAGAACTTGCTGCACTAGGGAGAGCTCTGGGGAATAGCCACCGTTGAAGACGTTAATAGGGAAGCCCAGCTTGTGGGCTATTCGCGCTTAAGGAAACACAGTCATGGCATATCCAGTTTCTGCTTCACCCGAGAGTAACTGTTTAAAAAGCTACTCCTTGTGTGACCATGCTTAAGCGCTAATTTGCAATTAAACCTTCCAAACAGAAATACAGGAGTTCATGCTTGAGCTCAAGGCAGCCTGTTCCATGACTGGCTGTTTGAACGATGTGGGGAAGAGTTAAACACTAACACACAATCTGGCTTTGCAGCGAAATATTTATGCGTTGGTTGTGCCAATAACGCCGGGTTTTGTATTCCTGGTGACACTCAGACACGTTTATTGAAAAATGCCGGATTGCCATCAGTACATTCTGCTCTGTCCCTGCAGCTCCAGGCGTAAGGCAGCAGAGCTGCTGTGTCAGTGCAGCCACAGGGTGTGGACAAGTGTGGACAAAATTCTGCAAGCCAAGCTGAGCCTGAGGAGCTGCAGGTCACGTACGTGGCTGGATAAGAGACTTTTCCTGTCAAGTCGTTTTCCATAAGTTTAGATCAGGCCAATATCTAACCTACTGCTTCCCATACAGCAAGCTTGTGCTGGTTTTTAACCTTTTACAAGAAAAGTCTTTCCACACGTGTTCCCTACATTGTTATATTTTCCCTCTACCCGCACTTGAACAGAATAATGGGAACTCATGTAATAGCAAATTCTTGTGACAAAACCTCTTTTTCTTATCTCTAACTTGGGCAAAAAGATGATTTCACAGCATAGCTGTCCCCCTGAGGTGCTGCTCAGGCTGCTTCTCCTCCTTGTGTGTTCATAAGCACCTTTGCCAGGAAAGGATGACTACACCATTATTCATCCTCCTGCTCTCCCTGGAACTTTGTGCAATATCCGGTGGGGTTCAACTTTGGGAATAAGTTTCATGAGCGATATACAGATATATTTTCACTGGGTTATGCTGTAACTTAGGCAATTGGTTGCCAAGCTCAGGTATTTGGAGACTGATTGTTTCCCTCCTGGCTGTCCTGGTACCTACCGGCAGCTCTCGAGGAAAATCGACATTTTGTACTTTGTGGCAGAACGAGGTTGTGACAAAATTGCAGGAAAAAGCCGGTCTGGGTGTCACACTGTTGCATTTCTGGGTGTTTCAGTGTTACATTTCTCACCGTTCATCCCTCCCATTCATCTGCACTGGCGTTTTGCCTCTACCAAAAGTAGAAAAATAATGTTGTATTCACAACACGCAGCACGTGTAAAATCGTTCCAGTCTTGGCTTTTGAAGCCCCACTGCTATTTCTCTTGACTAGTTCCAGTGTTTGATATTATTCATCATCTCTTGTCCAAAATTAAATGCATCCTTCCTACTCTGCATACAGCAAACTGCAGAACTGGGACCTAAAATTGTTTACAGTCACATTTAACTTATCTGTAGAGACTCATCTGAAGCATCTCTTCCTACACCCTATGGAAATAAGAACATCCAAACTTTCACAGTCACACCTGAAAGTAAAAATACTGAAAAACCTGAGCAGAAAAGTACATTTTGGTTTCATTTAAATTCCTCTGCAAGCAGATCCATGCCAGCGAGCTGCCTGTACGTGTAAAATCTCTACTGATGTGCTCAGTAAAGACTCCCCGTGCGCTCTTGTAGAGAAGAGTGTAAAACCCCCGATGCTGATGTGCGGCTGCTGTGCGAGCCCCTTGCCGCGCTGCAGAACGCCTCGTTCATCATTCCGTGCACCTGCAGCCATCCGCCACCTCCGTCCTCTTCGGGAGCAGGGGAGCATCCCCCGCGTCCGTCCGGCTCCGGATGTGTCAGCTCCGGCACTGCGCTCGCTGTGAGTCCCACGGACACGCTCGGCCCCTGCTGCGAGCCCTCTCCATCCTGGGCATCCTCTGCGTGGGACCCGAACCCCGAGCACGGGCGGCTTCGAGCTCTGTCCCCCAGACTCGCGGTTCTCCTCGCCGGTCGGTACCGAGAGCCCTCCCGCTGCTGCCCGGCACAAGCGAGGAGCGAGGAGCGATGCGATGCGATGCTNGCTGCTGCCCGGCCCCAGCGAGGAGCACCCGCGCTTGGCGATTCGATGCGATGCCCCCCGCCGCAAGCAAAGCCCCGCGGAGCAGCGGGCTCCCCGGCCGCTCGTACCGGCGGGGACGGCCCCGGGGACCGGGCACCGGAGGCGCGGGCATGCGCGGGGCCGCCCCCGGCCCGCCCTGCNGTGTACGACATCGCCTCGGCCGTGGGGCAGGAGTTTGAGCGGGTGATCGATCAGCACGGCTGCGAGGCCATCGCCCGCCTCATGCCCAAGGTGGTGCGGGTGCTGGAGATCCTGGAGGTGCTGGTGAGCCGCAACCACATCAACCCCGAGATGGATGAGCTGCGCCTGGAGCTCGACCGCCTGCGCCTGGAGAGGATGGACCGCATCGAGAAGGAGAGGAAGCACCAGAAGGTGCGGGCGGGGACCGGGGGGACGCGGTGGGGTAGGGCTGCCCCCGCCCGCCGCAGCCGCTCCGGGGGAAGCCGGGCTCCGGCCCCCCCGCCGCCGTTCTGCCCCCGCCGCCGCCGGGAAAACAAAGAGCGACGCCGGGGTGCGGGCCGGGCTGCGCGGAGCCGGGGGAACGGGCGGGGCACGCGTGCGGTGCGGCCCGGGCGGGATCACGGGCTCTGCGCGGATGCTGCCTCAGCGTGGCTGAGCCTTTGGACGTGTTGTTGTTTGTTGTTTCCTTCCCTCCTGGAAGTTTCCTCCCTCCTTTCCTTTCTCCACCCCTTCCCCAGTCACCGCATTTCCTTCTCCCCGATTAGGACTCCCGCTCCATCCCCGCTCCTGAGGAAGGGATAGTGCTGCTTCCTGCTAGGCCAGGAAAGGTCACTGACGAGAATACACTTTCCTCTCCGGAGCTGGGAATGATTTAGCAGTCTCGTTTTCCTGGCACACACTTGGGGTTAGGCAAGTCATAGGAGGGAGATGGAGACCCAAGTGATTTCAGGCGGAGTTAGAGCTGAAGAGTAGGGAAGAGCACTCTGCCAGATTGCTGCTCCATCCTCGGACAGCAGGATGTCCCTTGGTTTGTTCTGGGGTGGTCACGGCGTTCCCTGAGCCCACTGCCATTAAAGCCCAAGGCAGAGAGCATTTCCCATTCCCTGTTAGCCTCTTATGGCAGGACAGCGAGCTCCAGTTACTTCAGCAAAAGTGGCAGATCCACTCTAAACCATCCAGACAACCGATAGAAGAAATTGTAAATGTGCTAAATCATCACTGCTGCCTCATGCCATCCCTGATTCCACAGGCAGAATCAGGATAAACAGGATACAGGGCATTCTGGAAGAGACACCCCAAAGTTCAAGATTTGGCTTAACTGGATAAATCCCAGTTTTACATTTTAGGAAGAGTCAGCTAAAGGACTTTTACCTAGCATATGGAAAATCCAGGATAAACCCTGCAACATTTTGCAGAGGAAGTCTCAAGGCAATGTCTCTGAAAAGGAAGGTAAAAGACTTTAATGTACAAAGCTTTGATAAGTCTCAAGAGTATGAAAAAGAAGATCTAGAGCATACATACAAATATGCTGAATATTTACCAAAGGCTGTGGGTGAAGTGGATGCTGAACTGACCCAGTGTCATTGTACAAGTTGTTCTGTGTAGATGTTTCTGAAGTTCTTGTAAGTGTTAAAAAGTTTCTTAAACATGTCAGCTGATCTCCCTGCCAACCCCCTCTGCTCTGTCAGCTTCTCTGAGGGTCATGAAGTGGCTCAGGGAGTGTTTAAACAATTTACTTCAGTCTAAACAGATTTTAACAGGAAAATAAACTGCATGGCACATACCTTTTGGATTTTTTTTTAATCAAGCTGGTTCCCAGTGCACCAAGTCCCTCTAGAACTGTGATCTCACATTTTCTCTGTTCCAGTCTGAGAGTTTGAAGACTCTTTCACAGGTCAGGTGCTGATAAGCAGAAAAAAAACAGATGCTGAGAAATAGGGTTTTTTTACCTCAAAGCCTCCAAAAAACACCCAGAAAAGCTTTTAGTGGTCCTTGCAAGCATCAGTTTATGAGATTTCAGCACCTAAACTTTATGTGTGAATGTTTTGAGTGTAAATGTGGCTCAGCACCCACTGCCTGTGCTGGCTGGCACTGCCTGGCCCGTGGATGTGCCTCCCCAGTCTGGCACTGCCATTAATGAGGATTCAGAAGTTAATTTCTGCTCCAATTCTTTGAGCTCTTCAACAGCAATCCATGGCAAAGTTTGCCTGGCAAACCTTAGGGTAGTTGTGTGTTTACAGTGCAGCCACATCTAAATGATATAAGTTTAGATTGTTTTGGGTTTGTGTGCATTCTGTTTTGGTTTTATCAATACGTTTGTAAGTGATGAATTTGCTGCTTTATTGCTAAAATAGGTCACTGCGTTATTTTGGCTACAGAGTTGTAACAGGCAGCATCACTGTAAATAATCCAGGTTTTTGAAAATATCTGTTTCATTATAGATTTACCTTTTTCTCAGGATAAAGAGTTTCAAGTAAAATAAGTGATTAATGACATTTTCTTTCCTTTGCAATAGTTATGTCTGCACATTTACCACACCTTTGCTATTTATTATTCTTCGCCACGTGATGTTTTTCTGCAACACTTTTAGCAGCAATACAGTAATAAATGCTGGAATAAAATGGCTTTTGGACCCAAAAGTCACCAGGAACATGACTGCCCATTATCAGAGCATGCATTCAAAGCAGAGAGCTATCCTCTAATCTCTCAGCAGAGCTTATTTTAGCCTGGAGCTGTGCTTGGCTGGGTTGTTGACTGAATGTGTTTTGTTGTTAGGTAGGAAAGGGGCATGTGGATGGATGTGAAAGTCAGCAGTGACTCAGCCTGGCTCCACGGATTTGCATGCAGCTTTTTGTTTGAAGAACATAAGCGAAAATGGAGCAGGGAATACCCCTCACTGCAGAAGCGAGATATACAGAGAAGCTTTTGGAAAAAGCAGAGCTCTAAATACAACTGTTTTCCTTGAGGATTTTTTACTTTTTGTCCTGGTTTGACCTTCATGAGGATTGGTGACAGCTGCTCTTGACACAGTGTCCCGACAAATGGGAGCTGTTTTGACTGGCCTGGCTGCCGCTAGCACAGGCACCACTCAGGGCATTCCAAGAGAACAATTTACAAAGGAAGCAGCACGGTTTGAGCTTGTGTTCACCCACCAGCAGCTCTGGCTTTGCTGCACTGGATCACACACTCATCAGTTTACACTTGTGTTTCATAACAGGAATTTGCACCCAGCTGTTGTGTCACAACGAGCATGTCCAGCCCCGAGTTCCTGGCCCTCGCTGTGGGATGGGTTGGGGGCTTTCTCAGAGCTCTGCAGCTGCTTCCTGGGGTGCAGGAGGGAATTGGAGCTTGGTTTTTGTCTAACACAGCAGCCCCCTTAACCTGGTCCTCACAGCACAGCAGGGAAAAGGAGCCATCCTCTGGGTGACTTGCTTTGCCTCAGGAACGAGCCCCTCAGGATTTATTTACATTCAGCAAAGGGGACTGTGCTGGCTGTGGGATTTCCTGGTGGTGGCATTACAAAAGCAGATGTCTAAGAAACTCAAAGTAGTCTCATTTAATTGTTTTCCATACCAATCAGTAGGACCATTACTGATTTGATCTGTAAATCGTCCAGTCAAAACTCTTAACATGTTTTAAAATATAAATGTGTTGTCCTGATCTATCCTATAGGAATTAGAACTGGTGGAGGATGTCTGGAGAGGGGAAGCACAGGATCTTCTGACCCAAATTGCCCAGCTGCAGGAGGAGAATAAACAACTGATGACAAACTTGTCTCACAAAGACATTAATTTCACAGAAGAGGAATTTCAGAAGCACGAAGGCAAGTTTGCTACTTCAAATTCAGTCCTGGCTTTGTTACAAAAAGCAATACTTTATCAAAATACGTTGACTGGATATTCTGGTGTGGTTTCCCCCTGTAGATTAATTCAGATCTGGGTTTTGAAGTCTTGTTTGTTTATTTCTATATTTTATCTAAATAGAAAATTTCTGAATACATGATGATACTGAAGACATGATGAGAGGTGGAGGGATGAGGGAAAGAAAACCAGCTTTTTGTTTGGCTGAGAAACACTTTTGGAAGTAAAATCTAGATACACCTTTGGGTCTAGCACTTGTTTAGGTTCTTATTTTACAAAAAATATTCTTAAGCCCTCCTTACATTTTTTTAACACAAACAGAATAATCCAGTCAAGTGTTTATTTCACTCATTATGCACAAAGCCAAGGGAGCTGTTGATCTGTTCAGGATAACTGTTTGTAAAGCAGCACATCAAGATTTCTTTGTTGAAATTGTATCAGTCCCTCAGGTGGAGATGTTTTAGGAGAATATCATATTCTCCTGGAAGAGGAGATGCTGGATTTACTTGATTTACCTGCGTTTTTTTGGAGACTCACAGCCAATTTAGAATAAATCAGAGGATTTATAATCCAGGGAGGGGGTGAATCCTAAAGAGTTGAAACAATCCATTTGTGGGCACTCTTGAGGCAGAATGAAGCTCAGCACATACCTGTAAGTACAGATAAATCTCACTGCAGCAACTGAACCAACTGCCAGGCTCAGCTCTGACCCCCAGCTCAGCCCCAGGAGCAGAGGAATGGATGCTGCTCTGCTCCACCATTCCCAGCACACGATTTGAGCTCGTGAGATCCCAAATCCATTTCCTGTGTGTGAGGGGAGCGTGCAGGGTGACAGAGCGGGGTGAAACAGAGCACACAGCTGAGCCAGCACAGCTCTCCAGTGAGCATCAGGAATGAAGGGATATCCTGTTCCAGGCTCTGCAGGCTGGGATTAAATGCAGCCTTGCTGGAGGGGGATGAAACTCTGCCCAACACTGGAAGTTGCACTCGCTCTCTCCCCGAGGCTCAGTGCTGCTCACTTGCGCTGGGGAAGAGTATAATGAAACCTTCAAAAAGTAGAAATTGTTAAACCTCTCAAGACACTTTTTAAAACAAATGCAATGCTTTCAATTTGGGAGTCAATTAGTGGCAAAGAAGTGGCTCAACATCAGGCTGACAAACTCCATGCAAAACTCAGAACGGCAGCGATGAGTCATGGACTATGAAGACTGACATAGTGTTATAAAGAACCAGCTTCCTCTTTATTTTCTTTTTTTTTTCCTTCTGTTTTTTCCCTTCCAGTGGCTATCTAGCTCACTGCAGCTCATGTGCTTGCATTTAAATATAGCCATACTCTCTACATCCAGCCAGCCAAGCAAATGCCAGACGTGCTTTTCTTGTTATTTTTGCTGTGTCTACCCATGTATGACAACACAAACAAAACCCATAAGCCCATTCCAGAGCTTAGATTCTGAGATCACTGATATTCTTGGGCCAAAATATTCAGTTTAAGTGAAATCTTTAATTTATATCAACCCCATTTAATTATTGGGATCTATTCTATCCAACCTGACAGTTTTTCTTTTAGGATGTATTGTCATTAATGAGCAGGGATAGACTTGTCCCAAATGACTTGTTTGGATAGTGGCAGAAAGCAGTTCTGCTGCTCTTTTGCAGTCTCTGTCCTTTGGTCTGATGTAGAGGCAGGGAGGCAGGATTTCAAGCTCAATACTGTTTAGCTGGACTAATTTTGAGCAGATTCCAGTGCTCCTATCTGAGCTTGGCTCAGCACTGTGATCACCTCTGGCCCTGGGGTCACTGCTTACTCACCAGACAGTGGCAGGGGGTGTTTTACACAGAGGCCACTGATTTGGGTGTGCGACACCTTGAGAGTCAGTGCTGCCAGTGAATTCTCAGAGCCTCCCCTGAGCGTGGTGCAGTGTTTGTGGCAGAGGCAGTTATTTTCCTGTGCCAACAGGAGCGTTCTGTGCAGTCTGAGCAGAGCAGGGCTCCTGTGGAAGGAGCCGTGGCAGAGCACGAAACACAAGGGAGGGGTTAAAATGAGCCTGGAACACCCATTAAAGGGACTCCTCCCATTGGAACAGCCTAGGAAAATGCCTCATGCAAACTTGACCGAGTGTGTCAAACAGGACCAGCAGGCTGCTGTGCCACTGCAGGGGAGCTGCTGTGGCTGTGGGAAGGGACAGGCAGCAGGATGGCAGCACTTGGTGACCCTCCTGTGCTGCAGGACCTACAGCTCCCTTCAGAAGGGGCCTTGAACTTGTTCTGAGAATTTAGGTAATGGTGCAGGGTCTGCTTGGGCCTTGGCCTGCAGTGATAGATGTTGTATGGACACAGCACTGAGCAGATCACTAAACATAAAAAATGTTTTGGGTTTTTTTCCAGTTTCTTTTCTTTCTTTTTTTTTGTGTCCTCCCCTCCAGCTGCTTTCCTTTCTCTTGCTGGAACAAGGCCAGGATCACAGCAACCCACAGGAAGCTGCTCATAGGATGTGCCTGGGGAAGCTGGCTGGGTGTGCCATTTAAGATCTTGCAGTTATTAGAGTTTGAACCATTTAGAGATAATTATTTTACATTTAGGGCACTTAGTGATTTCCCTCTCCTCTTTCCTAGTGCCTGAGGAAATGGAAGAAGATGTCACTGTTTCACAAAACTCCCCACCTTTCCTTCCCCCCCCTTTCCTGAAAGAAAAACTGTAGTGATTTGTGCACACAATTGAAGGCTTTTAGGTTCACCAAATGTTAGTGAGAAAAATGAGCACAGTGGGAGGAAGAGTAGTCAGCACTGAATGGTATTTTTTCTTTAAATAGCACCTGCTATCTAGAGATCTCAAAGCATCTCACAAGTACTAATGGATACAGCTGCATTCACCAGTGCTACCTCCTTCTGAAGTTTCACTGCAGTCCCTCTACTTCAAGGCAAAGTTTTGGATTCTTTTGGTTTTCAATAGAGCTGATTTTTCAGGCCCCAGCCCCGAGATGGGCTGCAGTGAGGTTTGTGGGTGCACAGTACCAGACCTGTGTTGTGACAGAGGAATGTAGATATTCAGAATAGCTAAGCAGCAGTTTGTGTTTGTGACACTTGTTCTCCCCAGTGGGTATGAGCTGGTACCGCAGCAAAGAATTAAAATTATCCTGTGAAGAACTAGAACCCAGAGCAGCATAGAGCTGATAAAAACCAGGGTCCAGAAATAGAGCAGGCAAATGTACCACAGAATTCAAAGGGATGAGAACGTAACGCTGGAATGTGGATGCCGTGTCACTGACAGTTCTTTTCTGGGGTTTGACAGGAACACGTCCTGTGAACCAAATTCCTGGCCAGCCATGAGCAGCAATCCTTTTCCTAGCAGAGCAGTTCCCTGCTCTCTGCAGTAGCACAGCTCTGGTCCTTTAGCACTGAGGATTGGAGCTGCTGTGTTCCCCCTGTTTGCCCTGGTCCATTCCCTGCATGGAGTCCACAGCTGCTGCAGGAGTGCATTTCCACCAGTTACTCCCTTTCCTCCTCTGAGCTTTGTCCTGCTCTACTCTATTATCCACCACTTCATTCTGTGGCTGACCTGTGAGCTGGAGTTCCTAAAGACATGCAGTGAAATTCTCTTGTGGAAACAACCCTGGATTTCTCTGATGAGGGAAGAACAAAACCAGAAAGTCTGAGCTGGTGGTAGAAAGTAGAGCCTTTCCTGGCTGGATACATTTGATGCATACAGAGCATATTTCTGACGTGGGAGCTGCTTTAGAATATTAAAAAGGAAGCAGCTTTCCAGCCACCTCAGAGTGGGGAGTGAATCAGCACCACTTGCAGTATGGAAGAAGCTGAAGACCCACATAACAAAGCACTTTGCCAAAATTACCAGAGGTAGCAGCAGAGCCTGGATTTGAGCTCCTGCTTGGGCTGGACTTTGGCCAGAGGAGCCCCACACTGCCCTGGTCACAGGGTTTTCATCTTCAAGGATGTTGTGCAACGTGATTTCATGTGGTAGCTCAGGACCATCAACCTGCACGTCTCTGTGCCATTCTCAGGGAGAGTCAGGGCAGGAGGTTCATCCTCTCACAGAGTTAAAACCTCTGCTCTGTGGCTGCTCTCAGGAGCCCATCACTGCAGTGCCAGATCCACGTTATCTCTGGAATGGCAAATAGAACAACACTTCCTGTTTTTTGGTTTATGACATTTCCTAATGATTCATTGGTCAGATTTAAGGGTAATCCAACCCTTTCTTGATTTTCAGGAGGAATCAGTGTTGGATTCTTGGCAATGTTCCAAACTCTTTTCACCAGTGAAATGCTATGAAGTATTTTTCTCTCAAGTACAGTTACTCTAAATATGAAATACCACACAATAGGATAGGAAGAAGGTGGCAAAACATGAAGACAAAATATATGACCATAATTCAACTAAATTTTGGTTCTGTACTCAGGTAGGGGGTACCTTCTGAAGCTCCTGTTTCATTTTCTTTTCACCAAACAAAACATTTGATTTCAACTAAAAATCAATCTAGTTCAGTGCTCCTCAGCTGGTTTGGATCCAGATGCAACCCACAACAGTGATATGTTGTTTACATCTTCCTGAAGATCCAGCCCATCTTTTTTACAATTTTCTGGTTGCTGATTCCAGAGATAATCACACAGATCCCCAAGCTCCCTGGGGCACAGTGTGAATATTGATGTAAAATTACTAAGGCAGCAAGATGCAGCAGTGTCACTCATTGTTATAAATGTTTCTGAGAATTGTCAGTTCCTTTTTTAAGGAGTCTCTGTGCAGTGGCTTTATGGAGTGGATTCTGTCATCTGTGTTCTCTGTTACCCTTGAAGTATCCTCTAAAGCATCTCTGTAATTCTACCAGCAGGCAACTTCCAGAGTCTACTTAAATATTTCTCCCTGTTATTGTTCTCGGCCTCAGCAGCTCCTGCCTGTCCTTAGTTTGTGCTCTGTGTTCTTTTTTTAAGCAGGGATGTCAGAGAGAGAGCGGCAAGTCATGAAGAAGCTGAAGGAAGTGGTAGATAAACAGAGGGATGAAATCAGGGCAAAGGACCGGGAACTCGGACTTAAAAATGAGGATGTAGAGGCTGTAAGTGGCTCTCTGTCTTCCTGTTTCCCTCCTTTCTCACCCACACTTCCACAGCCTGGTTTTGAGTTTGAAGTTAATATAGAAAGTGTAAAGAGTGCTGGATTAATCGTCCTGCAGCTGAAGTGTCCAGCAGAGCTGGGGACTGTGCAGAATGGTCAGGCCTCAGTGCAGCCCCACGCCAGGGATGCAGGGTGGGTCACCTCTGCAGGAGAAGGGCACTGCCCAGCCCAGGCCACCCCAGGCAGCAGTGAGCTGTCCAGGGCTCAGCCTCAGATGAGTCACAGGCTCCTCTGTGACTCCAGGCCTGACAGGAGATCTGGCACTTTCTGTGCAATGACCTCCTTACCCATATTTTACTTCCATTCCTCACCCTGCCTCATGTCCTCAGGCCATGGGACTTCCCTGGTGCTCGTGAGGCCAGGCCTGGGTGATCTCTGCTCTGCCCAAGTGCCTCTGGCAGCTGCTGCAGCCTTTCAAGCTGGGGCTGTGCACACACACCCAGCAGGTCACATCCTGCCTTAGGAGAGAGCCTGGGAGCTCAAAGCAAAGTACTTATAAACTGAACACTAAGGATTCCTCTGTCTTGTCTTTCTTCTCCCCTGGGTTAAGATTTGATTCAAAATCCCATAAGCCACCCTTCTATCAGAAGTGACAAATGTGCTTTGATCTGAAAATCTCCCTGTGCTAGGGGAATTTACTCTAGAAATCAATTAAATTTGGGTGACTGAAATTGTAGTAGATAATTAGATATTAGAAAAACTAATCCGGGGGTGAGGAGAGGGGGTGAATTTTTCAGCTTAAATGCAACAGGAACCCACTACTTTAAGATGTTTGGGACTGGGCCAGCGTGGCTCATGGCTGAATGGACACTGAGCTCTTGCATGGATGTTTTGCAGCTGCAGCAGCAGCAGAACAGGTTGATGAAAATTAACCACGACCTGCGGCACAGGATCACGGTGGTGGAGGCGCAGGGGAAGGCGCTGATCGAGCAGAAGGTGGAGCTGGAAGCGTATCTGCAAACCAAGGAGCAGGAGATGGGCAACCTGAGAGCTGAGCTGGGCAAGCTCCGAGAAAAGCTGCAGGGGGAGGACAACCAGGCCAGCCAAAATGGGGAGGAAGTGAAGGTAAGAGGCACTTTGAATCACTTTCTAAAAAGCTTTGGACTTCATACCAAGCACCTCTTTGCCTTTTGGCAGGGCTGTGGTAGCGTTTGCTTCGTTTTCTTTGTACACACCTACCCCTTCCCCCAAAGGAAAACAAAGCAATTCCTTGGAGAGTCTGGGTTTTCCAAAGACAAACAGCCAACAGTAGCTTCAGCTCTGCCAGATCTGCAAATATTCAAGGCCAGATGAGTCACAGGGGTGATGGTGGCAGATGAACCACAGCGGAACAGAAACTGTGCCAGAAGTGATCCCAGAGTCAGGGCAGACTCTGCACACCTGGTCCCTGCAGTGCTCGTGGCTCTTTGGATCAGTCAGGACTAAGCTGGTTAAGTGCTACCAAATCAACATATAAATATTTCAAGGCACTTTTTAGAGGAATCAGCTTTGGCCTTATTTCTGCTTTTGCTTCCTATTAGAATTTGTGCAGTGAAGTGTGAGCACAGATGTTCATGAACAGCAAACGTTGCTGCTGGCAGAGCCAGGTCCTGGCAGAACAGGCAGAGTGACAGTTTGCAAATGGAGCTGGGCTGAGATCAGAGCAGCAGGAATGCAAACTTGAGGGGAGCTTCCTGGGAAAAAGATGCACTGATCTGTTGATCCCTTAGTCCTCTTTGTGGTTCCTCCTATTTTCCTTTGTGCCTATGACATTACTTTTTTATTCCTGAAGCAAATGTACTGCATTTCCCTCTCCTGTGATGCAGTAGTATGATAGGAGAGAGAAATGCAGTTTCATCCTAATGATGCTCTTAGCAGAGCAGGAAATGCAATAAGGGGTGTGATGATATTTAAGAACTTAGAGGAGCTCTATCACACAGAGCTGCTCAGCTTGATGCATTGGGAAGAGCTCCACGGTGTAAATGCCTGACAGACTGCAGCAGAGAGTGAAACATCCAGTGGAACATCCATTCCACTGCCAACAGGCAGGAATACACAGCAAAAAGCAGAGACAAGTGCTGCTGGGGTACCTTGGTCCCCTGGGAATGTGCCAGGCAGTGTTGTGTTCCATGTCACTGCTGAGCTGGACAAGCACTGTATTAATAATGACAAGGATTATTTCATTGGTGTTAATTCAGGCAGGACACCCCAGCTTTGTAAACGGGGCTGGGGAGCCCAGGCCTGGAGCCAGCAGGAGTGAAAGTGTCCTCAGTGTGTGCAGAGAAAGGATTGCATTCTTCACCTCTCTCTAACTCATCAGTTCCATGGCAATGGTGCCTTTTCTAATGAGAGCCTCCCTGCTCCCTCTGCCAGGACACTGCTCCCGCAGGAATTGCAGCAGTGAGCACAAAGCTGCAGTAGCTGCAAGCTCCAGAATGGACATCGCTTGCTGGCCTCAATCAAGGACATTTGCATCGGGTACAGGCTGCTCAGTCTTTGCTGGTTTGAGCCAAATCTGGCAAAAATAGCTTCTTTGGGCAGAGATGTGGGATAAATGTACAACCAAAAGAGGAGACACCAGCTCAGACCTGCGCCTAGGGGGTGAAGAGGAGGAAAAGTGTTTTGGGTAATTTCCTTTGAACCTCTTGTTAGGTTGCATCAATCTTTATTCCATGTAGTCTGTGCAGAACAATGTGTTTGGATGAAAAGGGTGATCAGACAGTGCCCAAGTGAGAATCACTCTGCTGCCTCATCCCTGCAGCACAGGCACTGAAATCACCTGAAATTCACCTTGCACCAGCCTTAGCCACATTCAGCCTGAAACCAAGGATCAGTGCACTGTCACAAACACAGGAACTTAGAAGAGGGCAGGGTCAGAATTACAAAAAATGCCCCGTGTAGGAATTTCACTACTCAACTCCTCAAATTTCCAGCTTGTATCCTAGCAAGCTGTCAGTGCCAACAGGAGCTCTGAGGCTCTGATCTCTGCATCCTCCCAGGAGGGCGAGTGGCTGACCTGGCTGCTGGCAGCTCTGATTTCATGTGCTGGCCTCTATCAGTCCTTGCAAAAAGCATCACATTTCAAATGGACTTTGCTACATTTCAAATGTATTTTCCTGGAGCAGAGTGTCCTGGGTCTATTTGTATTGTTAGAAATCCTGCAGACCTCTTAAGGCTCGGAGCTGCTTTTTAGAATCTCAGTTCCAAGTAGCCTTCCCAGAACCATGTGATTTTTCATCATTTCTGTGCAGCCACTGAGTGGAACAACAGCACAGGATCTGAGCAATGGTCTCCTGTGTGCTGTGCTTACACAGACCATGTTTTCACAAGCAGTTTGTGCCACAGAGCTCTGAGCAAGTGCTAGAGGTGACAGGAAGCAGCCCCACAGGCCTGGGAATCAAGACTCCTACCCAGAGCAAATTCTGCTTGTTGGGAGCCACAGAAACTGGGTGATGGGAAATAAAATTCCTCCAAGCTTCCAGTGAACTCTTAGAGGAAAAGAAGAAGCAAAGGTACAGGTGTATAAACACCTCATCTGCAGGTTTCTGCCACTCTGGTGCTAACACCCCTCCTGGTTTTTAATGAAAGCATAAGAGGGGATAGAAACTTAAATCTCCACTTTGTATGTTTACATTATAAGAAAACACCTCTTTGTGGGAGGAGCTGGAAGGAACTGCTTGACCTTTTCAGTGTTTATATAAAAAAACCTGACGTTTGATTTACTCCATTTGTATGAATTCCTAGAACTGACTTATCAGAAGTTGGACGTTTGAATTGGACAGTGAACTTAAAGCCCACATTTCACTCCCTAGGCAGATCCAAACAATGATGATTGTCTCTCTGAGTCAGAAAAGATGGCAATGGACCTAAAGGATCCCAATCGGCCACGATTCACCCTGCAGGAGCTCCGGGATGTCCTTCACGAGAGGAATGAACTGAAATCTAGAGTGTTTTTGCTTCAAGAGGAGCTTTTGTATTACAAAAGGTGGGTTGCATCTCCTCTCCTGTGGGATGATATACTCACAGGGCAGATGTGGAAACAATAAATGTGCTCTGAAGTTCTGTCCAAGTCTGTGTTTCTGCAAAGGCTTGTGCAGAGACTGCAAGAATACAACCTCAGGTTGAACCTGGTACCTCAGACTTGTCCTTCCCTAACTCCCAGGTCTGCCCTGAATTCCAGAAATATTACAAACATTTCATACATTTGAACTTCAAAAATGAGGATAGGAGTGGGTCTAAAATGAAAATTCTAGACCTTTTATTCAATCCATTCCTCTTCTCCCTCTCCTTGTCACAATGGGAAGAAAATATTCAACATACCCCCAGTTCTTGGTGCTGATCCTTGGTTGATAAAATATCTTCAACTGATTTTAATGGGTTTTGAACAGATCTTTTTGCATTCCTTCATCAACAGTGCTACCTCAGATTGAACTGTAGATCTCAAAGTGCTTCCATGGCTTGGGAGGAGAACATTAATTATCTTTTCTTTCTTTCAAGTGAGGAAATGGAAGAAGAAACTAGATCCCCACAGCCTACACCCATAATTCAGCCAAAACCCTCAACTCAGCCTGAATCTGGAATCAAACGACTGTAAGTAGCAAATTTACCAAGCATACTGGATATAGTCTGTAAATAGCAAATGTTGCTTATGCATAGGACAATTTTAAACACTTTAGAAACTCAGATAACCACGTTCCTACTGTATATGAGAAAGACACTGAACGAGCACTTGGTAGATGTGAAACAACAGTTGGTTTTGGCCAAAACTTTTGCCTAAATCTGAGACAACTTTCAGTCTTGGATTATCATTTTCCCATGACCTCACTGTGCCCATTTCCCTGTTGACTGAAGCCTTTAGACCCTGACTTGCACTATGTGGGCAGCACAAAAACCTTCTGTTTGCTGAGCAAATTTGCTGCTGAGAGGATGGGCACCTGCTTGGCTAAAAGAGCCCCACATTTCTCTGAAATATTAATGCTGCTGTTGGAACCAAAGCTTACTGCCAGAGATGTGCTGCTACTAGAGTATCACCTAATTATAAATCACTGTGTTGGCCAGTTCTTTTCTTTCTTGACACTTCTTCCTGTACATTTATTTATTCCAAATTAAGTCTTCTAATCTCATAGCAACTCTTTGAATTTTTGTGATACCAGAAGCTGAACTTTTTTAACTGCATAAGTGATTTTGGAACAGTTGTTTCCATATAAAGAGCTCTTCCATCCTGTCCCCATGTCACAACCCTCAGTCCTTGTTTAATAACAGCAGCAGCCCTGTGAGAGTCAATTCCACAGGAAGATCTGGACTGACCCAAAACACCACGAAGTCAGGAAGGCACTGTTGATTATTTGCAGTATTATTTGCAGCTTTCTACCTGTGCTGAGAGAAACCTTCCTCTCCCATGAGCAGAAAATAAACTTTGAGCTTGGACTTCAGTTTTGCAACTGTGGTGATGATGATGATGATCCTGTGTCTCACAAGATCTTCACTGTAAAATTTCTCTTTTCTTTTGCATTTCTTTTAGAGCTTTTTAAAGCTAGTTCTGATGTAGGGAATGGCTGGTTTCAGCTCACACAGTTTGTGTTGTGCAGCTCCCATGTTTGATTTGAAATGCTGGCTTTGATGAAGCAAAGGCAGCAGAAAAATGTAAATAGAGGTTGTAAGGCAAAGCACGTGTTGGTGAGGTATTAATTTTGACTCTGCCTAAGCTGAAATTATTTCTTTTAGAAGTCATGCTCTGTCCCCAGGTTTCACTCTGCTCTCTCTCCATTTAGCCATCATATTAAATAAGGGAATATAAAACTCTCTACCTGAGTAATCTGAAGGATTCAGGTACAGACTTCAGGTTTGCCTCATTCTTGCAGCCAGTCTGGATAGGATTTCTCTGGTGGGGTTTTATTTTCCTTTCCCTTTCTCTCTCTGCTGCCAACACCGTATTTGCAGTTGGGCTTTAAAAAGTCAGGAAATGTCACTGCTGGGCAAACCAAAGAAGCCAAATGTAGCTTCTGTCCTGTCCCAACACCCTCCTGGCCCAGCTGCAGCCCCTGCCTGCTGTAAGGTGTCTCCAGAGCTCCCTCCTCCCTCGCCAGGGTCCCTCTGGCTGCCCGGGGATCTCTCTGGCACATGAGCTCTCTGTACCCAGTGATGTGATGGAAACTTGCAGTGCTGCTCTCTGCATGCAGAGTGCCTTCCCAGAGCAAAGTGGGCTTGCTTTTCCCTCTCTTTCAGAGGTTTGCTCCTGATTAAACAAAAAGCTGAAGTACAGAAATAGGAGGCCTCTCAAGGGAAATTTTGTGCTTGCCCGTGCAATGTGTTCTTTTTCCCTTCACCACACAGAGTCTGAGGGAATGAGCCATATGGAAGTGTAGCCTGTGCCATGCAAGATGTGCTCAGGTGATTCAGTGCTGCAAGTCCATAAAGAAAGGAAAACAGAAGCTACAGAAATCAGCATTTTTTCTGGGTTGGCACATTTGGGGCAAACTCGGAGTTCTGATCTCAGACTGACTGACTCGTACATTTGTCTCTCCCACATCACACGACAGAGTTTTAATGAAATAATGTAACCAGGAGGCTTTACCGAGAAGGAAAAGTCCAAGGATTAAAAATGCTCCCTCTGTTTGGAGCAGAAAACACCCTTTTGTTTTCTCCTTAAGACTACGTGCTTGTTTGTCACTGATGTCATGCCTCAAACAGCCAGGAGTTTTCTTCCTATTCTTGCAGTCTACAAAAGCTGGTGTGTCTGTCAGTTCTGCAGCTCAGGATGTGCCACGTTGCATAAAAATAGAAATCCTGGCTTCTGCCAGCGAAGCAGCGTTTGCCCATTTGTTTTCAATTTTAATCTCAGCACAGCAGTTAGTGAGCTGGGGAGAGCTGCATTTGGTCACAAGTGAAATGTCTCTCGTGATTTCAACTTAATCTTTAATTGACATTAGTCCACAGTTCAAAAAAATATTTGGCACAAGGGAGAACCTCTGAGGAGAATCCCTAGACAGCCAGAGGGTGTTGCAGGTACGGCTGGAGGTGTGCTGGCAGCTGTGTGTGGGGCTGGCTGGGCACAGAGCACTCTGCTCTCTCAGCCTCTGTGCTGCATGGATTGTCTAATGCTCCGTGGAAGTGCTGAACCCTCACAAAGAACCCGTCTTGCTGCGAGCCAGCTCCAAAGTGCTCCTGCCAGAGCAGCTGCAAGGTTTCCTAAAAGCATTCAGCTGCCTGCAGTTGGCATCTTTCTGCATGAGAAGTAACCCAGGTTCTTTTGGAACAGACACACAGGCCCTTTAACCACAGAGATTCTTAGGAGGTTATTTCAAGAGTTCACCTGCAATACTGGTTTTTAACTTGAAAATATCAGCTGTAACCCTTGTGAAATCTTTAACTGTAATGCTGGTCCTCTCTAACCCTGTGCCAATATCAAGTAGTCACAGCAGAGTCCTGATTTGTATTTCTTAACATACACCTTCATCCTTAATTTCATTGTGTCTGTGCCTGTTTGTCTCTTGGAACAAAAATGTGCACTGTGCTCTGCATTGCTACAGGTGGTCATACCTTGATGAAAGCCAACCCAGATTGCAGGCTCACAACAGGAAAGTGGTATCTTTTAGAAATCCAAAAGCAGTTGAAACTGCTACAATAACTGTTTTTTCTAAACGAGAGTTTTTCACTGAGGAGAGCTGTCTTGGGTGATGCAGATCCCCCTCTCCCTGTAACGTGTCCTGTGTTGTAATTCAAAGTAACCCTGTGTATCATGTTTGCCTCTTTTCTTTTTAATGGAATGCTTTTTTCTTTCCCTTGCTCCAGTCTTATCTCTTCTGTGTCTGTACTTTCCTGACCAGGATCTTTACAGCCATAATGCCTATGGTAGCAGCTGGATTGATTCCAGACGATCCCACATTGCAGCCAATAAGAAGACTTGTGTCCCTTGTAGGAATTTTTTTAAAATGTTTGGTACTTTGGTTTCCTCTTGCATGACCCCGTGTTAACAAGCACTGCTGGTTGCATTCTCCTGGCTGCCAGTGGGATCCCAGAGGATCAAAGTGCCAACCAGAATGACCAGTCAGTGTCAGTACTCATCCCAGTCATCCATGCTCATCCTCCAACTGACATGTCAGCACCTTTTGTCTTAATGTTGTCACGCTAAACCAATCGTTATTCCTTGGAAAATCGGTGCAATATGCAGTTCTAACCAGCATCTGTTAATTCTGCCTCCTTAGCAAGGCTATTCACAGTTCACACCAGTGCTTTTTGAGAAACTCGTTTCTAACAAATTGTTACAATCATTAGTTAGAGTTACAGAATGGAGTGGCTGATTTCCACATTAATTTTCACTGTTAATTACAGGCTGTTGCTTTCATGTCTTTCTATCTATGCCCCGTATATTTTGTCTCTAATTATGTATTTTGGAATAGAGTGTAAACTCTTCATAATCAATTCTGTCATCCAATTCTTGGCTCTCCCTGGAAGACTGATACTGATAATTGTTAATGCAAAGTCTCTTTGCATTAGAACTGCTGCTTTAGTGATCTTTATATTTACAGCAACGACATGGTTCCCTCTCCACACAGCCTTCTTCCAAACATCCTCCACGAGAATTTTCTAGCCATAATAACAATTTTCATTGTTTTAGAAGGAATTTTAAAAGCTGAACCCTTTTAGAGATTTACGAAGTTGTTTTTCTCCTGCTTAATTTCCCTAAAAAATGAAAAATTTCTGAGCTTTGACATTTCAAACTGACTGTATAAACACAACAGTCTTTTGTGTGGGCTTCCAGACAGTAACCCTGAGCAGGCAGGACCAAATGTGCCCTGCAGAAAGGCTCGGTCACTAAACACTTCTTTATCAGCTGGAGCTGGTTCTGGCCCTGAAAATACACAGTATTTGTGTGTGAACTCATGAGCTCCTGTGATGAAGGTGGTAGAAAAGTATGAGGCTAATTAAGTGCAAAAGACTTATTTCACTATTAAGGCTGCACATTTGAAGCCAGGAAATGCAAAAGTTCAGGTCCTGCTGGCACTGGTTTTTATGTGCATTTAATTTGTGTGGTGATTTCCCTTCCTAATCAACAAGAAAATATTCTTAACATTCTCAGTGATTATCACCCAGGCTCCTGTGTATCGAGAGCCATGGAAGGTGGAACTCCCTGGTTTGCACAAAGCAGCTGGGAGGGTTGGAGGTGCTGAGGGAGATGAAGGGAGAGTGGGAGGAGGGAGAGGAAGGTGAGCGTGGACTCAGGGTCAGGTTTATGCCCCGAGTCCATTCTGACCAATGTTCCACCTCCCACCAAAGCTGAGGCTGTATTGGCCCAGTCCCTTACTGTGGAGGTATTTAGCAGCTGCTGTCCTGAATCACAACTGTGTGACACTTGGTACACTGCAGGCAAAACAATCTGCACCTCCCAAAGCCCACCCAGCACTGAGACCAACGGGATCCACAGCCAGCTCAGTCCTTTGGAAGCTGGAACCTCAACTTTTGCATTTCTCAGCACTAACACCTCTTGTACTGAACCACAACGAACACTGGATTTGTCTAATCCAATAACTTCATCCCATACAAATAAAACCATACTAAGGATTTTTCCAGCTGTATTTTTTAGCTGTGTTAAATGGCTGTTGGTTCATGTACGTCATTATCTTAGAGCACCCAAGCTGTGTGACAGGAAATGACGTGCACACTCGTGTGCATTTGTTTAGAACCTTCATCCTGCAAACTCTTGTGCACAGAGATGCATTTATTCATTCACTTTTTGCAGGAATCAAGTCTATGTATCAAAGCCTCTACACTGGGAAAAAATGTGGAGATTTATTTTCTTATCTTGTGAACTTCCCTGCTGACAACCTTTAAAAAAAATCTATTTCTACTTTGTGGTAAAATACACAGATTTAATGCCAAAGATACCACTTTACTTATGCCAAGAAACTAACCGGGATGGTGTGGCTTTGTTACCAGAGGGCTGGGGAAGGGGGAACCTACATGTAAATGATACCTGCACCTTGTAGAGTCAACAGCATTTAGAGCTTATCTGAAGCTTCTGTAGCCAAGCTGCTTGAGATTGCAATGACTCCATCCCTAACAACGTTCTGACACGCGCTCCCATCAGGCTGCTCTTGATTTCCTGCAGATGCAAGCAGAGTTTTTTGCTCGGTGTTTTGTTGTGCTGTGTATCAGGGTGGGTGTTTGAAGTGCTTTCAGGATGGTAAACACTCTTCTCTCTTCTCCCTTCTCCCTCCCTCACTGCTCCCTTCCCGGAAGGTTTAGTTTCTTCTCTCGGGATAAGAAACGTATGCAGGCGTCACAGAGAAATGTCCACTTCCAGGAAACTTTTGGAGAATGGTCACATTCAAACAGAGACGACTCCTACATGGAACAAGGCCAAGAAGCCCTGCAACACCTGTGACTGAACCCCTGAGGTGTTTGGTTTGCTGCAGTAGATCTCAAGTCTCATAACAAGAAGCTCCTGTACAGCATGGCGGCAGCTCGTCACTTGTACTTGCCTTGCACACCTCGGGGTTATTTCAGACTCTCCAGAAGGGATCCCTCACTGTTCACTTGGTGACTGTTTGCTGCAAACAGGAACCCAAGCTTTGTAGTAACAGTTGCTGACACCCTGGGACATGGAAGCTTCTAGATGACTTGTTTTGTGCTGAATAACAAGTCCATGATCTTGTTCATGCATTAACTACAGTAACACAAGCTTCTTTAAACCAAAAACAGGACCTGTGCCATTATTAGAAGTTTGTTTGCAGTGTATATCTAGTACAGGGCAAAGACTCTTTTACCCTGTTTGTTAACACTATTGGTTGTTTGCTTTTTATTTCTGTAAGAATTTTTTCAAGAGGGATATGACAGCTGGACGCCCTTGGTGGCAGCCCACAGCTCTGCTGTGTCCTGTCAGTGCCGCTGGCATCGGCATCTTGCAGAGTTACCCCGTGGAAATCCACCTGGCACAGTGACAACTGGAGTAGCCTTGAGAGGGACACTGAGTGTGCATTTCCCTTGTGCTTATAGTGCCTAAAGCATGAAGAGCCGATGGATGAGGTGAGCGTGCCTTGTGTTCTCAGTATTAATGGAAAACAAATTGCTTACAGGGAGGAATCCTGACCCTTGAGTTTTTTCCCTTCTTACCAGGGACTTCCTCGCAATGTAGCAGGCAGCTGCTGTAAAGGGATTAGATCTTTCCCACAGACAGGTTTTTAATTAAGTCACACTTCAGCTTCCTGTCTAGGTAAAGCTGCCCAACTTCAAAGGGAAACACATCCTCAACTGGCTGACATAAACTATTTCACTGACCTAGACATGACCCCAACCTTTTCTCTTGACTAAACACTACGTGGGCAGAGCAGATGAGTTCTTTGTGAGGCTGCTCCTCTGGTGGTGGCAATGTCTGGGTAGCCCCTGTCACAGGGCTGAACTCACCAGCAACAGCCCAGCAGCCAACCCCCAGGGGCTGGATGTGCTTTGCAGCTGAGCTGGTGACACCCCAGGCCTGCCCGAGCTCGCTCTTCCAACAGTAAAACCCCACAGCATCAGCACTGTGGACACCCAGTGCCAGTGCACTCCCACCTCTGCTCCCCACAGTCCACGAGGCACCTGAGCAGGTGGCAGAGGGTGAATGGATCCACGGTTTGTGTGAGGACAGGGCTGAGGTGTCTCTGTGGCCCTGGCCGTGGGCTGGGAAGGTCCACGCTGGAGACCACTGCTCGTGGGGAGATCTCCTGCCAGGAGCCATGGGAGCTTCTGCACGTGCAGCTGGGTGCACTTGGTGACTGTCTGCTCCACCCCAGCTGCTCCACCTGCTCTGCAGAGCCTCTTCTCAGGAGTGGCACCAAGGACAGGAAATACAGCTCAGGCTGGAGCAAAGCTCCAACTACTCCAGGTACTGAGTGAACTCTCAAAGGAATCCAGAGGGCTTAGTGCAGGCCAGTTGTTTTCATTACAGGGTGATCCAAGAGTGGATTTTTAATGCGTGTGAGCAGCAAATGATTTTTAGCCCACCTGTAGTAAAACCTCTCCTTGCAGTGGTGGGCTGTGTGCTGCCCTGCTCCTGGCTGTAACTGCTTCATTCCAGCACTGACCTTCTGTGTGTTCTAGGTAGGGAGAGTGTTTACTGTGCCCCCCTGGTGTCACTGCAGCTCAGGGCAAGGGGACATGTGGCCTTGCATGAGACACGGTGACCAGAGTCCCATGTGGATATTGGGTAACTGCAGTTTTGCCTGGTTATGTCTTGGTAACATCCTTAAAACAGCAGCACCTCCCTCCTCCTGTGAAAAGCAACTCTTAAATTGGGGTAGTGTCTTAATTTAATGATACTTACATTGCCAAGATGTGGCTTCACTTCCACGTGAGGAAACAAAAAGTGCAGTGCAGGTACAGCAGGCAGTTAAACTGTGGGTGACCCCTTGAGCCTGTCCTGAGCGCAGTTCAGTCGTGTGGTTCATTCAGAGGGGATAAAGTGAGCACAAACAATGGTGGGCCTGAGTAAGCAGATCCCTTTGGAAATCAGCTGAGAGCTGGGATAATGGAACTGCACAGAACCAACCTAAGCCCAAAGGTGCAGCACAAAGGAAAGCTCCAGGCCTGCTGCACGTCCTGGGGCTCTGTCGGGGCAGCTCTGCAGCCAACAGCAAACACTGCACGAGGCAGGACAGCCTTCCCCACACCTCTGCAGCCCATTACCTCAACCCCTGGTAGCTCCTCCTGACCTGCTGGCGTTAACCACTCGTCCTCATGTTTGCAATGCTGCATTCACACACCCCAAGTGCCGTTGGGAAGGATGGCACGGAGGGAAGCGTTTGTAAAGATCTGTCGTGTATTGTTTGTCAATATTCAAGGAAAATCTGCTTTTAGAAAAGGGGCCAGGATGCTGGCAGGTAAGGGGTGTAACAATCCTGCCTGCCAAGTGCAGGATCACTGACATTTTTTGGGTTGTTTTTTTGTTTTGTTTTGTTTTTTTTTGGTTGGGCAGTAAATCATTTTAACAGTTTAATAAATATTTCTGTAAAACATGTATTTCTGCAAGGCTTGTGTTCTTCTTCTTTTTTGTGGAAAGTAATACCGTCCATTATTGGGGATGCAGCCTACAGATCTGTGTACAGCTCTTCATGGAAATACAGCCTCAAACCAGACAAGGTTTAGGACACAACCATTCCAAGACTGATGAAATATAATTTAAAATACATTCTATATATTTAGGAATGGCTTATGATAACATAGAACATGACAAAGCCTTTTCTAGAAAGCACTGTAAGCTCCTTAATGGAAGAGGTGTGTCTGTATTTACACATCCTAGCCCTGAAAAAGATGTTTTGCCCTCTGTTTTCCCCAATTCAGCTACAACCAGCAGCAAACCCAGTTTCCAGAATGGATTTAAACCCTGTGTAGAAGGGTGAGGACAGAGTGGGTGCAGCTGCAAGCACACTTACCCATGACACCCTCCTTTGGTGACTGTCCATGGATTCAGCAGGAACATGATGCATTTTCTGATGTACTTACTGTCCTGTGGTGCACATTCCTCTGTACAAAGCAGTTTCATCCTCCCATGTTACAGACAGTGGACTGGTTCCATGGTTCTGTCTCACCTGGCAGAACTAGTTAAGGACACAGTATCAATAAAGGTCTAGCCTGTCCCAGTGTCTTCACAAAAATGAAGCCACTTCCCATCAGCTTCTGTTTTGGGGACACAGAAGTTTCAGAAATTTGTTGCTATTCTGTTCCTGTGTCTCCAGCACGGGACTGTTTCATAAGGAACATGTGGGCACTTGGCCCACAGATAACCCCTCAGGCAGGCAGCCAGACAAGCTGTGTGTGCTCGGCTCAGTGGGATGCCTGTACACACGGGGCATTTCTTACCAGTTCAAAAATATTAATAGAAAAGTTTATTTTCTCTAAAGAACAATCCAACACACATCCGAACCGCATTAGGAACCAAACTAGAGAGAGCTGCTGGCAGCAGTGTCACAGGCACAAGGTGGCAACACCACAGCTTGTTCTGGGAATGCAGTCACAGCCCCGAGCTGCCATAGGGTAGGTCACACATGCCAAGGACAAGGCACAGTCACCTATCGGTACTTATCATCATCTCTTTGCTTCTTGGTATCTCTGTCCCTGCTCCGGTCTCTATCCCTGTCCTTCCTATCTCTGTCCTTCCTTTCCCTCCCCCTGCTCCTCTCCTCTTTGGAGTCCCTCTCACTGTCACCCCAAGCCCATGACCTCTCCCTTTCTGGCCAGCGTTTGTCCCTGCTCCTCTCGTGGTCCCGGTCCCTTGTTCTCCAGTCCCTCATTCCCTCACGAGACCAGTTTCTTTTCTCCGATGATCCTTCTCCATAAAAATCATTTTTCATGTTTGGCAAGTTGATGGGCTTTCGGAAAGGTCTGTCCCGTCCTCCGAACCGCAGCTGCCCGGATTCTTTTTTGCCTCCAAACCCACCCCCAAGCCTCCGTGGAATCCATCCTTTGAGAGTTCTTTCCAGTTCAAAGTCTACAAAGACCTCATGTTGGTCGATGACCAACCTGTTGGCATCTCTGTGGGCCTTCAGGAGAGCACGCTCATCTTTGTACTCAATAAACGCATAACCCTTGGAAAATCCCGTGACCAGGTCCCGAACCAGACGGATCTTTCTGATGTCTCCATAGCGGGAAAAAACCTCCTTTAACTTCTCTTCTGTGGTCTGAAGATTGAGCCTGGCCACGAAGAGGGTGAGGTGAGGATCTCCCGTGACGCCCTTGTTGGGTACGTACCGTGCCAGCATCGCCCGCCATATGGCCCGGTCATGGGGCTCCTCGTCCGTGCCATCGATGCTGCCAGCCTTGAGGGGGTCGTACTCCTTCGCTATGGGAGCCCAGTCAGCCATTGTCTAGTGGGGGAGAAACACACATGGCACGGGCTCACGGCTCTGTCAGCAACAGCCTGTGCAAGAAGCGCTTCCAGCACAGCTGCGTGTTCATCCAAAAATCCCCCAAAGTGTGACACACCAAAATAAACCAGCCGTGTCGCTGTTGTTTGAGTCCACATGGCGGGACAGAGCCGCGCCGGCTCCCCTGGCCTACCCCGGCCCGAGGAGGCCCCTCAGCCCCGCTCCGCCGCCGCCTGTCCCCTCAGCCGCCCGGCGCGGCGGGACGCGGCTCTCCCGGCGGCCAGGGGCCGATCCGCCG
>VXBU01013720.1:445826-459675 GCA_013400315.1 Bombycilla garrulus | reverse complement strand
TCCCGCCCCGCGCCCGGAGCCGCCGAGGCGGATGTGGCCCTGAGGAAAGGCCGATGCGTTCACCGGCCTCGGGGCCGGTTCCCGGGGCTGACGGAGAGCTCCCCGTCCCTTACCGGCAGCGGAGAGCGGGCGGTGCCTCCTCAGGGGAAGGGGCAGNGGAGAGCGCCCTGGAGAAGAGCCCGTTCCAGCTGACGGCCGCCGATGTCTACGACATCTCCTCCGTGGTGGGCCGGGACCTGCTGCAGCTCCGCGCCGGGCCGCAGCTGCCCGCCGCCCGCGCCCGGCTGCAGTTCAGGATCGTCAGGGTGCTGGAGATGCTGGAGNGCACTGGTCCCCGGGAGCGCTTACCGAGCCCGGTGTCGCTTCCTTCCCGTGGCGGTGTCACGTCACAGCCGGCGCTGCCCGGCTCGGCCCCGCCCGCGGACCGCGCGTTCCGGCGGAGCTCCCGCAGGTGGGTGCGGGACCGGGCCGGGGCACACGGGACACACGGGACACACGGGACACGGGCCCCTTCCCCAACACGGGCACAACACGCGCGGGTCGCGGAGCCCACCCAGAACCACAGCAGATGGGCCGGCCGATACTTGTGGTCTCTTTTTTGTCAGCAGGACGAGGCTCACAAAGTCACTTCCCGTCTTTGGCCATGAAAGCCTCGAAGCTCTTTCCTTCGGGGTGGTTAACGGGTCGCAGTGCTGTGGATTCCTCGCTCCGGTTTCACTGACCCACCAAAGTTGTGCAGACACGCACAGAGTACAAACGCACCGGCCCCATAGAGACAATTGTATGCAAACACTGAGCCTCACACCCTCGTGTGAGAGAAATGGATGTCTTGATTACTACCAGCGTTTTAAATTAAAGGGCGAGTTCAGTTCTCACCTTTCTTTGACAGGAATTTTGGTGTGGCATTAGATGGCTCAACCTCTCTCATCATCTGAGAACAATCTGATAAAAGCATCTTCTTGTCAACTAATTTGCAAACTCTTTGGGACAGAAACTTTTCTTTTAACTGTGGTCAGAGCCTGTCACACTTGTGGCCTATACTTGGCTGGGGAACAGTCACTAAGAGGATACAAAAATATGAAGAACTATAATTAACTGCTTGGGGGAAAAAATATCAGGACTGTGATGAATTCATACTAGTTCTAAAAATTCCATATTTATAAAATCCAGATATTTTACTCTCTGAATGCTGAGTTTTTTGAGAGGTTACAAGATCCACTGCTGTTTATTTTACAGCCCAGCAGCCTTGGACCAGATCAAATGGTGATAGACCTCACAGACCCCAACCGGCCCCGGTTCACCTTACAGGAGCTCCGAGATGTATTGCAAGAGAGGAACCAGCTGAAAGCTCAGCTTCTGGTGGTGCAAGAGGAGCTACAGTGCTATAAGAGGTAAAGCTTGAAGTCAGCAGAGAACTAACACTACTAATAACAAATATTTCATGTCTGGGAAGCTTATCAGGTGAGAGTCTTGCAGGTTTGGGCTCCTAGGTCAGGACAGGCACTGTCCAGGTATGTAAATGACCTCTGTGCTCCCCAGAGCTTAACAGTGTGCAAAGGAAAATGGGGGAACAATTAAGTCTCTATGCAACAAGATTTAAAAACCAAACTCCCTTTTTCTCTGCACAGTTCTCAGCCCGTTCCCATAATTGTCCCACTCTCAGCCTACACACAGTTACTCCCACTCCACATCCAGGCTGGGTTCTCGTGCACAGGAATTCATCTGTGCAGTCACAGCAGCTGCACACACTCAGTGTCTAAAGCCACACTACATACCAAAGAGCACGGGGGGTTTCCAGCTCAGCTTTAGTCAATGCTTCCTTCTTCCTGCAGCACCACGCTGGTTGATCTCCGGTCCTTCACTCCCACGGGGGTATGGCACTGATCTAGAAACAGAATATTGAGCTCTTTCATCACTCATGATAAGCTGTGAGGTTTTTAAGACTGCCAACAGAGGGTTGTGTAAGGTCCTTGAAATGTGCAAAGCAAGTGATTTCAGAGAAGGGTTTGGTCTTTCTTGAAGTGAGAGTCAGTGTGAGTCAAAGGGTGGGATGGGGAAAGGGTCTTTATCTTGGTGCTACAAATTCATGCATCCCAAAGGCTTTCCTTGCCAACCTCTGCCCTCTCTCATCAAGTTGTATTATAAACTCTTAAGAAATTACTTCTTAATCTAGACACAAAATGTCTGAGTACGTTAAATTTCATTTTAGCACCCTCCTGGATCCAGGGAGCCCGCCCTTTGCCTTGTCTGTAACAAGCAGGTTAAGCCAAGAAGTTACATTTAAATCCAAGAATTTGCAAACTGCCTGACAGCACCTCCCCAGGTCAGCTGGATGCTTTGCTGTGCAGCACTGGAATGGCTTCTTGCTTTGATTTCCCAGCTGTTACACAGTTCAGTGCATGCCAAGTTAAAAATGTAACAGTGGGAATGTTTTCAGGCTTTTAGTGATCTGAGTCACAGCACTGTGCACCAAGAGCAGGGCAGGGCTGCTTTTCAGGTCGAGTAATTTGTGAGGCTATCTCCTCAAACAATGTTACAGGTTAAGCCAAAACACATTTTCCCCCTAAACAGTCACATAAAATCCTAATTGTAATTGTAGTAAAGAGTAATTATGCAGGAGAAGAGGATAAATATATGTTCTAAAATGCCTTGTACACATTGGAAATAAGCAAGGTAACAATAGACTGGCTGGTGTTTGGGGGCTGCATTTTTCATCATGACCTCTGGGTAGAAGTTGCCATGCAGCTGTTAGGGCTCTGCAGTGTCACCCAGCAGCTCATTGTCTCATTTATCCAAGAGGACAATCTGCCTCAGAATTACCCCGTGCCTGGTGTCACAGCAGTTTTTAAGTGCTCTGTGTTTTTATTTCCAAATCCAGTTGAGTGTTGCTCGGCTACTCTTTGCCTGCAGCTACTGCAGTCACAGGCTTTGATCCACTGAGCTCTCCAAATGACTGAGGTCATCTCAGGACGTGCTGTGAAAACACTGAGTGTGCAGGCTGGGAAAATCTAACCCGGTTCCAGGAGGGGAGAACACCCTTTGGTCAAACTGAAACTGTTGCCTGCCTGGAGTGTAGAAACACTGAAGTGGGATGGCAAAATCTAGAGCTGAAGCAAAGCCTTTCTTCTCTCCTCTGTAGGGTGGAAAGAGGAACAGGCCCGGGCCTCACAGGGGAGCTGGGAATCTCCCATCTGTTGCCAGGCCTGGTGTGAGCCTGGCTGGCTGCACTGGAGGTACCACACACCCACCCCTGCAGAAATTCACCATTTGTGTCCACACCCTCCTCTTATCCTTGGACTTCTGCACAAATCCAAGTGTGATTACACTTCCCTTTCACCCCCATTATGATTTGCCATTTTTTCTCTGTGAAGTCAGTTTGTTATTTTTTAAGTGTTCTCATTAGAGCATAACCTTGGCACCATTACATTGGAGTTAGGGATAATAATTCATTTTTTCCAGTTCACCACAAGGAAGAGGCTGGGCTGCCATCCCTGTCCTGTGAACACTCATTCACTCATCTCCTAGCTGCCCAGTGAAAGGTCTAACTCATCCACTGTCACACTCTGCACAAACCCACAAAAAATAAACAAAATACATTTCCTTTCCCAGTGGGATCATCTCACAGAAAAGGGACCAAACGCAAGAACTGGAAAAAGAAGCCACTAGCAGCAGTGCTGGCACCAGAAAGGACAGTGAAGAGAAGACAATCATCAAAAGGCTGTGAGTCTGCAGATTTTGGGGCAGAATTTGTGAGAACATGGCCCACTCCTTACACAGTGAATCCAGGGATGGCTGCTGAACTTTAGCCTAGTTGGCTGCATATTGTTTTCTGCTCGCCATGTAAAGTTAAAAACCTAATAAAGCAATCTCTTCCTGGGGAAAAAAAAAAGCACTGCACAGGAAAGCCACCTCCACCCAGGCAAGCAGGCAGTCACATTTTTTTCTAGGAAAAATAAGCATTCCTGAGCAAAATGATTCAATAGTTGCCTCCCCTGCCAGCCCCTCAGGGAACAGCCCAGCTGGCCCTGGGCTTTGTTCACATTGTACACAAAACCCACAAGCTCAACATCTGTCCCTACAGTCCCCCAAAAATAGCACAGTGACAGGGCCAGCCCCCTGCCTGGTCCTTGTTTTCCAGTTGTACATTATTGTTTCCTTTCTGCTATTCATTTTTTTTTTTTTTTAGGTTTTCTTTTAAACATGGAAAATGAGCATCCTCAAGGACTTGACTGCTGCTTGGGAGCCTCAGAGGTGTTGGGAAAGAATGACTGGAAGCAGCAGCATCACTCCTACTGTAGAGAATGAGCAATCTCATTTAAATCACGGTGTATAATATTCTTTCAGAATAGATTTTACTCTGTTTTTTCAGAAACTGTTTGAAACAGACACTTTTTTGTATTCCTTACTGTCAGATATTACCCACATGTAGAAAATAAAATGTTTATATCAAGTTGGGGTTTATTTTCATTAAAAGAGCCTGTGATGATCTGTACTACAGCATACTTATCCTGTCCAGCTATCAAAACATTCAGCCCAAATGATTTTGTAAGATGAAGATAAGTTAAAAGAGACATGCCATTCACAAGAGGGTGTTTGGGGGGGTGAGATGAACAGTGGAGAAAAGCACAGCAAAGGAAGAAAAGCTGCTGCAATTGGGCTCTGGCCACATGAAGGACTGAGGTGCAGGCAGTGCTCAGACTGGAACAGATGCACCAAACATTTCATTTCTGACAGCTGAAGGTCTCCTGTGGTAGGCAGTTGTGTTTTGCATAAGCTCTGTTCTTTCAATCACCTGCCACAAGCTGTGTACTGGCCCCAGTAATGAGGTTTAGCACCAGTGGAAGCATATAGGGCAAACAGAGGAGTGGGAAAAGAAGCTTGAAAGACACCAATTAGGTTCTCCAGTTAGAAAGGTGGAATATCCAGAGCAGAAAAGTCTGAACAGACATAAAAGAAGCAGTGACAGGTATCAAACTGTGATCTTACTCTCTTTAGAAATAAAAGCAGGCTCTGAAGTCTTTTGATTCCCTCTCCTACAGTGGCAGCATGAAAAATATAGGACACTTCACACATCTGCTCAGCTGCACAACGTGAATGTGGCTCAGCAGAAGGCAGAGCTGCAACCTCCCTTCAGAGCTCAGGAACAACTGTTAGCAAGGCCACACCACAGATGGCTGACCTGAACTAGCTGCTTTAGCCAGGGCACAGAACCACTCAAGTCTTTTTGCCATCTTCAAAATACCACTAAAAGCCTTGGCCATGCCCTCATTGTGTATTTTGTGGAGCACAGTAGCAGGGAAGGCAGTTCCTGCACCGCCTGAGCAGAGGCTTTGTGCACAGAAAAATTAAACAAAGAAACAATCAACCAGCAGCAGCCAGGATGCACCTCTGAGCTGAGGAGATGTACTTAGATGTGATCTGAATTCCATCCTCTTCCATGGTTTATCTAGGGATGTATTTTCCAATCTCCTTTAAAAAAAGCAGTTTAGCTCCCAACCAAAGTGTTTCCCTGTGACACCTTGTTAGGAGATGAAGCCTTCCTGTGAGGCACAGAGATCCAAAGGACAGGTCCTGTGAGAAGTACACTGAGGGACATCTACAGATCTGTGTGTTCCTAGAAAAGTAAAGGATACATATGCAGTGCAACATGAGCTTTATTTCCATCCTCCAATGCAGTGCTACTCAATTACCAGTTAAGCTTTCAGAGAAGACATTTTATGTAAAACAGGGAGATCTTTCCCCATTCTTGTTTACAAAAGTGATGCTGAAGTACAGAGGTTTTAAGCTCTTCAACCTGATAGAGAACAAGCAAATGTTTAAATAAAATAAACAAAAAAAATTTATTCCAATTTTGACTTAAGGGAAGTGCTCTAGTTTAACAGGACACTGTACACATTGCTGAGGTCTCAGTAACAGAGACCAGAGAAAAATCAGTGCCAACTCAGACAAGCTGGCCAACAAGGCTTACCTGAAACTCAGTACACGTAATGTAACAGGTCTCCAGTTAATTCTTCAGAAATGGGAAAATACCCAGGCTTGCTCTGACGAGTTTGCCTTGTGTGAAGCAGTAAATAATAGAAAGCATTTAATAGCTAATGATTTTCACAGCTTTCTTTCAAAATGCTCAAGAACTGCAATGGAGACAGGTAGTATAGCAGCCGTTTCATCAATAATAAATATATTCTTTATTTTACAGAGACATTGTCTTCAAGTTTTTAATTTAAAAAATACATCACTAAGCCACCTCTCTTGCTGCTGGAGTACACAACCAGGATGTTGTTGCTATCTGACCTATCACATAGGCAAGCATAAGATTGTCCAGAGGGCACTCAGCTGGAACAGCAGCAGCCTTCAAGACATGAGGAATAGAAGACATTAACACAGCCACAGATCCCTTGCTGACATCTTCCAGCAGCAAGCGTGGCTGATGGCTCACAGCCATTTTCATCTACACACATGCCAAGCCTGCCTTGGCAAAAATTCCAACTGGTAAGAATTCATCTTTAACATAAAGGACCTGCATTGTATTGCCTGCCTATATCCCAGATTTGGCTCTCCAACAGTAACATTCCAAACATCCACAAGATGCCAAGGCTCCCATGTGAGACAGGGGGACCACACCGTGCTGGACAGACCTACAGGACCAGGCAATAAGGAATCTACTTTCTTCACTGCATGAACTCCATCACTACAGTTTGAAGCTGCATATGAAGATGACTCCTATTTTTGGAACCACTATGCTCTACTTCAAGCATTCACAGTAAATAAATAGCTTCTGATGTGGCTAATTAGCATAGGAAGGTAATATAAAAATTTTTGGAGAGAGCTTTTACTTTAAAATCCTCTGGGAGACACCTCTAAGAATCAGCCATCAACTATAGAAAAGGTACCTTCTCAAAGTTTAGAAAATAAGTAAATGTCAAACGTCGATTCTCACTGGGAAATTCTATCTTCACATCTGTAATCACCCCAGTCTATCAAAATTGATCCTCATTTGGCTGGGACTCATTTCTCCAAAAGAAGCAGTCAATCTGACCATCCTTTTCCCTCAGTGCCAGTGCATTTGCAGTTCATTGCCAACAGAATGTACGACACAGGAGAAACTGGATTCCTACCACAAATTATTTGAGAATGACAGTAGCATCCATCTCAGAGAAGCCTGCCAGCACTGGGCTGTGAAAAGCAGTCTGACAGGCAGTGAAGCCAATGGATGACCAAGTCAGAGTACAGCAGTACTTCTGTCAAAAAGCCAAGCTCAGCACCCCGAAGTGGAGCATGAGATTTCCTTGCAAAAGCAGAAGCACAACCCCAGTGATTAAGTTTCTGTGCAAGTCTTTCACTGCTCAAGTGGCACTGGTCACTATGCAGAAGCATTCAAATTTTAAGGAGGGTTTTCCTTTTATGATATAAAAGTTTTGGCAATCTAAGATCAATTATTCAAGCCTGCCTGGAAAACTGTAATAGGTATTTAAATACTGCAAAGCAAAAAGGCAGTTTTTAAGGAGCTTGGAAGACCATAAGCCATCCACTAAGAAAGCTGAGGGAAGTGAGGGTAGGAAAAATAAAAAATTCACTGACTCCTTGTAGAACACTCAGTCCAAAAATAAAAACCCCAAAACAAGGAAGATGAATTAGTGTTTCAGCCACGGGTGAGCTTCAATGGAAGCTTTGCTTCTGTCTCCATAGTCGTACAACAGTTCTTCACCTGCCTTAATGTCCCTGGAAGCTATGAGGATGAGATGAGGCACACCATCGATGTCGTGGAGCTTGGTCTGACAATTGCCACACTTGCTGTGATTAATGAGCCTCCCCAGACGATTGGTTTCCTTCGTAGCATCGACACTGAAAGAGCAAGAACAGAAGGAGGGATTGCTCCTGGGACTGGGGCACTTTGGACAAAGCCCAAAGTGCAAATCAGACAAAGAAGGAGGAATTCACCCAAGTCTTGAAAGATTAAGGAGAAACATTATCACGTTACAGTACGGAACAACCATGATTTACTAGACAGCCATAATATGGCAAGGCAGGGAAACTGAAACAACTCTGGGAGATTTTTAAGTTAACACAACAACCAGAAACTAACATCTTTGGGTTGCTAGAGCTGCCTCTTTCCAGGAATAGCAGAATCCAGATGTGAAACAATTATAAAGCTTGGACTGAAGTGGGTGTCAGAGATGGAGAAACAAGGACACCCAGGCAAAGTTGAAAGAAATACTTCTCTTCCAGGGAGTCTGTCCATCCTGCTTTCCAAACCAACTCCTCACAACTCAGATAAAGGAACTCATTTTATAAGAGGATAAATTTAGGCAGAAGACCACTGCAGAACTGCAAGCCTCATCCAAGCGGATGCAACTCTCCACACAGCTTGTGCTGTACTTCAAAGAGCAGGGCTTTGAGTCTCCTACCATTCCTCACAGCCCAGACATATAGGAGACTCTCACACCACGGATCAGTGCTCCAAAAGATTTTAGAATTCACTGCTCCCATTAAAAACAAAAAAAAAACCTGCATGAAAACAAGAACAGAATTAGCAGCATTCAAAGCCTCTATCAATGGAAACTTGAGCTTACCAGTAGGTTTTGCTGAGGTACTGGAAGTAGTACATGTAGCAGCCTGTGGATGGGTCTTGAGCATACACAGCCTCTCGTTTCTTGGCATCAGTGATCTCAATGAGATCCCCATGATATTCAACCACAAATTCTCCTCGATTAAAATGTTTAGTAGCAATTACTCCTCTCCCTTTGCCATCAATGTAATCAATCTGTTGAGTTGAGAAGAAAATACTTTCTCATTTCCCAGCTGATTTACATCATTGCAGATAGGCTGATTACTAGGAAATGGTCTGTCATTAAAAAAATGCTGCAAAAGGGAATTGGTGTGTACTGCAGGCAAAGCTGTAGAAGCACAGTGCATGGCAGTGTGGAAGAAAGCAGGATGAGTCTGGAACACACTCTGTTACTGGGTAGCTGGACACAAGGTCTTCCAACCAAAGAACTTAGGAATGCATTTCTGTAACAACCTTAAAACCCCCTCAGTATTTATAACCGAGACTGCACATAAATGTCCTTCAGAGACCAACATTGCTCACTCAAAAGGAAGGACTGTGTGCTCCAGCTTTCCTGCATTTTTTATCAGAGAATTGCAGGGTCCTGAGACTGAGTTCTGCTACTCTCTGTTTAAACAGATTGACATCAAGATACTGTATAATAAACAGTACATGACTACTTAGGTTGACACTGCAGTTACCTTCATTCCTTCTTCTTTCCCACTTGTAATCAGCTCATCTATTTTCCTCCTCTCCTCAGTCTGCAGAATAAACAAGAACAAACAAAACCACAATATTGTTGATAGCTTTTGTAGCTTATTCTAGAGCTGGAAGGAAATTCCCAACCAATGACACTCATTGTTCTAAAGTATCTCGTATTTCCAGCAAACAGAATGGCTGAAAGGCAGATTTCTGCCCCCCAAAATACGTAAGAAGCTAGATTCTATTCTAAACTGGACCAGCATTTCCAAATTTTAAGCATGTTCTAAACAATACTTCAAGTGCACAACGTTATTTGCATTTGGAATGGAAAGTATTTACAGAGAGTTACACACATCCCCAAATTTTCAGCTCATTAGACATGTCATAAGTAATATCATTTTAACAAGGAGCACTACCTCCAGTGCAGATTTGCTCTTCCTGGAACTTCTTCTAACTGGGTAATAATCTGTCACTTTTCGGTTTGGTGCTCTTCCTTGTGTTCTAAGGAGTAACAAAAAGAGAACACACATTTCAGACTACTTGTTAAGTTACACCTCTAGAGCAAAGGTACGTGCAAGAAATTTTTATTTCAGCTTGGTTAAGTTGAAAGGTGACCAGTATGAATCAGTGTTTTTTATCAGTACTCTTAGCTTCAAGCCACAGCTACATCTCCTTTTCTTCCCCACACTGTTTCTGTTACTCCAACACTAATTCTTGAACAATAAAAGTGGGATGTCTTTGGAAATCAACTGAAGGTCACATTACAAGTCTGGGGCCCCCTGCATGCCTTGCCAGAAGGCACTGGAAAATGTAGGTCATGAAAACTGCTTGGCAAGGAATTCATTAATGTTAGGTCATATTACTGTGATACCATGAGAAAGGATATCAGCTCAGCCAGGAAGCCTCCAACTGTTCTGTTTCTGACAAGACACATTCCCATTTGTCCACAGGAAAGTAGGTCTTAATGGCTCATTAATTTCTTTTGTCCATGGGTGACCAGCAAATATTTCACTTGTGATAGAACAATAGAACACACCAACCTTGCTTTCAAAACAAACAAGTCCTCTGCGAAGTAGGGACCTGGATGCTATTTTAGGGTTTTTAAAGTGTGATATTCTTGAGAAAACAAAGAGCTGTCCTTTCACAATTCCACAAGTCACTTACTTTTTCCTTGGTCCTCGTTTTGCTTTAACCATTTTCTTCTGAGCTGGCTTGGCATTGGCCTCCTCAGCACAGTCTGCAGGCAGGGGAGTCTTCTGGGTTTCCACAGTGTCTTGTTTTTGATCAGAGGACGGCACTGAAGGATTGCATCCACCTTCCTTATCCTTCTGGTCTTCTGATTTCACAGCACCTTCAACTGTTTTGCCACCATTCTTCTTTCCTGATGACAAGAAAAATGAGTCAGGCTCTGAACATCAGGCCAGCTACCCCCGAGTGCTCTAAATGAATTCCAGCGGTAAATAGTTCTGTCAAATGAGAGAAAAAGGGCAGCAGTGACCCTGCACAGCAGCTGCAGATCTTGGTACCAAGTGGCCACGGCCACCCAGGTAAATCCATGGGAGCTAAAGGGAGCTGACATGAAATCTACACTCCCCACAACCAACATTTACTTGGTTGTTTTTGCATCCTACCCCAATACAACCACATCCTCCTCCTCAGACAAACGACTCAGAGGTAGGTGAGTGTGGTTTAAAGCTGAATAACGTTTTTATGTAGAGTAAATAATCAGCTTCAGCAGCCCCATCTGCTGAGACAGATGTTTCAGTCTCACTGGGAAAAAAAAGCACAGCTGCAAGGCCTCAGCAGTGGGACAAGCTAAAGACACCTTCACTTCCCTGTCAAAACTGGGGAGCCAAATTAGGAACTGAAGGCCCCAAGTGTTCAAAAAGCCTGACACTCCCTGTGCCAAACAGAACTGAAAATACCTGCTTGCTCAAAGTGTTCGCATCAAAGTGCTTTGACAAATTACCAAGGCTGTTAAATGCACCTTTAAACACAAGCCAGATGGGTTTTCTCCTTCACAAATTTAAGGAACATTCCCATTTCTAGTCACTACACTGAAGCACCTGTGCAGCCTGCCCCTCAGCAGCCACAGTCTGGGCTCCTCCTCACTGCTTTTGTTTCTTGGTGGAAATGTCAGAATTGGGAGCAGCACATTCACCAAGACAAGCAATCCAAAACTGGATCTTACCAGCTCCTTTCCTGTAGGTTTCCTTTAGTGTTTTGCCCTGACATTTCACCTCGTGATACATGACAGAGTTTTCCTCTTGAAGCGGGGGGCGAGCACCAGGAGCTTTGTTGGGATTCAGGTAGCTGTAGATTTTGGATTGACCAATAAACACATTCTCCTAAAACAGATCCATACACACAAAAAAAAAAATTAGCACAGATTCTGAGAACCTTGAGTTGGCATCCACAAGAGTCTGCAGCAACCAGGGCTGACAGGTGATTGTGCTGATGCAAATTGCAGTGTTTGAAGCATCACCCTCACTGAGGTTATGATTTCTCAGTGAAAACATAACAGTGCTGAGCATTCTGAGAACTCAACTAATGCAAGCTCTGAATCAGAGAGCTTTCACATAAAATGTGGCAGGATGGGGCAGTCATAGCTAACTCCAGCCTCCACCCTTGTGCTTCACAGTATGAACTCTGCTGCTAAAAAAAAACACCCTAAGCCTGAGCTCCTGGGGAGGAAGGCGGCCACAAAGAGCAAAGCCAAAAAAAATATGAATAACACAGCAAAAATTGCTCAGGGCCAGCAGAGAGCTCTGACAGCCAGAGAGGTATGAGCTACCCAGCTACTCTCAGGAGGTGTCAAATGTTGCTGCAGCAAATTATATGCTCAACTGAGCAGCACAGGAATCAGTTTTACAGCCTGCCTTGAGTGACACCTCTCAGCAGAGCGTGGCAGATAAACGGTGGTACCTTTTTATCCATTATGTGACACAAAAATAAAGTGTAAATATTGTTTATGGCAAAAAAAAAGCCCATTAAAGAGTCCCTGCAGAGCTCAGTCAGGAAAATGGCAAAACCCTCTGGCATGGCCAGACACCACAGAGCCTGGGCTTTGCTCTCTGGCTCAGGATCCAAGATGCCAACAGTGAGCAGTGTCAAATTTAGCAAAGATTAGTGGAGTCCTGTCACCTTTACAGTCTCCTGCCACCTGGCCATGTTTGCCTGTGCACGATATGTCAGGCACACAGATTCCGACCCTGAAACCTCAGTGTCTGGACAAACAGATGCCACTTGGGCAGAATGAGTTTTTCTTGGCTATAGTTTGACCCAGCCAAAAGCAATTTTCAGACATTGCAAGCCAGTTAAAACAACAAAAATATGCATCCATTTTTCTAGAAAAACAAGGAAGAAAGGGTCTCAGTAGTTGAAAAAAGATAGCTCAACCATAGCTGACTAAACAAATACCTCAGTATTTCAGTCACAGACATTGAAAAAGTAAACAAAGTACACAATAGAACAGATAGGATAATTTTAATAATTAACGTAGTCATGAATAACAAACTTCCTATGTACGTAATTCACACTAAGTCAAACCAGTTAAAGGCTCAAATCTTAGTCCACAAATAAATTTTACTAAAGATTGAGATTACAATCTTTAACAGCAAATCAGACAGACACTCCCTGACCTCCAATATTTCTGAAAGGCCTATCAAAGGCAAAACTTGCTTATTAAAAAACCGGAGCTTCAGAGCATGAAACATTATGAAAACATTCTGCTTTAACAACTGCAAGCGATGAACCCTGAGCTTCAAAGTCCTAAAGATTTAGTAAAAAGTTTAAATATGGGCATTTTGAGAGACAGCCCAAAGCAGTGAACTGCAGTCCACCTGCCAGCTGAGCCTTCAGCCTTTGAATACACCATGAACAGGAAACCAACAACTATTTTTCCAAAAAAGCTTCCTCCCTTCATTCCCAGCTCCTTGCCTGCTGCGCTCTTGGCGCAACCGAGACGCCGCTGCCACGTCTTTGTCTGTGCCAGGCTTGAGACCCCGGAGAGCAGAGATTTTCTCAGCACAGCAAAACACGCGAAAGGCAGCTGAGGGGCTCCGGGGTCTGATGCAATAGCCACAATAATTCTCGTTGGGAGTTAAATGCAAAGAGAGAAGCAGGCTCCGGCCAGCTGCCCGTGACAGAACTACAGGACGGGGACGGTGGCACGGAGAGAATGCAGAGCCTAGGGCCTGTCTGCGGTAGGGCACAGGGAAACACGGAAAGAGTCCGGCTCTACTCAAAGTTAAGCGATTTCTGAATGATTGGAGGGTTCCCGAAGTCCCGGGCCCCGCGGCTTCCCGGGGCAGCCCGCACCGGGGAGAAGCGGAGGGCACAGCGGAGCCCCGGGAGCCGCCCGTCCCGCTCCGCCCGCCCAGGCCCGGGCACCGCTTACCCCGCCGGCCCGGGGGCGGCCAGGGCCCTTCCGCTCGGCGCTCTCGGGGCTCGCCTTCTCCGCGCCGCCCGGCCCGGTCTTGGGCATGTTCTTCCCTAGGAGCAACGGGGGAAGATCGGCGCCTGAGCCATGTCCGGCGCTGCCGCCCGCGGTCATCGCCCGGCCGCCGCGGCCTGCGCCATGTTTAAAGGGCTGGATGCGGC
>VXBU01013720.1:400625-441176 GCA_013400315.1 Bombycilla garrulus | reverse complement strand
GCCTTTGTGCGCTCTTTCCGCGGCCGCTGATTGTTGAGGTTCGAAACGGAGAGAGCGGGCGGGGGGGGATGGGGGTGTTTGATTTATGGTGCCGGAGCGGCTCCGAAAGCCGCCGTGAGACGGAGCCCTCCCGCCCTTCCCCGGGATCGCGGTGCCGTTTGAAGGGATCTTTAAAGAGGTGAAGGTCTGGAAACAAAAAGTCGCGCATGGGACAGGATTACGCAGCCGATTCTGGCCCAACCCGGAAGTTTATGTCGGGAACACGTGTTGGTGGGAAGGTGGCGGGGCAGGAGCCGCAGACCCCCCCGGTCTCTCCCGTCGTCTCCCCCGGGGGTTTCCCCGCCCGGCCGAGCCCTCCGGGGCCCCGCTGCTCCCGGGGAGCTGAACCGCGGCGACAGACACGGCCTCAAAGTCCAGCGGCTCTTTACGAGCGCACCTCAAACAGAGGTTGCTAGGGTGAGTAATAGTTTAACGTAGAAATGCCTCTATAGTCGGTTGGGGAAGAGGCCTTTTGGGTTTTTCGTCCGTTTTTTTTGTTTTGTTTTCTTTATTATTTTTAGCTGAGCAGGTTCCACACTGCATTTGGGAGTATAAATTGGAACTCTTGTCCTTTCTTTCGTGTACTCATAGGCTGGTTTTACGTCTTTGATATCTATTAAGATGAGGCAAATTTTGTAAATGCTTAAAAAAACCCTGGAGTTGATCTATTAGGTAACTAAAGAGTAAGTAAAAAAAATTAGTGTGATCAAACAACATAGTTCAAAGTTAGGAATTAACTCAGTGGTAGGCTATTTGGTTGTGTCTACCAAGGTTGTGTCTGGATTAAAATTATTTAAAAGCATACATTAATGTTTTGTGAGCTGCCCTCTCCCAAAATTGAAAATCTGTGGTCGATGTTGTAAATCAAGAATTGAAATTGTGTAACAGCGTGGCATTTCAATTGGTATTCTGTATCTGCCTCACAGCCATGAGATGTTATATTTGTATGCAATCTTAATATTTAGTAATAAAATGTGGGCAGTTTGTTTTTTTGTTCAGACTGCTTCTTTGGGTTCAGAACTGGCTGAGAACTCTAGAAGCCATTGAAGCAGGTAATGGATAGAGGTAATGGTGCTTTGGGACACACCTGGAACTGCCTCCCAGGCTAAATCTAAGGATCCTGGTGCTCACGTGCTGCTCTTATTTCCTTGATTTTTTACTTCTTAAAAACTTTCACTGCTGGCCAAATTACCAGCTCCAGCCTTTTAGTCTGAAAGCTGATTTCATGCCAAATTATTGCACTGTAAAGTCTTAATGCTTTCAAAACTTCTGAATTTCACGTTTGTGGGCAGTGTAACATACCAGTAGTAAATTTTGTGGAGTAATGATTAAGAAACATTAAGGCAGGGTTGAACCCCACAGTGCCCTGAAGTGTCCCTGGTGTCCTTGAAAGCTTTGATGTTTGAATGATAACCAGCCTTGGAAAAATGGGAATGATTTTTCCAGGATTGGAGTTAACTTCTGATTTTTGTGAGAGCACCTTTGTACGTGTAAATGCAAAATTAACTACTAGCCTTGAGGTTAAGGCATGGAAGGCTGAGTTCATTAATTAGGGTTTTGCTCTTTGATTGGATGATGACTTGGAGAGGACCAGAAGGGGTTGGGTTGGTTGAGGTGGTTTTTTTTTTTTTTTCTGCTGTTTCCCAGGTTGCCTTCTGGAGGCAAAACTGTGAAATGAGCAGAAGCCACGTGGATATGCAGAGAATCCTGTTGGGTGGGATGGGGCTCAGCAGCCCTTGCACCTCTGCTGTGAGAGGCTGCAAAGGGAGACGTGAAATTTCCAGGTCAATAATAACTCATGGTTTAAACAGGCAGAGAATTTGCAGGGCAATGCTGTCTCGTCTCTACAACTGCAATATTTGTGTGATATTCTAAATGGCTTCCAGTACAGTTCAGGTGACAGGTGTTCTCCAAAAGGCAGTGGGATAAACCTTTCCAGTGAAAGAACAGAAGTTGCTGAATGCTGTTTGTGTCCCAGCCAAGCATTAACACCAGCTCTCAGGTGTTTGAAGGGCTTGGGAATAGCAGTGCCTGCTTGATTGTGATGTTTGGTTTGGACCAGCTTATGATACTGTCATTGATTGTGGGTTTTCAACAAGCACTTCTGGCATGCGGTGTTACACTGTGCAACTCACAGACCCAAAAATCAAAAGGCTTTTCACTGTTTGGGGTTCTACCATTATCTTTCTCAGGGGAAACAGAGCAGGTTGCTCGACATGTGTTTTAGAATCTTTTTTCTTCTTTTTTTGTTTTGTTTCTTTGTACGAAAGCTAAAATGGAAGGAGAGAGAGAGCCAGGTTGGCATGGATACATGACATGATATTAAACATGGCATTCTGCTTTTGTATCTTTAAATCAGGAATTATTTACATAATGTGCAGTGATCACAAAATCATCTCTTTAGCAAAGTTTTAAGCTCTATTCTTCATCAGGAGAGCACCTTACAGAAGTGTTTGGTGTTTTGGTAGCCCTTCTTGAAATAGCAGCAGTTTGTTTTATCTTAACACAAAGAAAGTCATTAAGATACAACTACTATTGAAATTTTATAAGTACATTTTTTTTAGTTTTATTTAATAGGCTGATTCTTGCTCAGTGACATTGGACTACCTCACTAAACATAGACAATCTTTATCTGCAAGATTCTACATGCTCAAAACAGTTCTTCAAGTGATGAAATGCTCAGGGAACAGCTTGTAATATTCACAACTTTTTAATAAGTATTTTCTTTCAGAGATTTTGAAGATGTGGCAAACAGGTCCTTATATAGTATTGCCAAGGCTGAGCTGCAGAGCTTGATAAAGTCACTTTCCCTTGTGTTAACTGAGGAGCCTCCTACCTTGCAAGATTATGGAGCTGCTTCAGCCTGATAATGTTTTAAGCTTAACCAGCATGTGCTACAGAAAATAAACGAAGTTATCACAATGCACCTTCTCCTGTGGTGTTTTTTTTCTTCCTCATTTAAATTTCTTCACTAAATTAAAATGGGGAGGGTGGGCAGCATTGGTGCTTGGAATTGCACAAAGCCTAAAATTGGTGCGAAGTATTCAGTGACTTCTAATGTAAAAATTCTAGAAGTTCAGAATTCCTTTTGTTCCAAACAATGCAGCTTTGTTCCTACTGTACGGAAACAAAATAAGTGAAACTAGTCAAACTTTCATTGCCCAAACTGACAGACAAACAATTGCTGTTGTTTTACTGAGCTTTTTGCTGGGTTGTGAGCAGCCGTGAATTTTTAAGACTTAAAATTCGGGGTATGAGGAGAGAGATGCAGCTGGAGAGTCTCTTACATGAAAACAGCCCCACTAGAAAGGGATGCTTCTAAACTGCAGATATTTACTCTGAAAGTGTAGGAATTGTTTCATCTACTGAAAACTTTGAAATAAGCAACTAAAGCATTACTGCTCTCTTTTTCTGTACTCTAAAACTTTTAAGATACCAGCCATGGTGTTTTTAAAGGTTAAGCATGTAGAGGTCAGGGGCAGCGTGGATTTGTTAAACTGCGCTTGGAACAGGTGTTCTGGGTTGTGACACCATTGTAGGGTGGCTGGGGAAGATGTGCTTTTGTGGTGTTGATGTGGGGTTTTCTTCTAGCTTTGGTTTTGCTTTGAGTCTCAAATTTTTAGAAAGGCATTTCCTTCCTAGATTGTGAGAGCAGACTAGAAGTTCTCGAGTCTTTTCTTTTTCTCTTAGTTCTCTTAAGGAGAAAGCCCCAAGCTTCTGCCTCTTTGTGCCTCTATTCAGACCCATCCTTTAACTCTCAACCAAATTTTAGTCATATCTTTGTTTAATGGTGGGGTGATCACAGCTCCATACAGACTAAAGAATGACTTAAAACTGCGGTTTTTTTCCTTTTTACATTTAGACATTTGAGTTTATTTGTCCTTTGAGCGAAGGTGTTGTCCTGTGTGGAAGGGTGCTCGTGCCTCTATCCCTAATGGATACTGTGAATTTATGATTTTCAAGTGTTTTGGAGCTGTTTTGATGGGGTGATCTGTGTTAATTCCCCTTCTGTAGAGAAATTCATCTTCAGTAGCTGCTCTCAAGTTCTGAACTTGACATTACAAAAGTACTGATAAGCAAAAATTTCATCTGCGGACTTAAACCTTCCTCCCCTCACCTGTTTGCAGTTAGTAAACAGTGCTGTAAGCTTCCTAAACTTAGATGTGATGGTCACTGTTAAGATTTTAGGCTGATGAAAATTAAAGATTTATCCTACCTAATTAATGTGTATATCTAGTCCCCTTTTTTGGGAGAGGAAGCAGAAACTTTCTGGAATGAAAGGTGAAACTAAAAGTCAGTTCTTACCACTTTTGTTGACCCATTCAGGGCTCTGGGAGACAGGCTGCTGACATATCAATTAAATCTGCTAGATGACTTTAATACTTCTTAATATTTTCTGTACCTCATAGCAGCAAACCAGGCTGTCCTAACAATTTATTTGGTCCCCTCAAATACCTTTAAAAAAGGAGAATCTGCTGCTGCCAAGCAAGTGGTGTTGGATGGGGCTGTGTGTGGTCAGTAGCAGTCCCACCAATTGTGCGGTGCTTTGATATTTGGAGCATCTTTAAATCTTTGATGCCTTCAAAATGTGTCTTCCTTCTGTCCCACACTTTGCACTTGTGGTACCACAATCTCTGTTTGAATCCACAACCAAAAGGTTTCTCCTTGGAGTTGTACAGACTAAAACTGGGAAGAGTAAGAACTGAGTGCCTGAGGCTTAGTTTATTACAAGAATTACCTGTTCTGCTAAATGTGCTGAGGAATCTGTGTGACCAGCCAGCTGCATGTGGCTGAGCTGTGCCTGCAGAAGGCAATAAGCAAGGGAATGCTCTTTTGGAGTCTTGTGAATGAACATCTGAAGTGACAGCAAATAATTCTGTCCTCTTACCTGTTCAGAGTAGGTGTTTGGCTTCATTGGGTTTTGATGTTTTGTTCCCAGTGGGTGTTAGGGGGTATGGAGGGTAAGTGAAATTAAGTTCTGCTTGAGGTGTATTTTAGAATGTATAAGGAACAGCTCAAGTTCTGTGAAATCATTTAATTTTTATCTTAATACCAGGACAGATGGGTTTCCTTCTTAAGCAAGTGAAATGTGTTATCTTCTCTCTTCATCTTTAAATATGGAGTATTTGGCTTTTTAATAAGTTTTTATGCTGTCTAGAATAGCTTTTTGAAATTAGTTTTGCTTGTCCTACACATAAAGGAGTCTGTGACCTGATGTTAGTGTCCTATTTAATAAGCAGTTACATACTGTAATAGTGGCACATTTATTCTCTCCACTATGCAAAACAAAATTTCTCCAGTGAATGAATGTAACCTAATGTAAGGGCAAGCAAGAAATTAAAGCTTTCCTTATAAGCTCTTTATCACTAACTTGTTACAAGATAAAGTAAATGAGTTTTAATTGTGCTTCCTTCGTGCAGTTGCTTCACTGACAAGGACAGATCATTAGCATAACATGGTCTCACCATTTCTGCTCTTGGTGTTTCTTGTAATGCTTGAAAATGTAGTGCCTCAAAGACTAGTTAAGGTGTCTTAAGTTTATGGGTATGATAGCGTTTTGTGTTATAAACTAATTCATTCTCCCAGCTTTTAAATGTGGCTGTGTTGAAAAATCTACAAATAAGCAAAAGAACCTGAGCAAATCTAGAAAGTGAAAGTGTGTGTACAAGAGGCTGTACCATGAATGCCCTTAAATCCAGGAAATGGAGTAGTGTGTGGGCAAAAAATAAATCAGAATTAAATGTACTTGTATTTACAATTTAATTTCTTTGGTTTTTTTTTAGAGATGGTGGAGCCAGGACAAGATCTGTTGCTTGCTGCTTTGAGTGAGAGTGGAATCAGTCCAAATGATCTCTTTGATATTGACTCTCCAGACGTGGTTCTTGCAAATCCAGCACCAACTCCAGCTGTTCAGCAGGTTAAAACAAGGACATAGGGGTTTGTTAGAGCTTGGGTTTGCTCTGATGGTGGGGTTAAAGGGGGTCATGTCCATAGCAAATGGCTGAAGCACGTGGAGTTTTCTAAAGTTGCTTGCTTTATGGTACTGAGATTGCAAAATGACTTGAAAATTAATTTTAGACTTCAGTACAAAAAGCAATCTGAGGCACTCGAGGTCAGTACAAACAGAAATATGCTCAATTGTGAGCACGACATGGGGACATAATGTCAGAAATCTGTGGAGAGCTCTCATGTCATTGGGGTCTAGCTGCTCTACAGTGAAATGTATAAAAACTGTAATGAAATACCATGTTTAAGCTCCATGATGGCCTTCACTCTGCCAGAGTGTAGCCACTTGAGGCACAGACTGGGAACAAAAGCCTTAAGGTTTTATTCCTGCTGACTTGTTTGCTTTCTTCCCTCTGCAGTCAGTACCACTTAGTGCATTAGAACTGGGCCTGGAGACTGAGGCTGCAGCTGCTGTGAAACAAGAACCTGAGACTGTGTCTACTCCAGCCTTATTAAATGTTCGGGTAAGAGCTGCTGCTCCAGGATTTGGGTTGGGAGGGGCCTGACTTGGGCTGGGCACAGGTGCCCCCTAAGCTGCTTTATTTTCACTCCTCCACCTCAGTTGCACAAAGGCTGAAAAACTCACTTGCTGAAAGGCTCATGGGTTGAGATAAGGACAGGGAGATCAGCAATTTGTCATGGGCAAACCAGACTCAACTCGAGGAAATTAATTTATTGCCAGTTAACAATGGAGAAGGAAAATGGGAAATAGGAACAAATCTAAAAATACCTTCTCCCCACTTCTTCCTTTGTCCTGGCCTCAACTTCGCTCCTGGTGTCCGTGATCCTGCAAGGGCTGCAGGGGAGTCCCTGCTCCAGCACCTGGGGCACCTCCTCCTCTTCCTTTACTGACCTTGGTTTTCTCACATATTCTCACTCCTCCATCCCAGCTGCTGACTGTATAACAGTTTTTGCCTGTTGTTTAACAAACATCTCCTCCCAGGCACTGCCAGTGGCACAGCCTGGCTGAGCCTTGGCCAGCAGTGGGTCTGTCCTGCAGGGGGTTGGACTGGCTTTATCAGATATGGGGGAAACTGTATACCTAGGTGATGGATTTTTCATTTTATTTTTTTTGTTTTCTTGCCTTAATTAAATAAAATCTAAAAGTAACCTTCTGAAATATCTACAATGTATTGAAAGATACTTTTTGCTCAGTTCTGGGCATGACATGTGGACATAATGTCAGGTATCCATGGAGAGCTCTCTTGACATTGGGGTCTAGCTGCTCTGCAATAAAGTGCACAAAAACTGTAATGAAATACCATGTTTAAGCTTCACTATCAATTATCTTGTGTTGCAGCACAATATATTACTCTGGCACCTTCAGCATGTTATTTGAAGACATTTCTTACTACAAGTATCTCCTAAAAACTGTGTGCTAAATGAAGTCTAATCAACTTTACTCTTTCTTTTTGACTATTTCCTGAAAAATTGCCCTGCTTCTTTGTTGCCAGCAACCACCATCCACCACGACCTTTGTGCTGAATCAAATCAATCAGCTTCCAACTCTGGGGACGACCATCGTGGTGACAAAAACGACACCTGTCACGACCTCGAGGCAGACGATCACTGTAGCAAAGATCATCCAGACCAGCACAACCACTCGGCCCTCGGTGGCAGCACCAGCAGCTCGCAATGCCTTGACCACTGCACCTTCCAAGGACCAGATTCAGCTGAAAGATCTGCTCAAGAACAACAGTCTAAATGAACTCATGAAATTGAAGCCACCTCCTAACATTGCCCAGCCAGTCGCGACAGCAGCAAGTGAGTTTTCTTTCTCTGTGTTTACAGTGTTTTAGACAAGTAGTGAAATAACAAAGATCTTTGCACATTGTGTGTTTTCATTGATTGGTACAATGTCCTGGTGAAATGAAGTGGTTCAGGAGACATGATAAATTTCATTCTAACTGTAGTAGTGTTAGAATTCAGGGTGAAGTAGTATGAAGCAACAGAGTTAAAAAAATTGAACTCTTGATTTACTGCATGGAATGAGGAAAATGACAGATTGCTACTAGAAAATTAGTAAAATTAATTTGTGAACATTACTGAAGTCTATTAGCTATGTTACTGGATCCTCCACCAGTTCCTGTTCTAGTGTGTACTTGGAACTACAACAAAGTAGTGCTTTTTCCTATTTAGCATCTTCCAAACTAGATTTGTAGCACATAAGGTGTTTGTGTCAAGTGTCTCCTGCAAAATCTGTCCCTTTGTTTCAGTGGAGGCATCAGATCTATTGTTTAGAAATTAAGTCCTAAAATCTTGCTGTTTGTTTTCTTCTGAGATGGTGCAGTAAGTTAAATGCCACAGTACTTTGTTATCACACTCCAAATCTTCATTTTGTGATTCTTTCCATAATATTTTCTTGTATGTTATTTCTAACATGTGGTTAACTTGTATAAGGAAAAAGCTGCATGTGTGTGAAACCTTAACTCTTTCAAGTTCTGATTTTAGCATGAGGTTAAGATCAGACTAGTTCAGTTTGAAAATATCTTTATTGCTGCTTTTTTTTCTGAAAGATACACAGGCATTTTCTGGGTTTCTGTTATTTTTATTGTCTCTGAAACAAGCTTTGCTGATTTTATAGGTGTGGTTGGCATAACCAATTTTTCTGTATGCAGAGAGAGTGTGGTGCAGGAGCTGTCTGTTAGAACTGAAACTAGAAGCAGAATGTCCCTCCTTGTGTCATTGCTTTCTTTTAGGGAGTGGTTGCCAAAACTCAAGTTGGAACATGAACTGAAGTTGGGGCAGAGAGTAAAGGAAGTGAAGAAGAGAAGGGGAGAAAGCAGAAAGGGGATAAGTCAAAAAAAAAAGTGAAAACTCAGAAGCACAGAATACAGAAGCACAGAACACAGAGTGGCTGTTAGAGTGGCACAGCTGCAGGAAACAGACCTGCAACTTCTAGAACTGCATTCCTAATCTTAGAAACCCATTACACTGTCTCTCTGGATCTCTCCTCGTGTTTATTAAAAAAATTACAAGTACTTGTAGGAAAGAGAAGCTCTTGAAAGGAAAATGGTCTTTTCATATAGTTCAGGCAGCAGGAGTTCTAAATGGGAAAATACTAAGATAAATTCTGCATTGTCATTGAGGAAAACATTTATTTGTGCAAGTGCCCTAATTGTTTTTAGGGGCAATTATGCTGAGTTTATTACATGCATTGATATGATGGAAGCTTGACAGCTGCTTTCAATATTTTACATCCATCCTTATGCAAATTATTTTAGCTGTGCACTGAGCCCTATTCCTAGCTCCTTGCAAATGTGACAGAAGGAAGACAGGAGGGTTAATAAATAGTCTTCTTAAAGGATCCTGTTACAAATTTGTTCTTGAGGCATCATTGTGCTCCTGGATACCTTAAATTTCTTTTCCAGCTCATTAATATTGCAGCATGTTAATCTGAGTTGATGTTTGGAGGGAATTCTGTAAACCACAGCTTTTCTTTTGCAGCTGACCTAAGCAATGGTGCAGTGAAGAAGGAGGCTTCCACAAAAGAGGTAGCAAGAATATGGATAAATGACATTAAAATGAGAAGTTTTTCACCTACTGTGGTAAGTGGCACAAATGATTCATTTGCCAAACCAATGTGTTGCTGGCCATGAACAGTTGTGACCAGTTCCAGGAGTTACTCATACTTGTCTTGTGTGTGGTGGAACTGTCAAGTGCATCTGTTTGTTCAAAAGGTCAGTTGCTCCACAGGATGAAACTTGGTTAGATGAGTGAAGTTAACAGCTGTGCAGAGCAGACTTGGATAGTAAATGACAATTTCAAGAAATTACTGTCCTTAGCAGAAGCTGCTGTGGGCCAAGCAGGGTGTGGCTCTGATTAAAGGTGATAAGCATTTCCTCTGGGTTAAAACATTTCCTTCGAAAATCACTAGCAATGAGGAAAATGAAAGACTTCCCCCTAGCATGGCTGTCCTTCTGGGCAGCTGAATTGAAGATGTAAATTGAGTATCATTCAATTTTCTGAATGTAGTAAAATTACATTCTGATGCTGTAAACACTTGAGTTTTGGCATCTTCACTGATAGCTGGACTCAGGCTGATGTTTGGGAAGAACTGTGCTCCTCAGTGACTGCTGTACATAAGGAGCTTTTCAGATCACTTTTTATTAAACATTAGTGCTTGTGGAAGATGTTTGCTTTTTCATCTCTGGAGTGTTTTACAAATATTTATGTATTGTCATGGGTCAGGGTCACAGTTAGTCAGGTTTCAGAGAATACTGGACAGAACTGATTATTCAACTGTAAAGTTGTGAAATGGTGTCATGAATGTGAAGCTGCAGGAGACTCCAGGGGCGTGCTTGATCATTAGGGTTGTCATGTTTTCAAGGCAATTTTCCTTAAGTCATACTCTGGTTTTAATATGCTGTAAGAATTTCTTTTTAATTCTGCTTGTGTGAGTTTGGCTCTTGATCTTGCAAAGAAGAGGAAGCTCCCTGATTTTGTGTCTTTAGAGGCTTGTTCAGAATGTAAGAAATCTACATTTGTGTGTAGTTTCCCCACTGGTTTGTCCCCTAGGTGTATTAAAACATTGAAGTGCAACTTTGTCCTCATTTCCTTTCTCATGTTGATTTCCAGGAGATGGAATATTAACAATGGCTGTTTGACTAACACAGGTCTTTCTTTATTCTAGAAAGTGCCAGCAATAAAAGAAGAGGAGGAACCTGAGGAAGAAGATGAAGAAGAAATGGGCCATGCAGAGACCTACGCTGAATATATGCCAATAAAATGTATGACCTGATCTTCTGTTACATCAACAGGCTGAATGCTTTGAGAGTTAATTTATTTACTCTTGTGTTATTACTAACACAGAAAATAGATACTGTCTGAAGTTAACAGGACCTGAATAGGTTGTGGATTTTCCTAGGAAACTTACCTTTTGTAGCACATAGATTTGGAAAATAAGTGGATTTTTAAATAGAAGAGGAATTATTCAGTGTATCATTAGGCAGTATTTGTTTCACTGATACAACTGATGAACCAAAATCAGGGTTTTTTTACCTCTTTTACAAGATGCCTTGTGCCTCAGCAGAGGAAATTTCGTAAAGGAATTCAGTGCTACACTTAGGAATCTAGCTTGAGTCTTTTGGTGTGAAATCACCCTAAGTACATTCTTCCTGCATTGTTCCTGGATGACTACTTAGACCTGGCTCTTGGTTGTCTTTTGAGTGAATCTTTTACTGCTGCTAATTGCCATCTCCTTTTTTTTCTTTTCTTTGCTGTACCCATTGACAACAAGCTGTAATCTTGTTTGCTAAATACAGTGACCTGCTGTAAAAGCAAGGCAAAACTTTTGCCGGGAAGTTTGTAGCTAAATGGTTAATTTTTATTGTTACTGATGAGATCTGCCAGCAATTAAACCATGTCTGTTCTAAATATTTTCTCCTCTCATTCTGCTTAAAATTGGCCCTATATAAACAGTAAGAGGAATGTTGCTTTTGTGATTCTGTCATCCTGAGGCTGCTTCTGGCCTTTTTGGGAAGACAAGGTTCCAGCTGTTTTTTCCCAAACAAGTCAAGTACACAAATACTTTCATTTTCTGTAAAGTGAATTTTATCGAATCTCATAAAAATTGTGGGAAGATCGTGAGAAGAGAAAGTTAAGATTGCAGTTATAAATTCAGATTAATGTGTTCCTTCACATGCAATGCAGTTTAACACTTAGATTGTTGCAATGAAGCATACTCGCTGTTGAGTTCAGCCTTTGCAATCACAACTGTAAGTTGTTTGAGTAAATAGAATAACTTGTGCTGCAGCAACAGAACTCTGTATTTTGTTTTCATCTTCTGCCTCCCTTCCCCCTTCTTTCTCCACCAGTAAAAATTGGTCTACGTCATCCTGACCCAGTAGTGGAAACCAGCTCGTTATCCAGTGTGACTCCTCCTGATGTGTGGTACCAGACATCAATATCAGAGGAAACAATTGACAGTGGCTGGTTGTCAGCTTTGCAGCTCGAAGCAATCACTTATGCAGCCCAGGTATGCCAGACAGCAGCTCAGCTTAAAAGCTAACAGAGAATTTAAGAAAAACTACAATCTGACAAGTGCAGCTATGTCAGTTTTACAAGGAGATAAAAATAATAAGAGCTTAAAGGTTTGAGTTGCATTAGAAGATGGCAGGTGAGCTTCAGCTCAGATAAATGTGAGGTAATACACCTAGGAAAGCTTCCTCTAAACCACTTCCATGATGCTGATCTCTTAACTGTCTTAGAACATGTTAGTCATTTTGATTTCTCTGAAATACTTTAATGGCTGCAGTAGCAGCAGGGTGAGAAAGCCAGCCCTGTTTGACATCCTTGGGAGGGGAATAGAGAACAGGACTGGGTGTCACTTTGCTGCTGGGTTAAATTTCAGCCCACCCCAGATGTGTGTGCAGTGCTCTGTGTGCTGGGGAGGGAGGCACTGGGGTGAGAGGACAACTGAAATGATCACAGGAGGGAAAAATTGCCTCATGAAAATAGACTGACACAGCTGGGACACCTGGGGCTGGAGGAGAGAGAGGAATGGGAACGAAATCAGGGTTAGGATAATCAAGAAGTGAGTGATATCACAAAACCAGAGCAAAGCAGAACTTGGTGACACTGACAGGAAGGAGATTTGGTTTAAAATGGGTAGACTGATCATACTGCATTCCACAGGCTGTGGGTGTCTGGGTCTTGCTGCTACAAAAGGCTGTACAGGTGCCTGTCAGTGGGTTAGAAAAAGGCACAAAATGTTAAATAGATGTTTAGAGCAGGTCTGGGTGCTGAGGAAAGAGGAGAATGGATCACGCAATGCAATTGGGGTGCTGTGCTCTCCCTAAATGAAATCCCCCTCTTCCTGCTTCCAGGAGTTTGCTTGGACCACTGGTCTCCTCCAATAGGATGTTTCTTATGTTTGCTCTTTGCTGACAATCCTCTGTGATGTGTTCTGGAGAATGGGTACAAGTTTTTTGTTCTTTCTCCTACAGCAACATGAAACATTCCTGCCCAATGGAGACAGAGCTGGATTCTTGATAGGTGATGGTGCTGGTGTAGGAAAAGGAAGGACCATAGCTGGAATAATCTATGAAAATTACTTGTTAGGCAGAAAAAGAGCAGTCTGGTAAGTGTGTCAGGATTTGTTAGAGCAGACACTCCAGTGACTCTATGACTTAAACTCAGGGTCATCTGTCTTCTGAGAAATGTTGTAGCAGCTGCCTTTTGACCTGCTGTAACTTACAGAATGTGCTTTGTTTTGTATCTTCAGGTTTAGCGTGTCAAATGATCTGAAATACGATGCTGAAAGAGATTTGAGAGATATTGGAGCAAAAAACATATTGGTGCATTCATTAAACAAGGTGTGGAAACTTTTTACTATGTACAGTTGGGGCAAACCTTTAGGTACGCTTGTGTGACGAGTTGTGCATGCTGACTGTTTTAAGAGCAGGAATGTACTAATTTCAAAAAATTTGCTGTCTAGGTCTTGTTTGACAGGCCTAAAACTTACAGAGAACTACACAAAGCTTTAAGTTAATCATGTAAATAGGTTCCTTGTAGGATTAAGTCTTAGCATGTGTGCTTTTTTTAAAAAAAATTGTACTTCAAGCTATGACTGACACTACTAGTAGAGTATTTTCTACAAGTTGAAATATTCTTCTTTAAAGCTTTGTAGATTTGAATTTTTTCCTTTTTCTCAGTGCACATTTTATATGTAATGCATTTTATGTGTAATACTTGAATAATATACCAGCTCAGTGATTTATTAAAGCAGCAGTGGTGTGTGCAGTTATTTTTGGAGACACTGCCTCTGCTCTGGATTAGCTGCTTAAATTGCAAAGTGTAATTACTGGTTGAATTCACTGAACTTAAAAGTTTGGTTTAAGTTGGTATTTTTGCTTTGTGAATTCTTAATTTCTAAAATAAGGCTTTAGAAATCATTTATGGTAGCAGGTGTAAGTACACTTGAGATATTGGCTCGTAAAGGGATACATTGAAACTAAAATCTCAATTTTATTTAAACTAAAGAAACCATGTAGCCAAAGAATGTGCTAAGCTAAGCTTTTGAAGGCTCAGATTTAGTGTTCCCTAAGTCTGTGTTTAAGTAAGGCTTTGTGTAACTCCTTAAGCACATTGCCATCAGCTGTGCCCTGATCATGATGTGCAGTTATGGGTGTTTCCAAGTTCACACCTTTAGGTTTAAAACCACCAGCATCCCTTAATCATCTGGTAGGTGGGATTGAGGAGGGGTCTCTTGATTAATTCCTGTCATTTCTATTTATTGCAGTTCAAGTATGGGAAGATTTCTTCCAAACATAATGGAAGTGTGAAGAAAGGTGTCATCTTTGCTACCTATTCTTCTCTTATTGGGGAAAGTCAGTCTGGGGGTAAATACAAAACGAGATTAAAGCAGCTTCTTCATTGGTGTGGTGAAGACTTCGATGGAGTTGTATCCTTTTTTTTGCAGTTCATTTGATTATAACCAAATTGCTGTTTAAACTTAAATATTTAAAGATTTTTAGGTATTCTGACATGACTTTTTTTACACATTTCCACCTATTGTGAGCAGTAGATTTTTCTTGCCTTCTGTTGTAACTCTTCATTCTATAAATTAGTGGGACAAAGCTTTTCCTTAATTACAGTTCAGATCGTATTTGACGAGTGTCATAAAGCAAAGAATCTCTGTCCTGTTGGTTCATCAAAACCAACAAAAACAGGTCTGGCTGTATTGGAACTTCAAAATAAACTTCCAAAAGCCAGGGTTGTTTATGCCAGTGCCACAGGTATGTACTGCTGGGTTTGTATGAAGTGTGTCTGGATGGCTTTGCTGGCACTGGTACAGATTTATGTTTCTCTTTTTAGGTGCATCTGAGCCAAGGAACATGGCATATATGAACCGTCTTGGAATATGGGGTGAAGGAACTCCATTTAGGGAATTCAGTGACTTTATTCAGGCTGTTGAAAGAAGGTAAACTTTCAAAGACCTACAGCAAGAATGCACAGGGTTGTGGCTGACTGTGCTCCCCAGTTCCTGGTCTTCACTCTCTAGTCCTTTACGAACATGTCCTGTCACACTAAGAACTCTGGCTTCTAAATCCAGCAGAAATGTAATTTATTATAAGTGGTGAAAAATAAGATGTTCCCTTTGTTCACAGAAAATTTTGAGAGCTTTAAAAGCTTTCTGGGAAAAGAGGCCTCTCAGAAATGTGGGTGTTAGGAAAGCAAAATACTTTGCTGCTCCCCATGAAAACACCCTGTATTGTAGTGAGTATGCTCAGTGTAGTTAATGGCTCACTATTTGTAGAAGGCCTCTAATGTTTATGCATTCATCTTAGGCAATTTAACAGGAGGAAATCTTGTTCTTACTGGCATAAGAACCCAGTTCAGGGAAATTCTTTGTGCTGTTACAAGGTACTTGGTGTTTCAGAACATACTAATAATACTAAATGTGAGAGGTCAGTAGAAAACGCTGCTTCCGTGTTCTGTGGTGGGTGAGCATCTTGCTTTGCCTACACAAAAAGAATCTTGAACAGTTCAGATTACCACAGTAGGGCTTAGGATGCATCTTGTTTACCATCTGCACGATGTGTGGTTTTTCTGGACTCTGCAAGTGTAGCCTCACTTCATTACTGAGTGCATATCAAATAAAAATAATGAAATTAGAGCCCCAAGCCTGTGAGTAGCAGTCATCTGTTTTCCAGGTGACTTCTGTGCTCTCAAGGTGTGTTGCTGTTGAAGAGAACTGAGGTTACTTACTAATGAAATAATTGTCATATCAGTGTGAATCTGAACAACTTAAAATGGTTTGTGTCATTCCAAATAATCAGCAGTTTATAAAACTAGAATGGAAGGATTTGGTAATATTTGGACTGACTTTATTGTGCAGTTACAATTTATAAGTTACTATCTCCTAATCCATCCTAGGTTGTTTGGGGAAAAAGTAACTGAGTTTTACCTCTTGGGATACACTGAATATTTACAAGGCAGGGATACAGTTTTACATAAAGACTAAATTTGGAATTATTTCAAACATATCCCATCACATTTGTAAGCTGGTTTTATTTTCTAAAGTACTTGGGATTGCATTTTGAGGCATTTTTTAACAAATCCTTGCTCTTGGAAATGCTAATATGGACTTTAATTGTTCCTTTATTTTAGAGGTGTTGGTGCCATGGAAATAGTTGCTATGGATATGAAGCTGAGGGGAATGTACATAGCCAGACAGTTGAGTTTTTCAGGTGTAACTTTCAAAATCGACGAAGTTCTGCTCTCACAGGAATATGTTAAAATGTACAATAAATCTGTGAAACTGGTAAGAACCCCTTTTTAAATTTGCTTTCTCTGTTGAGTTATGAGAGGTTGAAGTTGGTTGAAATTTGAATGTTCCTTTTCTTTAGTGGGTCAGTGCTCGAGAGAGGTTTCAGCAAGCGGCCGATCTCATCGATGCAGAGCAGCGCATGAAAAAGTCCATGTGGGGTCAGTTCTGGTCAGCTCACCAGAGGTTTTTCAAGTACCTTTGCATAGCCTCCAAGGTGAAGAGGGTGGTGCAGCTGGCTCGGGAGGAAATCAAGAATGGCAAAGTAAGTTGATTGAGACATATTTTTAAGCATTTCTCTGAAGTGTACAGCTATTAGATTAATTTTTTAATTAAATACAAATACTTTCAGCCATACTAGGAGCATGCTTTTGTACTTCATGGGGTATATAATGGGGAGAAATTCAAGCAAAATAAACTTACAGCTCAGCCATAGTGACAGTGTCTGGTATTAATTTGTCCTTCAGTGCGTTGTCATTGGCCTGCAGTCGACAGGAGAAGCAAGAACATTGGAAGCTTTAGAGGAAGGTGGTGGGGAACTCAATGATTTTGTTTCTACAGCAAAGTAAGGCTGAATTTTAAAACTGTTCTTTACAAAACTAACCTTCATTCTGCTTAGTGTGTGTGTGATCATTTGTCCTTCTGTGTATCAAATGTGCCTCGGTGCACAGAAGGTTGGGAATCCTTTAGTAGTGATGTTCTTTACTGAAGCTGCCTTTGCCTAAAATCTGGCAGCACTGCTCAGGTGAGGCTCCTGGTTCTCCTGCCATTCCAAACTGATGTTTTCAGGTGTGAACAGCTCGTGCTGTTCCCCTCAAACTGGGAGGACGGAGTGAACTGCCAAGTGTGTGCTGCCTTTATACCAGAGCAAGTTACAGACCATGAGTTCCCTCTTTGATCCCATGGACCAGAGCCAATCCCAAGGCTGCCTTTCTGAAAATCTTAATAAATTAACTTAATCTTTTACTTCAATTGAGCAATAAAGAAATGGCAGTAGCAATGGCACTTGTTATCAAAAACAGATTTAACAAGCTATAACAGTGCTGTAAAAGAAATATCTCCTACTTTTAAGAAGGTGACAAATACAGTCATGTGGGTGATAATACAGAGAGTGCCCATCTGCACTCACTAGGAGTTGAGCAGGCTGTTAAATGTTACAGGTTTGTACTTTAAATAAATGCAAATTCCACTGAGTAACCCTTTTTTTTTTTTTTTTTTTTAAACAGAGGAGTATTCCAGTCTCTTATTGAAAAGCACTTTCCAGCTCCCGACAGAAAGAAGCTGTTTAGCTTGTTGGGAATTGACCTGACTGCTCAAAGTAATAACAATTCACCCCGAGACAGCCCTTGCAAGGAGAACAAAGTAAAGAAACGAAAAGGTAATGCTTCAATTCCTCCAGCAATGCCACAGTGAAAATGGCAACTTCAGAGCTGCCTGAGAGTGAACTTTGTGGGGGGAAAAAGGGAATATCTGTACACGCATCCATGAAAGGGAATATATTGCAGATCTCTTAAGGCTGTTGTTAGAGATTGCTATTAATAGATGTTATATTGCTGCTGAAGCAATGTAACCTGTCAATTTCAGTTAATTTTGCTCAAAATGTGCTTGATCTGCTATGGAACCATATCCTGATGTAGTCACTCTAGTAACTTTATCTTGAGGCTCAATGAGGAGAAGCCTAATACCACCCCCTTCCCAAACTGATTATCTTAAAAGTAGGTGATCATAAAAAAACTTGGGAGAGAGTTCTTGCTTAAAACTTAGATTCTTTTAAATAGTTGTGTTTTCAAAAGTGGAATATTTTTCTGATTTGTATGATGAAACAGACCTCAAAGTGTGTAGACTTCAAGATTTAAACTGAGTTCTCTTTCTTCTGGGATGATGGAATTAGGTGAAGAAATAAGCAGAGAAGCAAAAAAAGCCCGCAAAACAGGTGGCCTTGCAGGCAGCAGCTCTGATGAGAGTGAGAGTGAGTCTGATGCTTCAGAAAATGAGGAAAGCGACAATGAGAGCTCCAAATTTTTGAGTTCTGGAGATGATGATGACTTCAACCCGTTCAGAGATGAGTCCAGTGAAGATGATGAAGATGGTAAGACAGGCTAAGTGTTTCATCAAGCAAGTGGCTGTATTTGCAGAGAGTAAGCAGAAAGTCTTCCCCAACATTTCAGTGAGCCACAGATAAGTGTTTACTAAGCATGTAGTTAAATTGCAGTGAGACTGCAATTAGTAGAATGTGAAACTTCAATTAGATTTCTGTGCTGGAATTCAGACTTTTATAAGTCACTTTAAGCAATAGGAATGTATTTGTTTCAAAGGGATGGATGGCTGCTTAGTAAATGTCTGAAACTTTTATTTAACTTCAGATCCTTGGTTGATTAGAAAAGAGCATAAAAAAAATAAAGAAAAGAAAAAGAAGAAAAGCATAGACCCAGATTCTATTCAAAGTGCCTTACTAGCCTCTGGTCTGGGATCCAAACGACCCAGCTGTTTCACTTCCACTGTTGGAACCACCACTTCTAGTACCAACACGTCTGGTAAGAACAGCTTTCTTTGATGTTGATTCATTTCCTAGCAGTTAGGCAATAAAATTCTAAATCTCAAAGAGTCTTTCTTAACTTTCAGCAAACAGTAACACAAACAGCAGCTTTGTAACGAGTCAGGATGCTGTTGAAAGGGCCCAACAAATGAAAAAAGAACTGCTGGATAAACTGGAAAAGCTGGCTGAAGATCTTCCACCTAATACACTGGATGAGCTTATAGATGAACTGGGTGGTCCTGAAAATGTTGCAGAGGTAGGCTGGTGTTCACATATAGAAAATGAAGTATGTTTTTAGAGAGGCTGTTAATCAGATTTAGAGTGATCTCAGGAGTGACAGCAGAGGTTACTCTGCTGATGCCTCTGAATGAAAGAGAAACTGGAAGAGTGTGTTAGAATGCAGGGGGAGCTCTGAGTGGGTGAACATGTTCTGAGATTTGGTAGTTTCTGGTTGGGTAAATCACACCAGTTTCTCTTTTGCTTTACTGTGGTCTGTTTCTCTGACTGGCTGTGGTCAGTTTGCTGCTGCTGTGTGTTAAACAGACAGGAGCCTTAGTTCATCCTCCAAGACAGTGGAGATTAAGAGCCTTTATGTGATAATGAAAAGCCTGATTAATTAATCTCTCAATAACTTCAGAAACTTGTCCTTAAGCTACCTGTCTCTATTAAGTAGCAGCATCAATGTGATTTAAAGGACCCTGTTACAATCAGTGGCAGCCTAAGCTGTCTGTTTAGTTTATTTTCTTAGTGCTGTTGGTAAATCCCTTATGAACAGTGGCATAATACAGCATCATTTCTATACAGATTTGCTCTTTCATGTTCCACACAGCAGATAATGGCATCAGTCAAAACATAACCTGGGTTGTCTAATGTAGTTTTGCTCTTGGAGTAAATTACTGAGCATTTTCATGTGGGTACATGGATAAATAACATTGCTTGGAGCTTTGGTGCTGGGGTGGTTTTGGTATTGCCACACTGAGCCTCTGTTCCTGTTTTGTGAAAATTATTTTATAATTTGGAAATTGTGAAGTAGATATGTATTTATTTAGTGTTGAGTATATGTGGGGATACTTTTTTAATTGTATATGGGAAGGATTTTAGATTGTTTTCCATTTCTTTTTTTACTCCACCTGTCCTTGCTTTGTATGGTAGCTAGTTCCATGTTTTTTGGGCATGTGCTGTTGGTTTTGGTTCTTTGGTAATTGTTTAAATTATTCAATTAGCCTTGTTTAATTTGGGAGGTGTAGGACCCCTCCTTTTAGTTTTCAGTGTTTTTTGCTTTTCTTACTCTGTATGTTTAGACTCTATTCTTTTTATTTTAAGAAATGCCAGGTGTCTGCATTCTTGTGAATATAGTGAAGGTGAAGGCCATAGACATAGAACATGATTTTTATTAAGTTCATTACATTTTAAGAGACAATATATATTTTTAGGTAAACTATAAAATTGGTTAAATTTGGAACCCCTTGTCTGTTTCCCTTGCAAAGATGACAGGCCGCAAAGGGAGGGTGGTGAGCAATGATGATGGCAGCATCTCTTACGAGTCAAGGTCTGAACTCGATGTGCCCGTGGAAATCCTGAACATCACAGAAAAGCAGAGGTTCATGGATGGAGATAAGGTAATCCTTGAAGGGAGAGGCTGTACACAAATGTGCCAGATGCCGTAGTAACTCTAAGCTATTCACCAGGTACTGCAAGTACTAGTTAAAAGCACTTTGAGTTCTCTGCTGTTTTGTTTTTCAAATCAGTATGTTTAAAGGTCAGGCTGGAGTTTGGGTGACCTCAGAGGCCTGTGCTTGGTGTGCACCCATGTGCCAAACTGAAAGCAGCTGGCACCTTTAAGCTGGCTTAAAACAATGTGTTTAAAAGGCAGATTTGTGATTCATATCTCAGATTCACTGATCTGGGTCACTGTGCACCTCCCCTTCCAAGAGGAAATAATTTAATTGGGAAATGGGAAGACCTCTGTGTGAAAATTTACAGTGAGGGGTGAAGGAAAAAGAAGGGGTTTGTTAACCTTAGCAAGGATTGAGAAGTAACACTGGGAGGAGTGGTGGCTTCTGCCCTTCATATTGCACTCTGAAAGAAAATCCTGACCTGAATAATGGTAGAATTGTGTATGGTAAAAGAAGGAGGGGGGAAAGCCCTTCCCAGAGCTTCACTTGGGCCTTGCTGCCACAAGAGGGCAAGTGGAGTAAATGTCACTGTGCATGGAACTTGTGTGGTCCCTTGTGACACTTGAGGGTAAAAGACTCAGTTCCTGTGACTTGTGCACAGTCCAAACATTTACATTCTTTCAAGGCAAGTGCATTCAGGCGCTGGAATGGCTGGATCCTCTTCCTTGTACAGCATTAGCAGCAACATTTTGTCTTTTCTGTGTCCCTCCCCTTTTCCTTCTGAAGTACAGGCCAGTGTCAGGGAGACCTGCCCTCTGGCATGGCAAGTCTTTGTTTGCACAGGGACTTGTTGTTGAAAAGTAAAGCAAAACCCTTCCTTTCAGTCAGAAAAGTTCATTAGCATTTCTAACCCTGATACAGAAAGCCACACCTTTGCTGCCCTCCCTCTGCCTTGTAACAGTGAAACCATTCCAGACCCGTGTTTGGTAATAGTTGTAAATTGAGAGGTTTTTTGGTTTGGTTTTTTCTTATTTGGAAAGTGAAGCTTGATCTTGGATTTGTTACTAACTACAAGCTCTTTTCTCAATTCTAGAACATTGCCATCATCTCAGAGGCTGCCAGCTCTGGTATCTCACTGCAGGCAGACCGCAGGGCCAAGAACCAGAGGCGGAGGGTTCACATGACCCTGGAGCTGCCGTGGAGTGCAGACAGAGCCATCCAGCAGTTTGGTAAATCACTCTGTGTGTCCTTCCCAGCAGGCTCAGGAGTTATTCTAACTGAACTTACTGCCCATGTGGAAAATCAGATTGAATCCTAAGAACCCCTCCAGTCTATCAGAATCAGCTTTATCTGTGGTCATAGCTAATTGTCTTGAAAGCTTTGAAAGAAACCTTTCAAACAAGCTTAGGCTGCAGCTTTGGAGTTTCATTCATACATGAAGTGACTTTACAGAAGTTGGCACAACTTTTAGAGTATCTCTGTGCTACCTTCTGTTTACAGCAGAACTTCTGTGTTACAGCAGAAAATAATTTTAAGCAGGATTAAGTTCTACCTTTTTCCCTTGCTCTTCACAGTTCATATTTTATTTGAAATAGTCAGTGAAATAGAATTTATCTAATATATGTTTCTACTTAATTATCCAGGAAGAACTCATAGATCCAACCAAGTAACTGCTCCAGAGTATGTGTTCCTCATTTCTGAACTGGCAGGAGAGCAAAGATTTGCATCTATAGTTGCAAAAAGACTGGAGAGTTTGGTAAGGTGTTTCAAGAGGTCTGATCCTTCTTTTGAAGAAAATGCAACTTAGATTTCTTTTTCCTAAGAGTTGTATTTAATGACAATGATGTGTCTCAACAGGGAGCCCTCACCCACGGGGACAGACGGGCCACAGAAACTCGAGACCTCAGCAGATTCAATTTTGACAACAAGGTGATAATTCTGTTTTGATTGGAGAACTCATGCTGTGGTGCTTATTGCACAAATGACCCTTTGAGGGAGGTTTCTCTCCATCTCTTACCTTTAACTCTCTGATGGAAAACCTCTTCCTGTAACCCATAATTCTGTTTGTGAAGCCAAGTGGAACACACGTGTGAAAATCACTTTTCTGCTCTTGCAAACAATCAAAGTCTTAAGTAAATGGTGTGTGTCCTTTAAGCCACAATGAAAGATTAATTTGGCAGGTCTCATTAAAAATTAAGACTGGGCTGGTTTTGGTTATAAACTACACTGCACAAAGGTGATAAAAAATTCCCTTCACTATTGCACAGAAAAGCTTTTCATTGTGAATGATAAATATCTGTTTTAAACCATGTGTGCCTGGGGCTGAGGCACAAACACTGCATGGAATTGATAGAGCAACTTCTTTTCTTGCACAGTATGGCAGAAATGCTCTGGAGATTGTTATGAAATCCATTGTGAACTTGGACTCCCCAATGGTCTCACCTCCTCCTGATTTTCCTGGAGACTTCTTCAAAGGTAAGATAATGCATTGGCTGCAGTAGCCACCTTTTGATCTTCTCCAGTAGGCAGAAAATCAAAATACTGTTAGAACTGTAAAACATTGTTACAATTTAAAACTATCGGCTGAGACAGATGGGAGTAAACACCCAGTGAGAGTCTGTGCACATTGCTTGGATGTTGAAGTTCACCCTTGAAACCAGATCTGTGAACTCTCAGTGTAAGGAATGTTCTGTATCTGCTTGGCCAGTGTGTTATGAACAGATTTTCTCTTCATTTTCCCATTACCTGTTGGAACTGTTCTCGTGTGCATGGTGCCATTGGTGCTTTTCCCTGGCTGTGCTTCCTGCAGGCAAAGCTGTGTCCTGCTTGTTGATGTGTTGGGTAGAAACTGCAAGCAATGGGAAGTGAGGGGTGTCAGAGGCTTGGGAATCGGATCCTGTGGCTAAACAAGCTCTTGCTTCACTGGGTTATTTGTAGATGGCAAAGCAGCTCTGATTTAACTTCTTTCTCTTTCCTAGATGTTCGTCAGGGATTGATTGGCGTGGGCTTGATAAATGTGGAAGACAGATCTGGAATACTGACACTTGATAAAGGTACTTGGGTGTTCCTGTACCTGTAGAATGTCCCTGGGAACATCTTTTGTCATGAGAGTGCATTCCCAGCAGCAGAACTGAACTCGTTATTGTCTAAAAAGTGACCTTTTTTGAAGAACTTGATGTTTTCTGCATTTCTGAAAGAATGTTTTTAAACATTGTTTGTAAGAGTCCTGGAATACTGATTGAGGGGCTTGTGGTTATCAATCTTAATCTTTGACCTAATTTATTTATTTCTTACTCTCTTGTTAAGATTACAACAATATAGGGAAATTTCTGAATCGAATTCTCGGTATGGAAGTCCATCAGCAGAATGCTTTGTTCCAGTACTTCTCTGACACGTTAAATGCAGTTATTCAAAATGCTAAAAAGAATGGAAGATATGACATGGGCATCTTAGGTGAGGAAATCATTTCACAGTGCTCTTGAACTTCAGTGGGAACAGAGCATCAGAATAAAACTCTGCTTTCCTTTTCAGATTTGGGCTCTGGGGATGAGAAAGTGAGGAAGGCAGATGTTAAGAAGTTTTTAACTCCTGGATATTCTACCTCTGGACATGTGGAGCTGTACACAGTAAGTTAATCCTGTATCATCTCTGTAGGAGCTAATAACATTTGCAGTAATGTTATTTTTACAATGTGTTCAGCTCCCATGTGTGTAACTGTTTTTTTAAAGTCTGTTCCCACTCAAATGCCCCTGCCCTGCTCTCTTGTAGATCAGTGTGGAGAGAGGAATGTCTTGGGATGAGGCAACAAAGATCTGGGCAGAACAGACAGGTCCAGATGATGGATTTTATTTATCACTACAGGTAACATTCTTCTGTCTCTTGGATTATGTTCAGAGATTTTGGGGGCTAAACTGAAAAACTTACTTGCTGAGTTTTGCAAAACACGTGGAATCTTACATTAAAATTAATTTTAAGGTTCTTTGAACACTGAGTATGAAATTCTTCCTTTTACCTCCTCAGGATATTTTCTGCTAGAATTATGAGCCTAAATTATTAGCTTTTATTTAAAGCTGCACCAGGAAATGTTACAACTTCACTGTGAAGTTTAGGTGGATTCTTGGATTCTTGAAGTGTATTTCTGTCCTTGGTTGTGCTGTTACACACTCTTGTTACTCTGTAAAGAACACAATATGGAATCACTTAAGCAGATAATTTCATTATGTTCTCATTTAGGAAGTTTTTGGTTTGTCTTTTTATTTTTTCCAGATAAGAAATAACAAGAAAACAGCAATTCTAGTAAAAGAAGTGAATCCTAAAAAGAGGCTTTTTTTGATATACAGACCAAATACTGGGAAACAACTCAAACTAGAAACATGTGCAGACCTGAAAAAGAAATATAAGAAGGTAACCATTAAAATTATGCTTTTTTTTAACTTAGAAAAGTTTGAAAATAATTATAACTGCTTTAATTTTTTCTTTGTGTTTATGTATAATTTTGAGAAGTCAAAAGGTAGACTTTTCTCCAGAGCAGAGCTTTTATTTGGGTCTTTTTAAGCAGGTCTACATGATTTTGGCATTCCTGTATCCATTTCTGAGCTTCTTTCTGAATGTAAATTATCTGTGGTGTGGTAATAAAAAATGAGGTTCCTTAGGGTCTAGCAAGTGCTGAATTTGCAAGAATTTAATGAAACATCAGGTGAATTGTTGAAAAAGCTCTGAGCTTCTGTGTTGAAGCATTTTGCTCATCCTTTGAGGTGGATAGTTTGTTATTACAATGTGGGATGCTGTACCTCTCTACACCACCCTGATGTTGGAGCTCCCTCCTTTCTCCTGATAATGAGTAAATAGTTTTTATTCTGTGTAAGTTAGATGTGTTTTATTTCATTCCCACTTGGGATGGCTCTTCCAGGTACCTTCTGAGGATGCTCTGCCACACTGGCTGGAGCAGTACAACTCCTCTGCAGACACCTGCACCCACGCCTACTGGTCAGTGCTTGTGCTTTATTTCTGCTCTTTCACTCTGATGCTTTATCACTGCTTCTCTTCTTCTGACCCTCCTGTAGAATCTTGTGTTTCATGTGTCAGGGAAATTGTCCCGTGACTGGTCAAATGACCCAACTTCTGAGTGAAAACATCAAGCTTTGCACTTGCCCTAAAGTCCTAATCCATGAGATGAATGTTAATGTATAAATTACACTCAGAGTGACTCAGGAGCAGCTTGTGCCTGAAGTGCCTTCATCTGTTCTGTTGTTGTAGTCTGATAGTTCAAATGTTATTGAGGGGGAATGTTTAGAGATGAGATGGATGTCAGAAACAGCTGCTGCTCTGCTGCCTCCTGTGTGTCTGAACTCAGCTGATGGCTGAATTCCTGAGGAACTGCATAACTGGTAGAAGTTTCAGATTAATATTGGAGCTTCTGCAATACCCCGATCAGATACCAGTGTCCTGTAACACATGCAGCTCTCAGGTGACTCAGTGATGCTATCTTGGACTCAAAGCTCTCTCTGTGCATTTTGCAGATGGGGTAACTCCATCTAATAGTTAACTAGGCCAGCCCTTCCCAAAGCTTTGCCTTTACCCGTGCCCCAGCTACCCTTCCCTTAGTGCGTGTGCAGCCCTTGAATGCACGTTAAATAACCACGAGTCTCCTCTCGAATGAAATAAGATCCTTTTGTTCTTAGAATGGTTTGGAAAGCTTTTCTGTGTGCCTGCAGGAGAGGCAACTGCAAGAAGGCAGGCCTGGGGCTGGTGTGTGAGGTGGGGCTGCGCTGCAGAACCTACTACGTGCTGTGTGGCTCGGTGCTGAGCGTGTGGACAAAGGTGGAAGGAGTGCTGGCCTCCGTCAGCGGCACCAACGTCAAAATGCAAATCGTGCGCCTGAGGACGGAGGATGGGCAGAGGATCGTAGGTAAGTGCCTGAGCTGCTCCTCTGCTGCACCTCAGAGCCACCCTGAGAGGCTCTGTGCTCACAGGGCTGAGTTTGGGTTAAAACAGAACGGCTTGTCTGCTGTGAAGGGGCAGAGGTGCGGCTGTAGAAATCTTCTACTGTACAACATCAGGTTAATGAAGGCAGGTTTCTTTCTCAGCCAGGCTTTGGAACACTTAATCTCAGTCCTTTGGATTTACTGCAGCAAAAATGTCATGGACAGCCTGCTCCAGCCAAGGTTCTGTGACATCATAATGGCTCCACTTTTCCCCCCACTTTTGACAATGAATAGTAGGCCTTGGAATCAATTGTTTTTCTGTTTTTTGAGCTACTGAAAGTGTGTATAATGGATTCAAGCTGATTGTTTCTTTGCTAAACCTTATAGTGAAGCTCTCAAAACAGGGACCTCAGAAACCAAACCCTTCAAATGGTTTCTTAAATGTGGCCTTCCTGTGATGTACCAACATCATGGCAGCTCCTCCTCTAGTACCTATTTTCTAGGATGTTGGAAGTAGGTTTTTCTGAGTTTAAACTTTCATGGTGATGTAACTTCTGTGAGACTAGAAAAGCAGAAATAGCTGCCTCCTGGTGACAGGAGGTAACATGAGAATTAAGTTTGTTGTCAGGCAAAATGGGAACTTTTTTTCTCCTGCTTCACAACCTGAAGGATGGGAAGGACTGAGGAGCAGGACTTGTGGCTGTGCTGATTAGACCTGACATCAGAACAGTCATTACTGAATGCTGCATAAACTAAAGGGTGGAATCATCAGCCTGATGTCTCAATGAACACAGCTGATGGTGTTTTCCTGAAAGCACTGATGTGTTGCTGTTCTCAGGTTTGATCATTCCTGCAAATTGTGTGTCACCCCTCGTGAACCTCCTGTCGACGTCCGACCAGTCACAGCAGCTCGCAGTGCAGCAGCAGCAGATCTGGCAGCAGCACCACCCCCAGAGCATCACCAACCTCAACAACGCCTGAGAGGACAAACTACAGGTGTTGACTTTGGTGTTTGAGGAAAAGGCTGTAAAAGCATATCACTTGCATAAAAATCAGGGACAGATTCCAAAGAAATATAACTTTTTCAGTTCAGTTGTGTCTCAGATACTTTGGGAATAAAGAGATCTAAAAAGGTTGGTAGAACTGAAAGCCAGCAGTTGTTTATGGTGGTGCATCTGTCTTTCCTTATGCTCTCTGTAGTGCTTCCTGTTTGCTTTTACTTTTGGCCTTTTAAGCTACAAACCACAATTTGTTTGAAAATGCTTGAAAATCCCCAAGCAGGCTTTATTTTTATCTTGTCATACAGTGCTCAGGGTTTAACGCAGTGCATCGATGCCATTGCTGTGGGAGATCTCGAATGCATGTATTGAGTATATATATAGAAAATATATATTGGGTTTTTCTCTTCAATTTGAGTTTATAAAAGCATGAAACCTAGAGGTTGCACATCATGCATTCAGGTTCCTTCCCAGTTTCTGTTTGACAGTGCATGTCTTTGGAAACGGGCATGGACAGCATAAACACACGAGACAGGAATTCAGAGAGAAACACAATCTTAGTTGTACAGCATTGGTTATTGCATTTTTATAGTGTTTATACCCAGGTGTTGCATTTTTTCTGGTTCTCTCCTGGGAGTTATATATTTGAGTCTACAACATGTTCTTTTTGTGATAAACATCTTAAATTAAAGTTAGTTCATTTTTAATGTATTAATGGTATTCCTAATGTGTACTGCAAAAATGGCTGGATGCCTGTTTTCCTTAAATTGAAGCATTTCCTTAATCTGAGGTGGTTATGGAAACTTAAGTGCAAATTCACTTCCATCTCTCATACAATCTTATATTTTTTACTTCATTAACATAATTTAATTTGTCACTTGTAAGATGAAACCTTACTTGAGCTGTAAATTAGAGAATGGGAAACACTTGAGGGTTCCGCTGTATGTGCTGTTTCTGTTATGTTTAATATGTTGTAAGACATTGTAGAGTTTATCTGGAGCTGTTTAAAAGAAATTGTAATGTACAAATGTGAATAGTCACTTATCTATAATATGGGTAAGTTTTGTTTTGCCTATAATAGTAGATGTTTATAAGAAAGTGAAGGACAATGTTTGTCATTTCTTGCTTGCACAGGTTGCACTATTGAAAAATTGAGATTGTATAAACCTGTCCAAAAAAACTACAAGATAATGATCTTGTAGATGTCAAATAAAAGTTATTGTACTAACAAGAAGTGGAGTCTTGTTTAGGCAATCATCATATTCCAAAAAAACTAACAAGTCTGTACAATTGGAATTAGGCAGGACTTGGCATGTCCCAGGCTGCTCTAACCAGGCTTCTGTCTTGCAGCCCAAGTCTCTCAGCTGAACTGGCTCATGAGGCAAGAACTCAACTCTGGCTCAAGCTCTGTGTGTGTTTCAGGCAAGGCTCAGTTCCAGAGCAGGATGGCTGCAGGTGTGACACCTCTGAAGCACTCGGTGAGCCACTCAGGGGGCAGAAGGAGCGGGGCTGAAGTTGCACAGATGAGGCTGAAGGGGGTTCCCTTATGGAATTATTGCTCCAGTGTGGGCACTGAGCTGCTTTGCCCACTTCCCTCAGCCCTCAGAGGAGGATGAATCCCCTGCTCATGCTTGGAAATGCAGATCTGGAATGAATGCTGTGCTCGCTGTGTGCTGCTGCACCTCTGCTCTGTAAATACCTGGAGTGCAGGTGCTCAGTGCTGGGGAGCTGCAGCCTGCTGGGAGCAGAGGAGGGAGCCTGAGCTCTGTCACAGCACTGGGGGCTGATGATGCCCTGGCAAACTGGAGCACAGGGTGTGGGGGAGGCAGATCCTGTGTTCTGTACCCACCAGGGATGCATTTGGCACCCGTTCCAGGAGCAGGGCTGCGATTTTGAGGAGTGTGTTGACAGATTACTACTGCAGCAGACAGCAAACCAAACTGCCACTGACAGCAGGCTGTGTGTGCACTGCCCTGTCTCTGCTGCTTGATTGTTATTTGCTGTAGAAACTTCTGCCATCTGAGATGGTGACATAACATTTTAGGTCTTGATCCTCAGAAAAAATAGTTCTGGAAGTGGTAGATTCACAATTAGTGATTTTTAATTTTTTTTTTTAATAATTATTTGAATACACTCAGTTCCTAAGTGCTCTTTTCAGCCTGGTGTGCTCACTTTGATTGTTGGGATGAGCAAATCTGATATTCCCACACTATTTTGCTTCAACCTTTTAAACTTCCCATGGACTTGTGTCCCCTGGTGGGGAAAAAAGCTGACAGCACTTGCAAGATCCATAAGAATTGTTCCTGTTGCAGAAATCCATTCCTACCTGCTCTTCTTTGCCTGCTCCTTGCACCATCACTGCCTTGGCTTTGCCATCCACTCACTAACACAGCTGCAGCCACAGCTCTGAACTGTTGTAACATCTTGAAAGTTAACATCAAAAAAAAAAAGAAAACACCAGCCTTCAAGCCACAGCAACATTTTCTCTCTTGAAAATTCCTATGTGGTACTTGAGGTGTGGGTTTTGATATTTGTTCCCTGCATGAGCTGCTGATAAAGCTTGGGGAGAAAGAGAATATGAAGTGCCCTGGATGGGGTGAGAGCAGTGAGTGGTGTCCCTGTGCAGCACTGCCTGTGAGACAAACATCCTCCTGGGGAGGAAGAAGAGAAAAATTACTACATCATAAACTACCAGGCCAGGCAAGGGTGGTATCTGTGTTTTCCTGCTTGTGGGGTATTGATCTGCTTTGTACAAAATGAAATACAAAATGCTTTGTACATCTGAAATGGGTATAAAATCTCTAAAGGACAGAGGGCTCTGGTAGAGGGGCACTGCTGTGTGCCCAAAGGCAGCAGATTCTGTACTGTGTGCATTTGGAATTGTGCAGAAGGGGAAGCTACATATTTGAGTTGATGTGGGAACTGAATACCCAAATTTGGGGTTTTCTTTTCTAACTGTCCCTTGACAGCACCTATATTATGACTTGTTAACTAGTTCCATAATTAAGATATGTCTGGCATGATAAATGCAATTATAACCCCCTCAAAATCTCCGTGCACTGCAAGTATTCCACTTTTTCCAATGGCTGTGTGGTTCATTGGGAACACACACCTCTTGGAAGGACTTAAAGTTCCCCAAAGATGCGAGTTCTCTGTTCCATGTGTAGTATTTTCTTTGTAAATGGAGAAATCTCTGCAACCTGTAAACGCTTGTTCAAGTGAACTATCAAGGGGTTTTGTATTTTTCTTTTGTGTTTGGAATAACTTCACTCGGCTCCCAGCACGGTCTGTACATAAATAGAGCCTGTTTGTATATAGAGGTGTTAAAGGCTACTGAATTATTGAATGTAAATAACTCTTGTTTTCCTCTGTGGTTTTTTTTCCTTCATGACCTTCCCAAGATGTATTCCTATTTTCTCAACCTGCCACATGGGCAGCTTGTGTGTACTTTGAAATATATATAGAGCATATATAAACCTTCCAGGGTGTGTGTGTACATTGTAGATGTTATGTGTTGTCATCATTTTTTTTCCCAAATCTCTGTTGTCTGTCTCCCATGATCCTTTTGATGCTCTGTGGGTTTATTCTGTATTTTTAGTGTAAAATGCATTCCCTTGAGAGAAATGGACCCAATGTATTTCAGTGATGCGTGTTCACTTCTTAGTGCCCATATCACAGAAACAGATATTTGAGTTTCATGCAGATTGTTTCCTTCGGTCTTTTCAGTATTTCAGAACTTGAGCTTTAATCCTAGAAACATTTCTATTTTCTTCCACTTATTGATATCTCCAGCAGTGCATTCAGTGAGCTCCAAAAATCAGAGTTCTAGAATTAAGTTCTAACTTATCAAAGTCTATTACTGCTTTTATATTAAGTGTGAACTGTCTTAAAAGTGCTCTAGAATGGCAGTGATTGAGAGTAGAAAAGATGTGTCTATTGTAACACTTTCCTGGGAAAATTTTGAGCTTCCTGTCCTGTCTAAATGTGCAAAATGAACGTAATGAAACTTTCTTACCTAGGGAGAAACCGGTGCAGATTTTTAATTGCCAGGTAAAAAATAATTTATTTGTATTGAAGTTGGAGATGACTGAGAAATCCCATGAATCGTTTGTCTCTGAGCCCTTGAGCTTCCAGCAGCTGCCCCGTGGGTTTGGCCCTTCCCCAGCTGCAGGGCAGGACTGCAGCCCCGCAGTTGTTCCCTGCATTCAGTGCTTTGCCAAATCTTTGAGCTGAGCCAGGGCGAGAAGTGTGCAGCTGCAAATAGCAACAGAAAACTTCTGGTGGTTTCTGTGGTCACTGGGAGCTTGAGCGGGGAAAGCTGAGAACTGAGGGGGGTGGTGGCAGGAGGAACAGAGGAACACGAGCACCTGTGAAACCTCGCTGCCCCGGGATTGTAGGATGAGTTTGAAAAGCTGCAGCTCTCTCCTTAAGGAGAAAAACGGGGAAGAAAAGGCTGCAAGGTGCTGCTTCTCAGCTCTCTTACAGCAGCTGCAGGCAGGTTGTGCTGAAGAGAATGAGATGTAAAAACCTGGAGAGAACTTCCTGAATCTGATGTGCTTCACTATTTCTTTATTGGCCCAAAATAATTTTTGGGTGAAAGAGGTTTGAGGCACCACTAAGATTCAAGAATAGAGACTGGACAGGGTTACGCTGAGGCCAAAACTTGTGAAAGAAATTTTTTGCCTGCTGTGTCCTGAAGCAATATCCAGGATTCTGTGAGCCTGGCATCCTGTGTGTGAAGGATGCTGAGATGTGTGGAAGCTCAGAGTAAAGCATTTGGTGCACTTCAAACAGGCAGCTCAACCAAGATACAGAAGTACGTTCAGATTTAAGGGATGTTCTGCAGTGTCAATACCTGAACCAATGTGTGTTACATTTGATTTTGTAAGAGCTGACTTTGGTTGGTGTCTCTGAACTCAGCTGTGCTTAGAGCATCACTTCAGTGAGAGGGGCCTCTGTGGAGGAGTAGTTTTCCTACACTTAATTTGTACTGAGAAGGATAAAGAGACATTTCTGCTGCCATTTCTGCTGCCATACATGTCTCTTCTTATGTCTCTTCTTTCTGGTTTGGAGAAGATAACCAGGAAAATGCCAGCTTCCTTGCAGTCACAGAATCACAATTTTATTTGCCAAGTAGTTTGATTTATTTTTCAGTCATTGACATATTGAGTTTTATTGGAGGTGGGTGTTTGCTGCCTCGGCACCTTCCCTGTACCCCAGCCCTGCAGTAACTCACTGGGAATCTCCCTCTGCACAAAGGATACACTCTTTTTTTTTTCTTTTTTTTTTTTGAGTAGGGCTTTGCTGTTAGTACTGGTTCAGTCTCCACCTTTAATGGTCCATGGGGACAGAATCCCAAATCCTGCAGGATTTCAGCTGAGCTGTGAGAGGTGTTTTTGTTCCTGCAGCCTGGGTTGTGCTGTGTCCCGTGTTCTCTGCACCTGTGTGCCAAACATCCCCAGAGCAGCAGGACTCAGAGTGCCTGGCAGTAAAACCTCAGCAGAGTTTAGAAATATTTATACTCCAAAAACTGACAAACTGAAACATGATTGACTCTGTACTCAGTTCTTTCTTTTTTGGTAAAAAGAAATTAAACTTTTGGATTTTTTTTCTTTCCCTTTTTAATTTTCTGGTCTGGAACTTGCCCGCAGAGGTGCTGGAATGTCTTTCAGCAGCATATCTACATCCATTAAACACTCTCATTGTCACGCCATTTTAGGATCCCTCAGACTGGCAGAAGTCATGTTCTAGTGAAGCAGCTTTTCTTTCAATCCACTTGAATCCTGGCACTTAATCTGGTTTATGTCACTGGTTAATTAAAGTGGTTTTATTGGTAGTTAGGAGCAGACTCGCAACATTCTCGAAGTGCTAATTGTGTTGGGTTTAAAAAAGAGAGGAGGGTTTATAAAAACTGTATCAAGATTGGAAAATATCAACTTCATATTTTATGGATATTTTATGCAAAGTATGAAAATAGTTTTCCTTTATCCAAAGAGTTAGTCTGGGGTAAACAGACTAAATCATTTAACATTGACTCTTGTTCTCATTTTCCCCAAATATGGAAAAGTAATGGTGCCAAGATCTCAGCAATAAATGAAGATGCCCAAACCTCAGAATTTAATTATTCATTTTCACAAAGCAGTAGACTTTATTCTGTAAGTAAGGGCGAAATTTCTTAAGAGAGGTTTTGGTTGGCTCCTTTCCAGCATGTAAATAATACACCTTAAAAATGCCAGCGAGGCAGCTCGGGACCTTCCTTTGGAGGTCCAGGGCTGGTTTGTACTTTCCTTCCACGTTTATAAACTTTGCCTGCTAAATACACAGTGAATTGCAGGGCATGAAGCTCTGTATCAACTCAACCAGAGCGAGTCAAATCACAAACCAGGGTGGCAGTGATTTAATCCCTCCTGGGTGAGGTCTCTGCTGAAGTTACTCGGAGGGAGGATGGAACGGTGAGGATCTGAGCCCGCAGCTGCTCTGTGCGGTTCCCAGCGTTGCCTCCCCGTGTGGGAAAGCCGGGCTTTGGGACAGGGCAGAGCTCGGGATTGGGACCTTCCTGGCGGCAGCTCCTGCCTGCTTTAGTGAGACCCGCGGTTGTGCTTTCCCCGGCCGAGGCCACAGCGTCCCCCCGGCCCTTCGCTGCTCCCAGCCGGGCTTGAGCACAGCGCTGCTTTCCTCCCTTCCCTGTGTCGAGAGAAAAGCCCATCCCGAGCTGCTGGAGAGGGGAGGCTCCTGCAGAAGATGCCCAGGCGTTCCCGGGCTCCTGCAGCCGCTCTGCATCCTCGGGCTCTGCCCCGGTTCGGTGTTGGATCGCGGGCAAGGCTCGGCCTCACACCGCGCTGTTTGAATTCCCGGCTGAGCCATCGCCGCTCACCGGCGCCTGCCAGCGCTGTGAATCCCTCACATCCGGGATTGTCCCTCCCTCCCTGTGCCCGCAGAGCACGGGGACAGCGGGGTGGCACTGCCGGGCACTGCCGGGCCCGTGGGGAGGAGCCGAGACCTGGGGGGACACACGGCCTCCCCTTTTTGCTCCTGGGGAGGGGAGAAGGGGTTTTGGGCAGCGTGCCAGGGCAGGAGGCTGCTGTCGCTCTTCAGGTAGATGTTTAGGCAGAGTTTGATCGTTCGGCTCGCTAAAAATACTTCGTGCCCAGCATCACCCTGTCCCACCGCCTCCACTGGGAGAGGGAATTGGCACCGCAAGACTCCGCACCCACATTCTCGCAGGGCTGGGCACAGAGGCTTCACACCAGTCATCCTCACACGCACACACCAGCCTGGCGAGAGATTTCAGGGCTCCCTTCTGCTCTGAGCAGCGTCCCGGGGCAGCAGCTCAGCAGAGGTGTCGGACTCATCCCGGCGAGAGCTGTGTCCGGGCTCCGGGCTGCTGAGGGAAGGCAGTGCCGTGCCAGCCGAGGGCTGTATGGCACCGGCAGAGACAGCGAGGGGCGCTCCCGAGGCTGGGCTGTCCTGTCACCGTGATTTACCTCCTGCCTTCCCTCCTTCCCCCTTCACCCTGCTCTTCTCTCCCCCGCCAATTCTGTGAAGCTCCACATTCCTTTCCTCACAGTCATTTCCATTTTCCAGCCCTGGGCTTTGCTTCCACTCTCTCCTCCACTTCCTTTGCTCAAATGACCAGTAACACAGCAATTAGGGGTTCTCCCATCGGGCTCCACAGTGGTTGTTAAAAGGAGGCTCTGAGGGACAGAGGTGTTTGTGCTCTGATTATTTGTTTCGGGCATATGACACTGGTCAGGTGACTCTTGCTTTGCCCTCAGAAGGTTTTCTGTGGGGCTTAACCCCAATGTGTCCCTTCAAACTGTGATTTGAATCTGCAGCTCTCACAGGTGCCACGTGGATGATTATTTCGCAGGACAAGGGGTGTTTAACACCAGCCTGCCTCCAGGAATCACTCCAGGCGAGCCCACACTCAGCTTTGCTCTGTGGATTCCTGCGCTCCCAGACGCAGAACAGGTTCAGGAGCTTTCCCAGACAGGGCTGGGATGAAAGCAAGTCTCGGAGCCTCCTCTGCCCCAGCCAAAGGGCGGGGTATTCCCTGCCCCGGGCCCTCAGCAGCGCGGGGAGGGAGGCAGAGGCAGAGGCAGAGGCAGGGCCGTGCCGCAGCAGTGCCAGCTCACTCCTTGGCACGGCCTTCAAGGGCTCAGGAGTGGGAGGGAAGCGGGAGTCCAGCCCACAGGGCAAGAAGGGAGAGTCCTTCCAGGCAAACTGAAGGAATCGGGCAGGGTGGAGCACTCGTTTGTCTGGAAAGATGATGCAGAGAAGCCCTGTAATGTGGGGATAAAGTGATATTCCATCCCTGCAAGCAGCAGCAAGGAAGGAGGAGCCCCTTGGCCCAAACCCCACCGTCAGCCCAGCTGCCTGTGCTCTGTGCTCAGCAGGGCAGAGCCCCCTCTCCTCTCCTCTCCTCTCCTCTCCTCTCCCTGAGGGAGTTCTGTATTTTTATTTGCCAGTACTTACCAAGCAAAATGAAGCAGTTTCATTTCTGCCCTAATATTTCTCTGCTGGTTTTCATCGGAATCTGGGCTGGTTTTGATATTGGTGCCTGGTGCTTGTTTGCCTGGCAAAACGCAGAGAGGAAAACTTTCATTAGAGAGATTCCAGGCCTGTGCTTTTGTGGCTGAGGGCTTGGAAACTTCTCATTCCTTCTCCGTGGTCCTCCAGGGAGACCTCCAGCCAGAGCAGGGGAGAGCGGGCTCTCTACTCTCTCTGTCTCAGAGGAAAACCCGGAGCGCCATCAACGCCTCTTTACCTTAAACCTTTCCAGCGCCTTCCGACAGCTTTACAGGTGCTGTTTGCTTTTTCTCCTGCCGGAACGCGACCCCTCGGAGGCAGAGCGTCCCCCTCAGAGATGGAACGGGCCTGGAATCGGCTCCTCAGCCCACAGGGCAGCACCCGTGCGGCGATGCGGAGCAGCTGTCTGCCTGGCAGGGCTGCTCCGCTTGGCAGCCAGACAAAGGACTCAGGAGTAGGAGGAAAACAAGGCTGGGAGGGAAAGTCGCTCCAGATAATACGGCATCTGGCCCCGGGAGGAACCATCTCGAAGTGGGGAGTGGGGCTAGGCTGGGGAGAAGTTTGTCAGGGAGGATTTAAGGGGGAAAGCCCGTCCAGAATAGGCTTCAAGCATTGCCTAGGAATAGGCAATTCCAGCTGGAATTGCTGCAGGGCTGTGTGGTGCTGTGGGCCAGGCGCCGGGAGAGGATTTCCTGGGGCCTGGCTCGGGCTGCTGCTGCAGCACTCCTGCATTGGACACTGCATCCCATCACTGCACACAGTCCCACAGGGCTCTTTCCCCATGAGGGGAGCAATCCGGAGCTCCCAGGGGGGTTTTGAGGCGTCAGAAGGCAACAGGGTGGAGCTGTGTGTTTTTATTCAGGATTAGCTGGGGGGTTTTTGTGCGTTTTGGTGAGGATGGGGCAGTAGGCAGCAAGTATCAGCCAGAAAAGGCAGATCACAGAGGAGGGACCCCAAGAGCGGTCAGCTTTCTCCTGGGAACAAAAAAAAACCACGAGGGAAACTTTGTAGCATCAGCAGGAAGCAGTTGTGGGGAACAGACAGGAATGTAAGGAGCTGTATCGAAGCGATAAGAAATGAGCAACATTGATGCCAAAAAGCATAAAATGCCCAATTTTCCCTCGGTGCCAGGGTCCCAAACTTGCCCCAGGGACGGGCTGGGTGTCCTGGGGAAGGAAGGGTTCTGCAGCAGGAGCTGCTGGCTCATTACGATCCCAGGGAGAAAGGTACTCAGCTCAGCAAAGCATCTTTGAAAATGCTGTTTGTTAAAGCTGACACTCGCCTCTCCCACTTGTGCTTTCCACAGAGGTTAAACCTTGCCTCCACCCAAGACTTAAAAAGCTTAATTTTCAGTCTAGGCCTATCAGAGGCTTTTCATTTTGGTTGACCATGTTAGTTGTAGCACCTGTAGATTAAATTGGTGCTCAGCAATTTGAAGTTGCATTTGTGGTTATTTTATGCATGATGCTGGATCACCAGAAATGTGGGGATAAGTATTTGAATATAAACTGTCTCTAGGAAAAGAACAAACTTCCCACCTCTTTCCCCTTGCTGCTACACGGGGCTCTGTGGTGGGTAAAGGACAGTGAGAATATCCCCAAGTCACTCCATTCATTAAACCTGACAACAATTAATTACATTGAAATTAATGCGCAAATTTAATGTTTCACACACTGTCAAAGGCATGCCAGGAAAAGAAGAGGGTCTTACTGTGCCATCTTTAATTCTTCTCATTGTTGATTTAACCCAAGGTGATAAGGAACAAGCAGAGTTCCTGCTCTTCATTTGCAGGTCCCCACGAGTGTTACAGCCCAGCTCTGTGATGACTATTTCGTTTTGTTTCCAGATAAACGGGGACAAACGAGTTTGTTCAACAGCACGGCCCAAGGCCCCTGGCTCTGTGGGGGAGCTGCCAGCACCTTCCAACATCCCACTTTGCATGTGTATTCCTCACACCCTCCCACGAGGGCCGTGGCACCGACCTCGCAGAGCCTCGGAAAGGGAAAACCTCCTTCAGATCAGTCAGAGCCCTGGCTGAGCAGGGGCTGGAGGCAAACTCTGTGGAAACACTGGCTGCTCAGTATTCCCAGTGGTTTGGGAGGAGCAGAGGTGAGGAAGTCAAACCAGGAGAGGGAACAGAGAAAATACCAAGAGGAGAAATGGGGAGGGGGACAGAGTGAATGTTGCAGAAATTACACAACTGAGAAGAGGCAGCTGTACCTGGAAAATACATCATCGGTGCCTCTGTAATGACTGAAGAGACAGACACCTCTTCCTGTCCTCCCTCCCTTGCTGGAAAACAGCAGCTCACACATTTATTTTTAAGTTACATCTTAATGTGCAGAAGGCTTGCAAATGTCACCTGTGTGATAAAATGGCTCTGCTGTATTTCCTGCTCTGTGACTTGGCCACTTGGTGATGAAGAGCTGCTTTAGCTGAACACGGCCGAGCCATCAGGCTGCAGAGCTGGGACCTGCAGCTTGCTGCACAGCCTGGGAGCTGGAGCTGCCACACTGGAGGCACAGTTTGTGTGTGCAGAGCACAACTCCAGAGGTGCAGCCCAGCTTCAAACAAGTTGAAACCACAGGCAGCCCCTCCAAGGGAGCTCGACTCTGTGGTCACCCCGCTGAACAATCAGCCCAGGGCCCGAGCATGATGGTGGTTTTGTTCTTGTGGCCACACCTGGTTCAGAACAACTGCGCTGAGCCCTCAGAGCACATGGCAGATGGGAAGAACTTGCAGGTACTTCCTACCCTGCAGTGAATGCCAAAAAAACAAGAGTAAAGTCATCTGAAGCCTAAAGACAGTCTGAGGCCCAGCAGTAAGTTTGTCCTTTACCGGGGTCTTGTGTCTTGTGCCATCATGCTAACTGTGCCCAGAAAACTGCAGAGCAAACATCAGACACCTGGATCTGATCCTGCTGGGCTCCTGCTCACAGGACAAACGGTGCTGCCCTACAAGCCTGGCCATCTCATCAGGCCTGGCCCTCACAGTTTGCTCCAAAGCTCACAGTGCCTTGTGCTGAAGGAATAATAATCCTTACAGGACTTTTTCCATATCCCCTGCCTCCCCCTCGGAATACTGCATATTTTGAAGCTGTCATTATAAAACCCAAGCAAAACACAGAAGATCTTGCACTTCACAGTGTTGCTCTGAGCAGTTTTGTAGAGCTGGTGTAAAGCCATGAAGAACACGGTGAGCTCAGAACGCTCCCATTTCACACTCACTCGGTGTGACTGTAAACAACCACACGATGGAAAATCCCAGAGCAGTGTGCAGGACTTTGCTGGCCTTCCAGGATTCAACAGAAAGGCTGTTATTTACAAACCTGGAAGCGAAGCTTTAGGTTTGCAGAGCTCTCACTCACGGGGTGAGGGTTTACCAGTGCAGTCTTTCAGGACTCTAAGAAGAATTACACAGTTGTAATCACAAGCACCAGTGTGAAGCTACTGTCACGGAGCGTGTAATTCTGTGCCTGGGGCTCTCAGGACCCCTCTCTAACAGGCTGTAAGGACAGTCAGTTCCAGTCTGGAATTCCCCAGGATCGCTGGAGTCAAGCACTTGGTCTGGAAATAAAATACAATGGTGTTTCATGTGGTACCACTCAGAATTTTCAGATATTTCTTTCATGCAGTGTACAGTCCGTAGGGCATGAGCCAGGGGCTCAAAGGCTGCTCCTCTTTTCCCATTCTCCCTCAATTCTCCTTTATGCAGAAGAAATCATCTGATTGCTCCATGACTGTTTTCATGTCTCTGTGATGGAGGTGTTACCTGCTTCCCTCTGCAGGGCCGTCCACCCCGGGCCTGGATCAGTGCCACTGACGAGGAATGTGCCCCTGATTTCCCAGAATCAAGATCAGGATCTCCATGTTTGCTGTCACTGGCATTAAGAGCAGCACAAAGCCATGGATAGACATTAAGACGTGCAATAAAACTACCAGATCTCAGGGTGGCTGCTGGTAAAATATACATGGGGGTCTGATCTGGTGGGCCTCAGGCCGAGCTGTGCACCTAAGGAGAGATTGTCCAGATACCAAGCAGTTTTGTTAGGATAAATCTGGAGTAATTGAACAATTTTTAAGAGTATTTGATATTAACTGACAGAAGGAGCAAACCTGAATATCTTGCAGTGAAAAGGATGAGTTGTGATGGCAGACGCATGCTGGAAAGCTTCATCATTTAACCTGATTTTTATTTCTTAATTTCGGTGGGGAAGTTTTACTGCTGTTCACAAGCAGAAAACATGTAAGTCGTCAATGAGGTTCATATTTTTTTAATCCCTCAGGACCTGCAATCCACATCAACCTTCCACCTTCAAGCGGAGAGAACTAGTAGTTTGGAAAAAAAAAATAAAAAAAGGAAATAAAAAAAAGGCATTTTTTTTTCTTGGCAGCATCTAGAGGGGTGGGTGAGGAAGAAAACCCAACAAACCCCTTTTATTTTAAAATTATCAACAGGTATATTCCCTCGAGATTGGCGGGGGGGAGACGGGTGAACGCCCGGCCTGAGGTGAGGGAGAGGCGGGAAGGCGGCGGCGCGCGCGGGCCGCCCTGAGGGACACCCGGGGCTGCCAGGGCCCGCCGCGGGCACAGCCCGGCCAAAACCCGCAACTTGTGCCAAAACTTTCCGAAGT
>VXBU01013720.1:381448-398113 GCA_013400315.1 Bombycilla garrulus | reverse complement strand
AAGAAACAAAGCAAAGCCCAGTAAGGGAAACCGTTCTCCTGCCGGCTCCCACGAGAACCTGTGCCTTGCTCTCCGGAACAGCCGTAAAATTGCAGGGAAAACAAAGGTGGTATTTTGCGATGGTGGGTGAGGGGTGGGGATTAGGTCATGCAGTGGAGGGGATCCGAGTCTGGCTGCTCTGCGAGCAGGGACTGCAAAATCCCAGCTCAGACATGCCGCGCACAATGCGAGCCGAGCGGTGAAGTTTCTGTCTCCAGCCCTCTCGCTGCCGTGCCTGTGCTTTCCAACGCTCCGGCTGCGATCGGGGCTTTGCATTCTTTCATGCAGTTTTATCTTCCCCTTCTCTCCCACCCTCCTTTTCCCCTTGTATCGGCAAGTTAGCAGCAGTTTGCTGTCATGCTGGAACTATTCTCGTCTAAGTTGTCCTCTCTTCTGAGTTCGGATCATCCTCAACACCCCCAGAATCTTTTCAATGAAAGAACGTCCTCCTCTGAATCCAAAATGGGCTCTCTCTTCCCTCCCTGTCTTCTGCCATTATCCTCACGCACCAGCTCTTCCTCTCGCTAGTGGTATTGCCAGCACCGTGGCCTAAGGCCAAGGGACTTAGACAAAGCAGTCCTTGCAGTTGCACATATCGCATTCAGAGTGATATGACTGCAAATGGCCCCCTCCTTTCTGGAGCTTAATTCTGATTTGGAGGAGATTGCTTCTCTATTGTGCCTAAATTAAATGCCCCCCAGCCAGGAGGATAAATCTTAGGTTTGCTTCCAAACCTGGGGTGAAGGACCCCCCCTCACCCCCCCCACCGTCCTGCAGAGGAGAGGAAAACAGGAAATCTGTCCCTTTTGGCCTGAAATCAGCCCTGCAGAAGCCTCTCTGTATGAATGCTGAATATTTTGGTCTCGGCCGACGGAGGGCTCTGGGCAGCTGTGGATCTCACAGGGATTTTCCTCTGGGAGGTAATGCTGCTTCCCTGCAGTGCAGGGCTTCTGGTGCAGGAGTATTTGGGAAGGCAGCGTCGACTCAGCTCTTGGAGCTGTGTCCTTGCTGCAGAGCAAACTCCTCTCAAGTTGAGGCTGAGAGTAGCCACTCTGCAAAATTATACTTTAACTGCACATCAGTCAGATGAAGCAGTTGTGGTTGGTGGGTGCCCGGGCTCTGTTTTTGCATGAGAGCATGTTTTGGGAATCCAATCCTGGACTGAAGTCCAGAGGGAGAGGAGCTGTATGTGGGGGAGGAAATATCGGGAGGAACCCTCCGTGGGCTGTCGGCAGATCTGGGGATGACTGCGGGTGAGGAAAATGCAGCTGCTCCACAAGTGACTCAGGATGCTGGAAGCATCTGGGTGCTGACTCCTCTGCCTTTCACCAAGCTGAGGGAAGGAGAATGTGTTGTCACAGCAGAATTCAGTGTCTGTTCCTCTTCCCCGCTGCCCAGGTCAGTGCTGACACTTGGCCCGGGGTGACTGCAGTCAGGCTCGCAGTGTTTTGTCCCATTTTTTTCCGAAGTCACCTTCCTGGAGGGCCTGTGCTCAGGGAACTGGGTTCCTGCATGTGGTACCCCAAGCTTTCAACTCCACGCTGCCTGTGCTTGGGGAGCACCATTTAATCTCCTGCACAAGCACCTTTCTCTGCCTGGACTGTCAAAAAGCTCTATTAGGGAGCTGCAGTGGCTCTACCTTCCCACCTGACCCCGCAGTGTCCCAGGGGAACCGCTGGTACCTTTTCTAACAACTGTGTTTTGATTTGTTTGTCTCCTTTTGCTTATCCTACTGATTCCTGGGAAGTGCTGTTTCCTCCTCATCTGTCTTGTGTTTCATATTGTTTGACTATTTCTCCATAAGGGACCAGCTGCTGAGCTGAGGTGAAGTAGAGCATCTCCATTGACTTAAGCCGAACTAGACACTTACAGCAGCTGTGAATGTCTCTGTAGTTTGTTTTCACCATGTTTCCATGTGTTTTCTGGCTCAGTGGATACTCACCAGCATTCCTATTTTGTTTAGACTAAGCACAGGTCAGAGAAAATATGTTTCAAGATACAGAAGCTAGCAGAAGCAGCTTGGGATTTTCCTTTACTTTCATTCTCATTCTTGCAGAAGTGTCAGGTTTTGAGACAAAATCCTGTTCGTGTAACAAAGCTTAAAAACTGTTATCTGTAGTGTCTGGCAACACCAACTCCAGCTGACAGTGACAAGGGAAAGAGCTGTGTCTTGGCTCCACATGAACAAGTGGTGGCCTGTACAAGTGCTGCTGTAGCTGGGGACCAAAGGAGCTCTCAGCGCACCTGCCACACCTCACAGCAACCACAAATTTCTTGTGAAAAGTGCAAATTCTCACTGGGAGGTGAAATGAAAACAATTTCCCTAACTGGGGCTGTAGCTGGCACCTGGAGGGACCAGTTCCATTCAGTCCTGGGGAAGGATACCAGCACACGAGGTAAAACATAACACCCTTATGTTCTCAGCACTGCAGTGCAGACTTGCTCGAGCACATGGCTTGCTTGTCGCCCTTTACAGAGACAGCTTCTGTTTGATATTGTTGACCATATTGAGAGGTTGTTTTTGGAGTGGGAGTACTGGGAAGAATACTCTTTGTAGGCAGAACAGAGAGCAAAGTGTTTGTGTCTTAGCAGGGGGGATAATTTCTGGGAAACATGCTCCCCTCTCCAATTCAGACTGAAATTTGTTGGTTCCCTGATCTCTTGAAGCCCATGTGGTGTTAAGTACGATGTAAAAAGAAGCTTGCTAAACACGTATCAGAATTAGCAATTTTCAAGTGGACTTGTTTGGGCTTTTAGAAAATGGGCATTTCTGGCTTTGCCTACCTGAGTGTTTTGCTTGAGAGCAGCGATGTGGTTTTCAGTCAGCAAATCTCCACTTGGTCCCCACCCAGCACCTTGGTTTGGCTGCAGAGTGGTTCGGGCTCGTGCAAACTGGATTCCTTTTGGATAAAAGAGCTCCAGAAACTCTGCTCCAGTTGTGCAACACGGATGCTCCATCCCTTACAATGGGAACACGAGGATCCAAGCCAAAGATGGCACAGCTTCGAACCCTACCCTCCCAGTCTGGGGGACCAGACTAAAACCTAACCTTAAGTCCTACCCCCTCAGGCCAACTGCATGTGGTGTACACGTACCAGATGCTTTCATCTCTTGATCTGTTCCTTGTGGTGCCAAATAACTTGCTAGCGTAGGAATAGCTTAAGCAACAAAAGAAGGATGGTGGGGAGTCAAGGGACTGGCTTTAGTTTTTCTGATAAAAAAAGAGACAGGAGGGTAGGAAGAGGAGACATAAACCATGACCGTTATCCACGTGGGAAGATTAAATAGCACCAGAGTACTAGAGGAAAGGCCCAGAGTGTGACAGATCAAAAGAGCAAGGCCTCTGGCTGTTATGATAAAGAATGTCCTAGTTCTTGAACATATTTATGTGTCTGCACACTGAGTTTTTTTAAAAGGAAATAGTTTTATTCAAAGGAAGGTCTGTTCCTTCCACGAGGGCTGTTCAAGGGAGAAATAGTGGGTGAAAATACAATTTTCACAGCCAGTGCTATAAGGAATGGTTTGTGCAAATGAGAACAGGGTCCATTATTTTAAATTTAAAAATGTATGGGAAGGCTGGGGGCTCTGTTTGAGCTCTGGGTTGGCAACTGCTGATAGAATTCACTGTGTGGCTTGGCTGTGCAGTGGATCTGCTTGTGTAGACACGCATGTGGTGTCCCGTGGATGGCAAGGTGTTCTTGTTGAACTCGAACCAAAGCGTGTAGAGGGCTAAGGAATAAAATATTCTTGTAGTCAGCCAAAACACTCCAGCTGTGCTCAGCTACTCTCTGCAGAAAGAGCTGTGCTGGGTGAAGCTGTTACCTCTCCCCTGGTGCTCGAGGACACCTCACGATGTGTGTCAGCAAGGCAGCTTCAGGAGCATTTCTCATGTGTTTTCTTGCGAAGTTGTCTAGTTTAGGACAGAAGAATTTACATCCTCTCAGTACCAGCCTCATTTTCTGGTATCCCACGTGGTCAGAGCTCCAACTGCCCTCACCTGAAGCCCTCACCTGAAGCCCGTGAGGAGGTTCTGCAGGGTGTGGCAGAGGCAATAACCTCCAGCACTGGGCTCTGGAGAGGTGGTGACCACGAGGCACTGAAATGGCACCAGCCTTGATGTTCAGAGCAGCCTCAGCTTGAAGGCTCTGTGAAACAGAGGGAGAGCAGTTGAGATTCCACAGACTGCACCACTTACCTTGGATAAAGCCCAAGCTATAGGTATCTCTTTTTGCATGCTCTCATGTTCCCGTGTGGAGTCTGTGAAATGGCAGGAGTTTGCCTTTGTGGTTTTAGAGGACTTTACAAAATACAGGGCAGTAGAGAAACACGTATCCAGTGGGCCTGGGAAACACATCTCCAGGCTTTGGCCCTTGTCTGAGCCAGTCCTGCACGAGAAACTCATTGAGCTGTGTGACTGTTGCTGGTTTTCCTTTGCTGCCTGTGGAACAGGGGGTGGCTGAGCTCTGTAAATGCCTTGGCATCTGCCAAAGTGGATCAGGTGAGTGTACCCAAGTGTTTCTGCTCCTGCTGCTTCCTTCAGGGTGCTCAGCAAGATGCCTTCCCAGTTATTTCTCCAGCAAGCAGCAGTATAATAGAATTAGGAATTAAAACTTGAAGCAGCAAACTGGTCATCATTGCTCAGCTTTGGAGCTGAAGTGGTCCCTACAAACCTATCAGGAATTAATGAGAAGGTTCCTGGTCAGCAGGAGTTTAGGCAAACAAAGATTGATTTGAGATCCTTTGTCTCTCAGGGTGTTAATTTGGGCTGAGAGAGACTGCTGGAAGGAAGAGATTTTGATACCAAAATCTTATTTCTGTTTGCTGTACCCCCCCATAATTAATAAAGATTAATATTAATTGACAAGGAAATCACTATATTTTTGTGGGGGAAAATGCTTGTGGCAGTCTTCTGCTTGAATACAGAAATAAAATACATTGTTTACACTAGAATAAGTGGGGATCTACAAGCTTTTGTGTACATTTAATTGGGAAAGTGAAGGGAGGAGAGTGTGTATATTAATTTAGGTTTTAAACAACAGCAAGCACCACGACAATCTGGGATGTGAAAGAGGGTGCCACTGAAATTCAGTACCAAGCACACTCCCTTTTCAATTCTGTCAGTTCTTAACTGTCTCCATTGTCATTTTAACGTTAGAGAGAGCAAGCCTCAATTTAGATTCCCCCCTCCTTTTTTCTCTCTAGTGAATACCTAATCATCACACCGATTTTTGACTGGGTATTGACTGTGAGACTTCCTGGCCTAATTTCTAACTATAATAGCAATATCTGGTGATTTTTTTTTTTTTCCCTTAAATCCGAGAGACACAGGCTGTCAGACATGCAGATGAATTTTGGGTTAATTGAGTAATAGTCATCCAAGACCCAGGGCTTCTCCTTGGGATTAACACACAAAGTGATAGGTCAAAAAGCTCAAGGTTTGTTGCCCTGTGAGATACTAATACCCTCCTCCCCCCAATTAATTTCATTTTCACGATCATTTTAAATTGAGGTGAACCCAAGGATTTTCCCTTTTTTTCCCCCCTCCAGCTGAGTTTGACTGGCACAACTTCTGACACGGATGTGTGCAGGCTGGTACCGCGGCCGAGCCAAATCCTTTCCTTTGTTCTCTGGGCCTGCTGCTGCTGCTGATAAAGTGGTCGGCGCATGGCATTATGTCTTATTACATTTTTGATGCAGACTGCAAAGAAACGGGTAAACTCACCATGGTTACCACGCTCTGTCACTTGGCAGGGCCCGGCGCTCTCAGCGATGGCCTCTAGTGTCTGCAGCGCGGCTCTGCAGCGCCCCGGCTGCACCCGCATCCCGCCCGAGCATCATCACGGCCTCCCCAAACTCCCTGCTGCCTTCTGTCCCTCCCTGGCACCCGCTCCCCCCTGCGATCCAGCTGTTTCCACCTCTGGGAAACTTTTCTCGGGCAGCCGCTGGGTGCAGATCCAACTCTAGGGGAGTTTTTCTCTCCTGTCTAGACTGTTGTCTCCTGCAGACCGAGTGCGTGTCATTGCTGGAATGAGCCGAATGTGAGACAATCATTTGTCTGGGCTGTGATATCTCAGAATATGCCGAGTTGGAAGGGACCCATCAGAACCGTCGTGCCCAACACTCAGGGCACCTTGAGACTCACACCCTGCGCCTCAGAGCTTCATCCAAATGTTTCCTGAACTCAGGCTTAGTGCTGTGACCACTTCCTTGGGGAGCCTGTTCCAACGCCCAGCATTTCCTGAGATCTTTAACCAGTGTGTTATCATCAGCCCATGTGGGATCAATAAGTTGTTCTCAGTTTTGCATGGGCCGCAGTTCAGTTGTGCTCAGTAGGATTCTCAAGCCTGGTCATGGACTCCTTGCCTTATTCACATCCAGTTTGGAGCTCCCAGCTTGCAGCAACAGTTCAGAGACAAGTCTTTGCAGGATGGGCCTTTTGTTTTATTGTACATGAGGAAAAATCACTTAAGCCTTTCTCTGCTTAATTGAGGTAATTAAACCTTCTTACCTTGCAGCACCAGGGGCTTGTTAATGTTTTTGAAGCATTTTGAAGTCCTTGGAAAAAAGATGCAGCTTGCTGTTGTGTCATGTTTGGTAATTGTTGAAATTCAGTCATCTGGACTCGAAATGCTGAGTTTCACATAGAGAAATCTTGCACTTGTGTGTGTATTTTGAGCTGATAATGTGAAGAACTAATTGATAGAGTAGCTGACAACTGAGCTGTTCCTACAGTGCCCTACTCTATGCTGTGCTGTTTTTTTGGGGGGGATTTATTATGCTTAATCAAAATGAGCTCCATATGAAACGTCAGTGATGGAACTGCAGGTTTTTATGACATAAAATTTAGCAGCTTTGTTAAAGAGAAATCTTGCTTTCTTTAAGGTGACTAAGTGACCAGCCCAATTTGCCTTTTTGGGATTTCACATCTGGTTAACTAATAAAAAATTAAGAATGTGCTCTCTTCTCATAATGAATGATATCCTGTGATAACTCAAGTGGAAAGGGACTTCCCATCTGAGGACAAGAGTCTGTTCCAGAGCTTTTTACAGAGCAACTGCTGGCCCTTTCTTTTTGTAGAGAGGGCAAAATAAGTATGAAATCATTTGCAACTTTAAAACAAAGCTAGAGATTTACATAGTTCTGAGCCTCAGTGACTTTTAGCATCAGTTTAATTTAGATTTAAATGAAGGCTGGTAAATGAGATCTGTTCCTCATAGGAAAGACAGTTGGGAATTTTCAGCAAAGGAGTTTGTGAGGGGGGAGGCATTTCCAGACAGCAGGCAGTCTGTGTCTGTGCCTACAGGCAAAGACAGCAGCATCCATGGATGCAAGGGCACTTGGGCTGCAAGAGTGAAGAAGTTCAGTGGTGTGATGCTCCCCTGCTCCCAGGTGCACAACCAGCCGGTTTTTTAGCACAGTTCTGAAGTGGGCAGTATAATTAAACCCTTTAAAAAATAAAAATCAAACAGTTGTTTCTCAAACCTGAATTGTAACCACGTGGGACAAGGGGAGAAAGTGTTTTGCTTGCTCATTTCTGGAGCAGTTTGTCAGTGACGACATTAGAGTCTGCTGCTGGAGCTTGTAACTGACTCAAAACTCATTAGATGTGAATATAATATTTTATAACTTTACAAAAAGTAACCATAACACAAAGTGATGTTATTTTCCTTTTGATCTACTTGCACAACACAATTTGAGTGGCTGAAAATATTTGATATCAAACAAAGAGGAATAATTGTAGCACTCCTTGCCTCCCATGTCACACAACGATCAGCAGATCTGATGTACCTCAACTGGCTGTTCTCTAGGAGTGGTTTTGGCATTGGCTGAAAATAGTACTGAGGGTAACTTGCTTTGACCATGTGATGACACTTTGAGTTGCAAAATTACTTTCAGATAACTTGCTCTGAAAAAGTAAAAATAGCACAGCACACTAGACTCATCTGTGTGGAATGTATGGATGCAAAAATAGGGCTCCTTAATACTTCCAGTTTGTCTAGGCAGAACAACCTGTCATGCTACACTCTGCTTCACTTTTAGGCAAACAATTTGCACTGATAATGCTGCAGGCTGTGCTGTTTCCAAGTGCTCATCAAACATGAGAGCAGCATTAATTCAGCCATTCTCTTCCCAGCAGCGACGTTCAGAAATGTCTTTAGTGATCTTAGGCAGAGGTGAGAGGTCACATCTTTAGGAACAAGTGATTAAAATGTGTCCCAATGTAACAGACTAATTAATCTTTAGGTAATAACAGGTTTTTTTTTCACTTTTCTCTCTGCAGCTGGGAGTGTTCACTCTCCCTCCACAAGTATGGCAACATCAGCACAGTACAGACAGCTCATAAACGACTACGGCCCCCCATCTCTAGGCTACACACAAGGGATGCAGGTACAGCTCTGCTTATTTTCCTTTAATCAGATCTCTGACCCCACGTTTGCATAGTGGCAGGGATTGTGGCCTGTAATCTGAGGTGTTCCTCCCTCCCACCAAGGTCTGAAATCAAACCCAAATGGCAGACTGCTTCCTCGCACATGTCTGGGGATCAAATTAGGCTAAGCTGAGTGCTCAGTGAGGTTGGTTCCTAATTAACTGCTAGTCCCCTCCTGTCTGAGTCACTGAGAAATGCTTTGGATTGTGTTCTGTAAGGGCACTTATATGTTTTCAAATTATTTGTTAAAACCCCGGTATTTCTATACAGTTTTATCTTCTCAGTCTCCCTACTTGGCTAACTTCTCCACAAAATATACACCAAAACATTGAAAACCCAGAAGCAGGGTTAAATAAGCAGTTCCCAGTTTGCTGGTTTTGCAGGACTGTTTTAACTTCTGTTTCACACAAAGTCCAAGGCTTGCAGCTGCATCCTCACAGTGGATCCCAGTTTTTGGAGGGCACGTAGCATTGTGTCCAAGTGTAGCAGCAATTAAAAAAAATCATGTTTATATAATAATATTGAATTTTTTTTCTTTTAAAAAGTGATTTACAGGACTATTTCTGGCCTTCCATAAACTTCCACTTGCTGTTTCTTGTAGCTGTTTTGTTTTTACAGTATTTGACTGACATTAATCTACTTTCAACTACAGGGCACCAGCAGCAGTCAAGTACCACAGAGCAAATATGCAGAACTTCTGGCTATCATAGAAGAATTAGGAAAAGAGATTAGACCTACGTATGCTGGGAGTAAAAGTGCCATGGAGAGGCTAAAAAGAGGTAACTTTTAAATTTATTTTTTAAAAATAATCTTTTCCCATCCACTTTGTGCACTGTCTGCTTGTATACAGCTCAATGACAACTGTTTCCTCTGAAAAGAGACAACTTGAGCTCCTCCTGAAAGTGGGAGAATTAACCAGCAGCTGAAACCTTGGGATGCTCTGTCTGAGCAGTATTTAATAGATAAACAGTGACAAAATGTGTCTTGTGTGCAGGGAGTTCCAGTTAATAATTCAAACCTATTTTGGAACCTCTCATGGATGCATTCTTTCTGGCTCCTGGAGATTTATGTATCTTTTCAATTCCTTTTTCTCCCCACTCCCCACAATCCACAGCCAAGCTTTTTTTACATCTCATACACATCTCCCATCCCCTCGGGCCAGGAATCTTCACTGGGGTGCATTTTGCCTAAAGAAATGCAACATTGTGGTAGTTCTCACTGAGGCTGGTGAGGAAAAGAGCTAAAAGAACCAAAGCAAACAAAAAAGGTGTCAGGGAAGGCTGTTCAGGCTGAGATGTCAAACATGAACAGAACTCTGCGGAGAGGAGAGTGGGGCTGCTTAGGCTCCTTTACCTCCTGCCAAGTGCACGTCATTAAAAGGCCACTAATAAGGGACAGAGCAGCTTTTAGGGCTGGCTGGTGAGTGTCTCCAGCTTTGCTTTGTCAGCTAAAAGGAGTAATAAACTCCCTTTCCTTGCAGTGTAAAAGAAACCCCTGCATGCCCCAGTGCTGACATCAGGCTGACATTGTCCTCGGCAGGGGACGTGCAGGGATATTTCTGAAGGAGCAGTGGGACATTCCACTGCTGCAGCTCCTGGGATGACCCTGAAAGGCCACAGACAGCAGTTGTACTGGCAGTCCTCTCCTTCTCCAGCATGACAGGGTTACTTTTTCCTCCCTTCCCGTGCTCCTTGTGCTGAGATTGGCTCATGCATCCGAGCAGGAGTGGGAATGTTATTGTAACAGACTAACTTCAGCACCTTGCGAATCCCCCTTACACTTAACCCGAGACTACAAAGCTTTATTTAAGGCTCAACCATTATGGAAGAGTAATATATCTGCCGTGACATGCAATAAAATGACTAGTAGCTGTTCTGGGAAAGGATGCAATAAAGTCTGCTGATGAGTGGGAAGTGGAATCTGGCCCAGCTAAAATCAATGTTGCTGGAGTCTCTCTTTATTGCATTGCCTGAGTCAGAATTAATAGATCATGAATGGCAACAGGCTAATGGGGACAGCTTGAGAGAGATGCAGACATTCTCTGGACTGGGTGGTTTAGTTCAGAGAGGAAAAAGTTGCTTTGCTGCCTCTTGCAACAACGTAGGTTTAAGATACAATGCTGCCACTGTGACTCGCCAGTGTTGCACAAAATCCTAAATAAATACTTTTTGCTGCCATCTTTTGGTCACAAAGGTACCTCTCTTTCCATTTTGGGAGCCTGCTGGCTGAAGGAGCATGTGCAAGTGTGAGAGCAGAAGTGATTGAGGGTAGCCACGTGACTGCTGCCTCCGTGGCCATGGAGGTTATCCCTGAATAAAGTCCCTGTCCCCAGCTCTGCCTGCTCCTGAGCACAGAGGCTGCTGACCTCTAAAACTGGCCAAATTCCCAGTGTTCTACATTATTCAGAGTAGCTCTGCTGCATGAACTGGGCATCCTGCCACCACACCCAGGTCTAACACACTGCTTTGAGTTCATGTTTCTGCATCCCACAGCTGCAGCTTTCCTCCTCCGGGGCAGTTTAACCCTCTGCAAAGCCTTGCACTCATCGAGGGCTCCCAGGTCAGTGGGCTGCTGCTGTCATGTGGGCTAGCAGCCCTCTAGAAACAGAAGCCATTATCTCTAGAGATTAACCCCCATCTCTTGCCTTACTGCCCTTTCCCCACCTTGTTAAGGAGCATGATTGAGCAGAGAAATCACCTGTCTTGCCTAGTCAGCAAAACATAAACCTCTGTTGTAGAAAAACCTGCCCACCTCTGATTCTAACATCTATCTCGAGCTCTGTTCTTTCAGCAGCTCTGTGAGCATCAATCTACTTTTAGTTCCAGGATTATGAACCAAGGTCCAGATTGCTGGAACTCCAGGCAACAGGACTTGTAGTGGAAAATTCCACATTCTGTCTATCAGCTGAGAGTAGACACAGCAGCACGTAGAGAGGTGATGATTTACACTGGCAGCTGAGCCAGTGTTAGGAGGTAACTTTCTGCACACCCCATAAAAAAAAAAAAATCTTATTTTTACATGAGAGACACAACTTGTCTTTGAACAGTATTGTGATGCCTTGGATTTTGATGCATCCTGCCAGAGAACTATCCCAAGGCATTAAGAGCTTGCTAAAATGACTCCCCAAATGTCTTTGTAATTTGTTTCACTCCACTAGCAAAATAACTCACTGGTAGGTAAGACTTTTTTTTCCCCTTAAATCTTTGATTTTAAGGAAGCCCACACTGCACATTAAGATCTACCTGCCACTGCAGACTTACAAATCTTACTGTGTTCTGATCCCTGGTTTAGCCCTTTTTAAATTTATAATGCAAGTTTGGGAAGGCGGACTCGTTCCGTGGCAGCTGATGTTTGGGAGGCGAGTGCTGTCCCCCTTTGCTGAGGCCTTCTGTGGTAGCCTTGGCAACTGGGGACAGAAATACATAAACCTTTCTGTGGACTGTCACTGCAAGTGTGGCCTGAATGGGATGATTTAAAACATGTGCAATTCTTTTGCAGGCATTATCCATGCTAGAGGCTTAGTCCGGGAATGCCTGGCCGAGACGGAACGAAATGCAAGGTCCTAGCCCGCTGGTTCAGCTGCAAGGCTTCCATCTCCTCATGAAGAAAAAGTAACACTTCTTCTTTCTGACTCTTGAAACATTCAGACAAATTCTTTTATTTTGAATGTTTTACCGTTCTTTGTTTTGCCCTTGCAAAAATGTACAGTTAAGAATGAAAAAAAAAAAGGCGAGGATTTTTCAACTTACTGAGGGTTTGCATTTTCTAAAGAAGTTAAAACTCCCTAAAATGTTTCTAACACATGGAAACTGAAGTGCATGCAGAGGAATGCTCTTTCTCTCCCAGGCTATATTTCAATTCTCTTCTTATCCAGCCACAGCCTCATTTTGATTTTTTTTTTCCTTTGACTATGTTCACTTATCCCCAAAATGTCAATCTTTCAAAGTTTGACATAAGCTCTGAGGATTTTTTTTTTAATAAATGCAGAATAGCATGCTGTACCTAGTAGTCTGCTAAGTCACAATTTGTCATACAGCATAGACCCTGCTTAGAAATAACCTTCCCCTTCTCTTATTTTTCCTTTTTTTGTTCATTTTGCATAAACATTTGCATGACTGTTAGTGCTTTGAAGTCCACTTAAAGTGCATGAGCTATATGGAAAATAGGGAAACCTATTAAATAATAACAAGGTCCTGGAAAGCTAATTTCTACATTAAGGCTGGAGATTTCAGTTTAAAGTTTGCAAAAAAAAAAAAAAAAAAAGGAACATTCTGGATAAATTACTAAAACTGTTATTTGCATCTTTGTATGTATTTATTACTTGACGTAATAAAGCTTATTTTCATTAACAGTTTGTATTAAAACTATGTACAGTCACTTTAATCAGATTCATACTCCAGGAGCAAGAACTGTCAACAGGTACAAATTTAATCTTCATGCAGGAGTTTAGGAAAGGGCAAGGAAAGGGGACTGCAGATTGCTGGAGAACTCCATCCATGGCACAGGGTCTCTGGGACAAGGAGGTGAAATTCCAGAAGCCTCTGTTGCCTTCAAAATCCACACTCTGGCTTTGGACTTTGTTGAAAGCCAAAACATGGTGGCAGCTGGTGAAGGTGCTGTCCAAAAATGGAAGAGAAGTTCTGGTTAAGCTGCTGGAGTTGTTAACAGGATAAAACCAGGGAAAATGTCCTTCAGGAGTGGCTTCAGAGTGACGGTGACAGAGGGAATGCAGCTGCATTTGTTCCCATAAAATGGGAAACTGTCAAGGTACAAACGTGGCCAAGCTGAACTGCAGCACAGCAGAAACATAATAAACAACTCTGATGAATTATTTCACAGCTTGGATGAACTGGACTCTGTTGGCTTGGGAGGCAGCTTCCAAAACAGGTAATTTTTAAATGTTTTCTGTCAGTTTTACCCCTGAACTGGAGGAGGGCCCTCCCTGTGCCTCAGGGCTCAGCACCACCCAGGCAAGATCTGGAAAGCTGCTGGTTAAACTTCATTCAGAGCAGGGCAGAGAATTTGTTCAGCTGACACCTCTGAACCGGGGACTGGTGTCTCTTCCATCAGCAGCTCAGGATCCAAACCTGGGCACACTTTGTGAAGGATTCATGGACTTTGTGAAGGATTTATGGCACTGAGGGCACTGCCTGAGTAAGGATGGTAAGTGAGAACCTTTTAGTGCTGTTCCCATGAAGCAGCCCAAGGTGTCATCTGCACAGAAGGAAATCTATTGATTTTTTGGGTCTGTGCTAACAATGGTGGAAAGCTCATAGCTCCTCTTTAACAAGGATTCCTTTATCTCCTGAACGTGGCAGAAAAACTGATTGCTGAATGTGATTAATGAGATGATGGCAGGGAGAAGCAGGAGTACAGGAGTGCTTTTATCTCCTCAGCTTTACAGAACAGCGGGTCAGCACCAGGTTTCAGCTGTGCTTATGAAGCTCTGCATCATTTGTTAATTGGAAAACTGTTTGGGTCTAATGACAAACAATTCTCTCACCCTGCCATGGCAAGGCAGTATTTCACGTGTTTATTCCTTATCCAATTGTTGCATCTCTTTCAAAAGCTTTTTCCTTTCTAGGTTTTCTTTTGCTCTTCTTTTTTTCTCCTGCTTTTGCTTCTCTGATGCTTTCTTCTCTTTAAAAACATCACTGTCTTCACCTCTGTAGAAGAGGTCAACTTTTTCCTGCAGGATTTCTCTGGCAATCTTTCGGTTCTTCTCCATTGATCTTGTCTGATGACACTGAAGAAATACAAAGGACATTTTTACTGAGACTTTAACCTGTTTGTTCTTCAGCTTTGCCTTTCAGTCTGTATATTTCTATCATCAGAGATGGGAAAGTCCCCTCCTCCCGGAGCCAAGAACATCCTCCCACCAGTAACAGCTGCAGCTTTTAAACCCAGATGATACATTTTAATAATTATTTGTTACTGTAACTCATCAGTCTGGCTTTTACATGAATCTTTAATGCTTCCCATCTTACCTTGGAAAGCTGCTTGAGTTTAATTTAACTGTCTTCCCCTTGTGATAGGAAGCAAAGATTAATTTCAAGGTATTAATCCACAAGAAGTAGGTGAGAGAAATGCTTAAAAAGGATCTGCAGAGTGTGATCAACCTGCTAAGGAAGAAATTCTAACTCTGGATGTGACAGCTGCCACCAAACAGCAGCTACAACGAAGATTCATTTAACTGAAAACTACAAATTAATTAATTAGCTGGATAGCAAAGCCAGGAAAAGCAGCTCTGCCCCTGAGTTTATTTATCTGCTGACAGCCAAGACTGCAAGACTGCTTCCTTACTATATAAATATATATATATATGAACTTTTCCTCCATGCCTTCTGCACTGGGATTATGCTTTATTCTGAAAGGAGCCTTGGAAGTCCTGATGCAATTTCTGACCCCAATAAAACAAAATAAAACAGTTACCTTCACCACAATCCCAGATGGAATATGCTTCAGGACAACACAGTTGCTTGTCTTATTTGTGGCTTGACCTCCTGGCCCATCACCTCTTACAAACTGTTCTTCTAATTCTGCCTCACTGAGTTCCAGGAGATTCAGAGAGTTCCTTTTTCTTGCTGCCTGAAGCAGGGGAAGGCTGGGCAGAGAGAGCTGCTGCTTCCTCCAAATCCCCCATGTCCACGATGGTGTTTGCAGCCCCCTCAGTAAGAATGCAAAATTCAATGAACTGGGAACATTCATACAGAAAACAGGACCCAGCTTCTCTGGAAGGAAACCTGGAATGGAATGGGAGAGTGGAGTTTACCATGGGAATCCTTGTTTTAAGATGAGCTATTTTAGCTGCACATAATTTCAATATTCAGATTTATTTTCAAGGTTATCTGAACTGGTTTCACAGGCATTTGCCTTGATATATTGACCATGTTAAATAGAATTTTGGTCCTCAATGTAATTATGTTTCTTAAAATATTTTGAGAGAGATCTGGAAAACAGTAAATAAAAGAATACTTCTACCAACACACAGAAAATACAAAAAAAAACAAGTTTAAAAGAAGTTATTTCGGTCTTGCAGTCTGACCTTGAAACCTGATTTTTCCCAGGTCACGGTATTAACAAAATTATTAACAAAGTCACAAAGGTATGTCTGGAAATGTGCATTTTCCTTATGGATAATGAGGAATGTCAGCAGGTAAACAATTAAAACGGTACATACTGAAATCTTTTATTTGCCTCAGAAGAAAACACTTCAGTGGGTGAGGAATTGCCACTTGGCAATAAAGAGAAAATTTGAACGTAACTGTTGAAATTAAAAAATAATTAAAATAAAACTTTTATTGGCAGCCGCTGCATAAGTCAGTAACATTTGAAAACAAAGAATATATGCAGAAAAACGAGCAGCACTTCTGGCTAGTTCCGAACGAACCTTTATTTTACAGAAACCCGCTCTGAAACCAGGACTGAAAACTCTTGCTAAGGTTAAAAAGATCACAATCCCTCTCAGCCAATTCCTGCTGCTCGACACAACAACTCCAAAGCAGGAATAAACACAGGAGATCCCGGAGGATTGACTCCATTTCCCTCCGTGCTGCGCCTCACCGCGGCACCTCTGCGGGCTGGGACAGACTCGGGGAAGCTGAGAACCAGAACCGAGACCGGGTCCGGAGAAAGCCGAGACCAGAACCGAGCTCGGATCCGGAGAAAGCCGAGACCAGAACCGAGACCGGATCCGGAGAAAGCCGAGACCAGAACCGAGCTCGGATCCGGCCCGGGGGAAACCGAGACCAGAACCGGGCCCGGATCCGGAGAAAGCCGAGCCCGGATCCGGAGAAAGCCGAGAGCAGAACCGAGCTCGGGTCCGGAGAAAGCCGAGCCCCAGAACCGAGCTCGGGTCCGGAGAAAGCCGAGCCCCCAGAGCCGATCCCCGACCCCGCTCGGGCCCCGCCGCCCCCGCTCACCTCCGCCGGCCCTCGGCACCGCGCATGCGCACGCCGCGGGAGGGCGGTGCTGCCGGGTTGATTGGCATGTACAGTAACCAATCGCCGCGCGAGTGAGGCGGGAATTACGCTCGTCCTCCAATCGGCTCTCTCGGTGAACGGCGCGGCGGCGCGCGCCAATCCCCTGGCGGCGCAGCGAATCAGCGCGGGAGGCGCGGGCCGGCGCGCGCTCGAGGCGGCCAATCACAGGGCCGGGCTCGGGGCGGAGCGCCCCCTACCCCCGGCCGCGCGTTCGAA
>VXBU01013720.1:355370-381400 GCA_013400315.1 Bombycilla garrulus | reverse complement strand
AATCGGAGGCGGCGGCGCTGTCAACAGCGCGGAGCGCGAGGAGCGGCCGCCCAATGAGAGCTGGAGGGAGGGGCTTGGGCTGAGCGGGGCGGAGCCGCTGCCGAAGGGACGGGACCGCGGAGGGGCCGCGCCGAGCGCGGGTGACATGTGAGGGGACGGCGGCGCTTGGGAGCGCACGGGACGCGCACGGAGCCGGGGAGGGGATTACGGAATGACGGGAGGCGGCCCCGAGGGCGCGGACGTGGCGAGAGCGGTCCCTGCGGGGGCTGAGCCCTCGGGGCCCGGGCGGCTCCTGAGGACAGCGCGGGGCTCGTTCTGCCTTCCGGCGCTCCCTCACGGTCCGTGGGGATCTGAGGGCCCGGGCGGCGGGGGCACCGAGGCTCGCTGTGCCCGTGAGGGATCCGAGAGCTCGGGAGGAATCGGCTCCGGCTCAGCGAGCGATGCGGAGCCGCACGGGCTCCGTGTCTGCGCTGGCGCCGGCGTTTGCGTGGAAATCAGCGGCGATATTTCGGAGTTAAAAACACCTCGCGGCTCGTTCTGTGCCAGCCGTGCCCCTTCCTGCAGCTGCGTGGCCCTGTAAGGCCCGTGCTGTGCTGCGGGAGCGATGGATGACGGCGCTCCCGCAGCGCGGTTCCAGCTCGCTAATATTTTTTTTTTTTTTTATCGAGACCAGACTTCTAAGGAGGTTATGAAACGAGCGTGTGTCACAGCTAAGTCCCACCCATTTGCTGTGCTGCTGAGATAGGCCGCCCATGATTCCATCCTGGGCATTCGGGGGTGGCCGATGCAGCCCCCATCCCCTGCTCCAGTGACACTCCCAGCCTCAGCTTTAGATAAACTCCAGGTTTTGCAGACTTCTGACCTCTAGGAAGAAAGAGAAACCCGTGTTTTTCTTCTTTTCTTTATCCCAAGAAGCTCTGCCAGAGGGATGTGTGTGATAACTTCCTTCCAATTCTGGCATTTTCAGCCCTACCCAGAGGAGATAGTGAGTGAGTACCCAAAAACATTTCTGCTAAACCCAAGCAGGCTCCAGGAAAACAGAGAAAAATAGGGCAGTTATCCATTAGTTTCTTTCTGATGAAAGTACTTTATACGTTTATTGGAGATGTATCTCTGTGTACTTGTAAATAATAAAAGCTTGAATCTGTAAAGCCAATCAGCCCAGAAGCCTTGTAAAGAGGAATTTGGGGGAGTTGTGCTTCTTCAAGGCAGCAGGAATTTATTCTTAGCATTTTCAGACTACCAAGATTTTATTTCTTAATTTCTCTTTGCTCTCCATCCAGGAGATGATCATAAGGTTTTTCTTCAGTGTTAGAACACAGGCTGAATTCACCAGGGTGTAGAACATGCTGAAATAAGCTCTGTGTAAGAACTGATTAATTAATGTTTTTCAAGGGTTTTTTTAGTGAAAGTATGCAAACTGGAAGAATATTTTAGTCTCTCTACAGCCAGCCAGCTTTGAGTGCTGTAAGACCGTGGCCCAAGTATTGTGTATTTATTTATTTATGATGCTTTCAGTTAGCCAGCTGCTGTTTTAACCACTGTGGGATTCCTGTTTGACTCCTTTTTTTGTTGTTTTATTAATTGGTCAGAAATGTAGCTCAAAGCATTCTGAATTAATGTTACATAACAACGATGAAATGAGTGATCTGTGATAAAAATAAGCCAAATATTACACACAGAAAGGCAGAACTGTTTGACCCCAGTTTAACTCAGCTGATGTCAGTTTTATTATTTTTTGGTGAATTTCTTCCAGTGGAGGATCAGATCCTCTATCACATCTAAATACATGGATAACAGGAGATTTTACAGCTTGCACATGATCTGTGGAGCCCCAGATTTAAAAAAAAAACCCTGACAGCACAGTTTTTCCTGGAATGTTTTGCATTCAGCCATCCTTTCCAGCCCAGTGTGGATGTGCTGGAATCTCTTGAGTTTGTGGTTTCCCAGCAGGCACAAAGCTGACTGAGCTGCCCCTGGCACAGGACAAGGGAAGGAGCCTGGGGGTGGAATATTTGAATATTTGCACTTTCTGGGGTGGTTTGGCTGAAACAACTCTCTCTTCAATTCCAATTCTTATTTCTCTGGTTTCAGGGTAATGTCATACTTGGGAACAAGATATGGAAAACAGCGATGTGGTGAATTCTGTGCAAGAAATCCCTTTGTCCTCTGAAGACTCTGATGTCAGAAACACCCACAGCTCTGTCTGCAGCTTGAATTCCAGCAGGTAAGGAGCTGAAGGAATCACTAAAAAATACTTTTATTATTTTGGTTCTGCTCAGTTAGTCTGCCTTCACAGCAATGTTGGTATTAAGGTGAAATTTTTATTTCAGCATGAAAGTCCTGTAGTAAATTGGGTGTGTAATTCTCTTCTGGCAGCCTGGCATATGTAGTGTATTGTTTGGGCCACTGTGTTGCACACCTGACACAATAAATAATTGAATGTTTTTCCTCCTGTTTCTCTAGAAGTGCTTCATCCAATCCCAATGGAGTTTCTGGTTACTCAGGGAATACCAGGTCCTCTTTAAAGCCTGGTTCTGTTGAGCTGCTTGCCTCCTTTATGCAAGATATCCAGAACGTTGGACATGCTGACTCAGAAATTGTGAGGAACTATGAGGTATTTGATATTAAAGTTTATTTTTAAAAAGTGGTATTAATGTATTTGCTTTGCATTTTGGAAGACAAATCTAATGATACAAATCAGCAGCAAAATCTGTGTTTATCCTTCATGATGGGACAGATCCTTTTAGAATAAATGAACTAATCACCTGGCTGGATTTTACTGCAGTTTTATCTTAATTTAAGTGTTTAATAATAATTTGTCTTTGTATCTTGGTGTGTTGTTACATGGGTCTGAACATTTTTTTCCCATTGTTACAATAAAGATACCAAGTTTTTGAAGCGAAAAATTTAAACCATTAAAACTGTTATCACATCAAACTGGTCTGAAGTGATCCTAGAAATTAGATGGTTTTTTTTTTTCTAAAAATGGTTCTGTTTTGCTTGACTTACTTATATAATCCATTTGTAAAGATGTGTAGGTGATTGGTTTATTACCAGATTTAAACCAAAGCAAAAATAATGATGTGGTTTCAACGAACTAATTCTCCCAAACACTTTTTTGAACGTTTTTCATCCTTTTGTTTTTTAAACTTTATATTTATTTTTAGTCATCCTAAGGAACATCGATTTTCCACACCATGGGCTTGTTCTTGCAGATTTTTGAGCTTTCTGGCTGGGATCCATGTGTGTGTTGATAGATGCTTAATTTGGGTTCTCTTTAACACCTCCAGGAACAGAATATTGATGTCTGTGTCCCGTGCCCTGTGCTTCAAGCACCAGGCTCAATAAACACTAGCATAAAATAATTTTTAAACATCAGATTTTGCCACGTTTCAGGAATGCTGTACATTAGATTTTTTTTTTTAAGATTATCTCTTAATTTCCATGACACAATTATGCATCGTGCCCTTTAGCTGGATTGCTGAGGGGAGGAGTTTCTTGCTGAAGTGGATGGACAGAAGGGTGTTGAATTCTCAATTTTAGAATTGCCTATAATTAATGGAACTGGAATCAACTTGCCAGAATTTTCCAGAATTTGACTTTTTTTTGCTGGCAGCTGTTCCTACTTTTAGTTTCCATTGATTGGCATGGTGGGGGCTGAATGTGCAGTGGGGTGGGCAACCACAGTGCAGTTACTCAACTTTGTGTTCTGCCAGCACCCAAGGACAGCATTGCAAAACTTTGTAGCCAGAGAAAAAGGTGAGAGGTGCAATATTTCTGTGCTTTAATTATTTCACTTTGTGGTTTAATAGACAAGGTGGCTACAGCTCCTGAGACTGGTAGAAAAACAATGCCAGGAACAAATAAATGTCCAGCAAGAGCAGTTCCACCATCAAATCCAGGTAAGTAATGACTGTTCATGGAGATAGAGAAGGCTGAATGATTTTTTTTCTCCCTCCAACCCCAAAGCAATGCAGAGAGGCAGTTAATGGAAGTGGATGACTGGAGTGCTGTTTAAAGGATGCATATTTGAGACAGCTTTGTCTAATTAACAAATTAACTGTTAGAAATCATTTCAGGAGTGATTTGTGGGTTGTTTCCATTTATTTTGTTTTCACAAACATTTGGTTCAGAATGCTCACATGATAATGGGATTTTTGTAGGTGCGAGGTTTTTATTAACTGTTAGACTGAATAATTTCTAATTTTGAGAGAATATAGCTTTATTTTCATTAAAAAAATATTAAACAACTTATCATCCCCACATCCAGAGAGTATATAGCCCAGGAAAACCATCTCTGTGATAGCTGAACACCCATTTCACCTTCAGTTGAACAGTTTCCTTCCTAAGAATGCAAAATAACCCATTTGAGGGCTCATATTTTTGCTGAACCCTATTTATCCATTAGAACAGAAGAAATGTATATGTGTATATAACAGACAGTAATACTATAAATATATAATGCTTAATATCCTCATCATTTTGGTTGCTGTTTTTCCCTTCCCTTTCCTGATGCCCTCCACACTAGTAGTAACCAACAGTTCCTGAACTGAATTTCCAAGAGGTACTGTCCTTTTCTCCTATCTCCTGTTTCTCCTGCCTCACCTTCTCCCCTCCCATCTTGTTATTTTCGTGTTTCCTTCTCGTTTTTCCTTCCTCTGACTGTAGTGGTTTGGTTCACTCGTTGCTGATCATAGTCTTTACTAATCCATTGTGTTGGCTTTGCTGGTTTTTGTCTTTTTTTTTAATAGGAAAGGCTACCTCTGGAAGAGCTCAGGGAGTGGTGGCAGCAGGGACTCACCACACTAAATACAAATTCAACAGCTGTAACTGAGTTGTGTGAATGCATTAAATAAAATAGATTTGTCTGCTCCAAACTTAGTGACCTGGTGAAAACATTGAAACACAGGCAACTCAACATATTCTAGTGAGAGTAATAAAAAACCCACAATAATAATAACAATAATAATCCACTTTTTGTAGTAGAACAGCAAGGTGCTGCATCAGCCCTGACATGACTCTGAGATAAGATTTGCTCCATGCTGGGTTTCAGGACCAGCTGTGCTTATAAAAATCTCCATCCATGTGAAAATTGGGCTAAAAAGACCTTGAGTTCCTTTTGGAATCAGTGGGGTCAGCCCTTGGCTTATGTGATCTATACAATAAAAGGGAACTGTGCCAGGGACAAGCTGTCACCAGCTATGGATCATCCTAAAATCAGATTTTATCAAAGAGATTTTAAAAACAAAATTACAATCCCAAAACTGTAGAAAGCATATCTCATTTTTCCCTTTCTTTTTTTTTCATCTCTTGCAGTTATTTGTGGCTATACAAAAAGAAGTAAAAATGCAATTTAATTGGAATAGGAGCCTTTAATTTTTCCTGCACAGGGTATTAATGACAAAGATTAAATGTCAGCAGTGAATCTGATCTTCTTTCCCCTGACTCCAGTTCTGGTCTTTCCCTTCTGTTCTCCCTTCCCTACCTTCCTGACAGTTGGATCACAGAATTAAATTACGAATGATTGCTGCAGTCATGATTGAAATCATTAGCAGAACACAAAACTTTGTAGTGGAAGGAAACTTCATCCCAAGTTTTTTGTTGTTATTTTTGGCAGAGAAAGGCTGAACTGAAATTCAATTGTTTGTTCTATTGCAAGTTAATAAAAAATCTGAGGCTGGATCCTGACTAGCATTATACATGGGTTCCTCTGAAATTAAGTCTTCTTTTTTATTTCTTACTTTGGGAGAATAAATCAGTTTTGTTCAATTTGTGCTCTCCAGTTGCTATTCACATGTGAGTAATGTACTGTATTTCTGTGAAAAAACATGAGTTCCATGTTCTTAAAATTATTGCAAGTTTTGTTCTTCTTTCTTTCCTGAGGGCATTAATTTGAAATATATTCTTAAAAACAGTTCTATGCTCTGTCTTGTCATGTGCAAGAGTTGTGTGCTCCTGCAGTTCAGTAATCTCAGTTGAACTCTGCAGAAGTGCTGGCCACAGGCACAAATGTGAAATCTCCTTATAGCCCTTGGCGAAAGCATTAATTATTTCTCAGAGCTGTTTCAGTATTGCCAGTGCACAACTGTAAAACTTAAAACTTAAAAAAATTACTTATCTAATATACTGAAATAAGTCTTGTCACACATTGTAGACTGAAGAGTAAGTGACCTGTTAAATCTAGTGATCCAGTTATGGGTTTGCTCCACTCCATCACCAAAACAATCCAAAGGTAGAACTTTGTACTCTATGAACCTAACATCATCATATCTAAATTGGCTTTTAAAAGCTGAGTTTTATGCAGTAATCTTGCAGAGGTACATTATTCCTATTCTCATAACAGAGTAATGGTTAATACTTCCATTAAAGCATCCTTGCAATCTTTAAAAATGTATATCCAAGTGAGAAAGTGTTTCAGACCTAAACTTAGCCAAACACCTGGGTAGTTTGTATTTCTTTAGCTGGTTGGTAGGTAACTGTAGTTCTGAGGGCAATTAGTGAATACATTCATGCATGTTTTTTACATGAATAAATGACTACTGAGACTCGTAACTCACTGCATGGAATTCAGGATTGTTCCCATGGACATTTTACTGTCATGCACAGTATGTATTTATCTACTCAATGCATGAGATGTCTGCCCATGAAAACTTGGAGTTACACGGCATAAATACTCTAAATCTCCCACTACCACCACCAATCCGAGACGCACCAAACCGGGAGCAGTTGTATAGGGCGGGATCTCACTGGAATTGTGCCTTTTCCCCGTGCAGCTGATTCAGGATGAGATAAAGCAGCTGGTGCGCTCGCAGAGCAGCAGCCGGGCTTTGCTCCGCTCGGCCGCCCCGCCGAGCCCCGCGGGGATGCGCTCGGAGGCGCTGCAGGAGCAGCAGAGCCCGGTGAGCCCGGTGAGTTCGCTGCCATCCTGCCAAGGGGAAGCGCGGGCCGAGGCCTCGGAGGTGCAGCGGGAATGCGCGGGCAGCGAGGCCTCCATGAACAGCGGCTACGGCTCCTTGTCCGCGTCCGAGCCGAGCCCCGGGCAGCCCGGTCCCCGCCCGGAGCCGCCTCTGCTCGGAGCGCCGCCCGGGACCGAGATCCCGGCAGAAACACCGCGGCAAAATCCTTCATCCCCGACGAGCCACGCTTTCGTTTTTCCCGCCGGGTTTGAGCATAAAGCTGATGATGATCATCAGCGTGGGAAAAAAGCCAGGTGAGTGATAAACTTTACAGATGTGTTAACTTAGTATGGACAGTCCCCATTCAGTAAAAGATGGTGTGTTGGAATTGTAGTTATTACTTATCTAAAAATTTTAGATTTTTTATGTTGTTAGGTGTGCTGGTTTGGCTACTCTACACTAAATTGATTTGGTTGCACTGCACTGAGTTGGTTTGGCTACACCACGCTAAATTGGTGTTTCAGCCCAGTTTCAAACTGAAACCAGGACATCTGGTATTGATTTTAAGGAGAATGTTATATTTGATTTGAGGTTGTGGAGAAAAATTTTAAAATTCAATGATAGAACTAAGATTATGAGTGTCTAATTGAAATAAAAGTATATATCATACTATAATACCATATAGTAGAAAACTTAAAGTTTTAGAATATAGTAATACATATAAAATAAGATAGAAGTTTTAGAATGGAAGTTTGTTCTTTTTTTAAACTTTCATTTTTATAAGTCTAGACAATATTGTGTAGTTAAAAAAAAATAAACTTCAACACTGGTGGTCACTGGGAACATGTCTGGGTTGAATGGAACCTCTTGCTGCATTGTTGCTGGAAAGATAAATGTATTTGTGTAGCCTGATGAGGCAGCTCTGCATCTCCAGTGTTTAGCTGCTGTAGATATATTTAAGGGAAATACCTGAAGGTGGATGTGTGTGTTTTTTACCATCTAGTAAATCTTTAACATCATGGGCACAAAAGTTGAAACAAACCCAACCAAAAAGAGTTACTGCAGATGAAGTATGTGTGAACTCTATGCAAGAAAATGAGGAAATGAAGAGATTACCACTTGAGAATGTAAGTCTCTTTTTATTTCATTATGTTTTTTAAATGTTGTTCTTGTAACTGGTAAAAATTCTGGTATTTTTTCAGAGTTATAGCATGTTCTCATTGAGCATATACTTTCATATTTTAAGCATTTGAGTTCCCATTCACATATTTAAAGTTTGTGTGGGCAAAGTTTACTTCTTGGATCATTCCATACTTAGGCACAGAGCTATTTTGGCTTATTTTATTCATTACTAATTTTTGTCTTAACACCTCCCTGAGTGGCACATGTTCTCTCTTTGTAGGGATCATGGCCACACCCTCAGCTGAGGCTTCAGGTCATGCTAATTTATTGTGCCCTGTAATTTTTGAAAGATCTTTGATTTCAGCTGGTGATGCCTCTTTTGGCACACAGGATTCTTTGTGTGTTAAGGCATTAGTGACTTTGCTCAGGACAAAAACACAGGCACATGTCTTAGGAAATATCAGTTTAATTATGTGGCTTAGCTTAGTTCCACTTTTGGCTCTGATTACCCTCAATATAAATTCTGTAGGTTTGGATCATGCTGTATAATTGTATTTTAATCTCTTTGCTTAAAAAAGACTAATAACATTTACATGCAATTTTTAAACATTATACCCTTGCTTTTTTTCCCCTTGCCTTGTGATTTTCCTTCTGAATTTGTTTTCCCATTGTAATTTTAGACAAACCTTAGTGATGCTGCTTTGCCACCATACACTTTTTACCTCAACCAACCCAAGGAAAGTCCGAATTCCATAGTGTCAGAAGCTTCAGGTATGGTTAATTTCTTGTACTTAAATTCCCTTTCTTTTGAATTCTCATTTTTAAAACTCTGACTGGAATGCATCTCCAATAATTTCAAAGAGGTGAGGAAGATTTAAGCTTTGCTGTAGCATTAATTCTGCTTCTTGCTCCTGTTTTCAAACTGATGGCAGCTCCTGTGTGTCACTGCTGGCAGATGTAGGACGTGCAGCAGTTGGGATTTTTTTTCCAGATTTCTCAGCATTTCAAAACTGAACTTTGTGTTTGAATCTGTTTCATAATGGAATTACTGTTAATATCATGGTAGGATATCAAATATTTATCATCAATGGGGTGGTAATTACAGGAGTTCATGGTAATAGAGGCAGAACTCCTGTAAGCCAAGGGCGTGGTTTGGTAGCCAAGATTTAAATAGACAAAATAATGCAGTGTGTAACGTGGTGATTCTTTAATTTTGGGGGGAGGGTTGCTTTTTTTTGTGTTTTGGTAAGATTTGGGGTTATTTTGGGGGTGTATATGAGGGGTGCTTGATGGTGGATTTACATGGGTTTGGGGACTGTGGTTTTTGTTTTTGGGTTTTTTTTTTTAATCAAAGCCAGACAACTAATTGACATATTTTGATCATAACAGGGTGGATTCATTTCAGTAACAAACAGGGGCACAGAGATGCAGCCCTGCAAACTGTGTCCAATTATTGCCTCTTCACAAGCCACTGAGAAAGAGACACATTTAAGAAATTGAAGTGGGATTGAGGCTGTTTTGTTCCTCCTGTGCCATCCCTCTTAGTCCTGGTAGTTTGTCCTTCTGCATGCTGCAGAATGCTGCACAAACTGCAGAGTTTGTGCAGAGTCAGGTGGCTGCCTGTGATTATTCCTTGGGTGGTACCAGTTTTAAGTGCTACACTGGAATCATTAAAAATATAACTTTGTGGCAAATGAGGATTTGCTCCTTAAACACCAAATGTACGTGTTTTAACTGATTAAAAAAGCTCAGGAATGTGGGACTGATTTTGTTTCCTGTGCTTTGCACTGAGATTTTGTAACTCCTGACCTGGTAACAAATGCTCTAATGACATCTTTGCAATTAACTAATACAGCATTCTTGTTACTGACAAAATAACATTTCCCTAATGGATTTTGGATTCCTGTTCTATGGCTGCGAGCTTGAAATCTCTAATTTTAATTTTCTTTTGGTATTTTTTTCTTATCAGGGCTTTCATATTGGAAGTTAGATGAAAAGGAGATGTATCACACTTTACCAGAGAATTTCAGAAGTGAGTTGCCTGCAGCTTCCTCCACAAAAGTATCACCAGTTCAGGTAAACTTTGTACGTGTTTTTTAAAGTTGTCATGTAGTTGCTTTTTGTCTTCGCTGTTTGCCTGTGAGGGAGAGAACCAGCCCTCCAGAAATTCCCTTCTCTGTGAGAACTCTTGTTATCTCAGTCTCTCATACCCTGACTCTTCATTATTCTTGTACCCCACTAATTTCTCTTGGAATTTACTGACCTTTTGTCATTCAAAAGAAACTTTGTATAGGAAATGAGAAGTGACTAAGTAGTATGTGCCTTGTTAAAAATGGATGTTAAAAGGTGGATGTGTCCGTTTTTTAGCTGTGCATTGAATAAAGCTGCCTGCTCTGAGTTGCTTTATTAGCTAAACCCACCCCAGAACTTGCTTATCTCTGTTTGGGATGGAGGATTGTGTTCAGAAAAAGTAATGCAGCAATTTTGCCTGTTGAAGTTGTCTTCTGCTGATGAGAGGAAGTTGTCATCACTGAAGGATATTTATCATAAAAGACAAATGGAAAACAGGCAGATGCCAGACCAGAGTTTTATGCCTTCTTCCCAGCCAAGTCACCCGCCAGAGGTAACATGAATTTCTTTGCTTCACCTATCAGCTGAGGATGTATTGGGCTGGTTTCACGTGGCTGGGGCCCTGCTGCCACCTCCAGCGTTCTGCTGGAACAGCACTTTGAGCAGCCTGGGAAAGGATCCAGGCTGAAGGGAGCTCTGAGGAGCAGCCTGAGCAGAGCAGCACCTTTGCTGCACAACCTTGAGGCTGCAGCAGGGACAGCTCTGCTGCTGCAGGGGATGCAGCTGCTCTGCTCACCTGGAACTGCAGTGCCTGGCTCCTCCCTGTGCTGCCCACCCACAAGTTGGTTCCACCCATGAGACAACAGGCACAGGTTGTGGAAATGATTCTTTATCATTTTATTTTTTTATGCAGCTCTTGGTCCTGTGCATAACCCACTAATGGTGGCTGCTGTGTGACTGTTGTTTAATTGATTAAGTGCTTTTGTAACCCTGCAAAGTTATTGTTTCAACACACAAATAGACCTCATATAACTGAAATTTCAGAGTTTTTCTAGAAAGCTACAGATCTTGGATATGTTCTTTATTAATGGAAACTTAGAAACTCAAGTTGCAGTTGTTGGGAATGTTTATTGTCATGTTCAGGTGCCTTTGTTTTATTTGTCACTTCCAAACGATTGTAATAATATTCAATATAATACCTGCAGTATGTTATAAGGTTAATGATGCCTTTAGATAAATGCTGTTCTTGTAAATGGATTTAAAGCACAATTTTTTTAGCATTGTAACTTATTTCCTAGATCTTAACGTTGGACCCAACCCTGCATATGAAACCAGGCCAGCAGAACCAGGGACTCTGTTTTTTCAATTCTCCTGAAGACTCTACTCCCTTTTCTCCAGACTCTATGGCAGAGCACAGATTTCCAAGTCATTGTGACACAGACTCTTTTTCACAGACAAGTCATTCATCTCAGTTAGATGATTCTCCAACACTCCCTGCCAGCAGCAGAGCTGTGCACTTGGACTTGTGGAGAAATCACCCATTCCAGAGTGAAAACAGGGCCAGCTCTCCCTTCCCACTGGCATACAGGGATGCTGACAAGGAGAATTCAGTCAACACTGAGGAGGAAGAAACACTGACTCTAACTCCATCTTCTCAGTGTGCTGACAACAGTTTGCCAGATTACAGCCTTTCAGTGGCATCTGAAGATCCTGTGGTAATGTCAAAGTAAGTAATTTTTTCTTTTTTAAAAGTCGAAAGTTTAGTACTTTCATGGAAGGAATGAAACAATAGTAGTAAACCAAACAAAATATGTGAGTTCTCTTGGTCATGTCTCTATTCATAAAAATAAAAATACATTCTTCCCTCACAGGCTGTGTGAGGGAGTTAATTTAGATAGAGAATTTCAGAGTTCTGGGAGGGGGGTTATTTTCATCTTTAGAATCAAATGCAGAGCAGCACAGATTTTACTGTGCTTAGGAAAAATAAACATCCTCCATTCACTCTTGAAGCTCTGATGATTTGCACATGGACAAGCAGACAGGGCATATATTCCATGTGTGAGGGCTTGTAAAAAATTAAATCTTTATATTGTGTTTGTATGTATTATTTGTATATAATAATCATAATATCTACCTCTATTAATGTGAAGATTTCTCTGCCTTAGATGACAAAGCTGTCTTTGCTTCAGCTTCAATGCAGATAGCATTTTGCAAGAGACATTTATATGCTGAGTTCATTATGTGCAAATGAATCCAGCAGTGCATGGTCATGTGGATGGCTGGAAATTTTTAAATTCTTATTTTGAAAATAGGATTAGGCAGAACCTGAGGGAAAAACACGCTCGACACATTGCTGATCTACGAGCTTACTATGACTCTGAGATCCAGAGCTTAAAACAGCAGCTGGAGTCAAGCCACAGAGCTGCTGCATCTGAGGAGCTGAAGAAAATCAATCAAAGCCTTGCTGACAGGTACTCTTTGTCCTTCTCCTTCCCTTTACACGGTGCTCTTTATATTTTAAAGGCTGAACAGCCTTGTTTGGAATATCAATATGTCCCTCTTTGGTTCTGAAGATTTGATGCATCTGTGATACTAATGTTTCCCTGTTAAATAGGAATTTTTGCATTATTTAATGCAGTTGTTGAGTTGTGGCTGCCCCATCCCTGGTTAAGGGGTTGGTCAGGGCCCTGAGCTGCCTCATCTTGTGGAAGATGTCCCTGCTCATGGCAGAGGGGTCGGAACTGGATGAGCTTTAAGGTCCCTTCCAACTCAAACCGTTCCGTGTTTCTGTGGAGAGCAGTTCACTATTGTTAGACAGCAAATGTGGTGTTTGGACCACAGTTATTGTTTGATCTTTATTTTCTGGAGCCAGTGCAAGCTTTCCTCAGGAATGGCTGGCAGGCAGAGGTATTCCTGAGCAATCTGTAATGGAATGATTTTGTTGGAAGGTTGTGCTCTCCTGCTGTGCTGGTGAACATCATCCTCCTGCACTTTCCATGTCACAAGCACAGGTGACACAGCACCAGTCCTGGGTTCCTGGGTGGCTTTACCCTGGGCTCTGTGTGCCCCAGCTGTGCACTCCATTATCTGCAGCTCGAGAGTTTGCTGGACAGAGAATATTGATGTGATTTCAGTACAATTACTGCCAGTTAAAACACGTGTTGCATGTTTAGACAGCTGAAATACTGCGCAGAATTTGTGTGCTCCCAGTTTCCTTCTCACCCCAGGCCACCATTCTGAGCAGAGACACTGCAGGGGCTGAAAAATGTGGGAGGAGATCACAGGCTGGGCACCAAAATTCGTGGGGATGCTTGAGGAAGGAAAAAGGGCTGTGAAATGTAGATTTATTGTTTGAAAATTTCAAGAGATTGGTGTAATCTCTATGTTCTAAATAGGTGTGAGCAGTTGGATGCAGCTCTGAATGAAGCAAGTGCTCGCATAAAGGCCCTTGAAAATAAGAATAATCTGCTAGAAAAGCAAGTGGTAAGTATGTGTTCTTAAATCAAGTTGCTTTTTAAGTAAAAGGGTAAAAGAATAAACTTTTTCATTAATAAGGTGATCAGTGTTTCCATACTTATCTCATTTTATTTTTAACCTTTCAGCTTTTCCTTTAATATATAATATCTGCCCACATGTTTCACAGTGACTTTCCTACCTGAGTTTCTTGGGATTCCCTGCTTGAACCATCATCACTTTTGCTCATGAACTTTTTTCCACATTAGCAGGGATCAAACAAAGTCTGAGAGTGAAATACTGTCATGTTCATCACATTCCTCTTTAAATTTTCTTAGTTGATTTATTTTGTTTTAATTACTTCCTTATTAGAGCTGTGATAAAAGCAATCTCACTTATGCTGGGGCAAAAATGCTCTCTTAAGTTATATTTGCAGTTTTTCTAGCTAGGCCAGACCTGTTTGCTTGTGCATAAATTAATGCATAGCTGCATTTATTAGTCAAAAACCAGAACACTCTGTCATGAAAGTTGAACACTTTGTCATCAGAGTTAGACACCTGCAGAGACTAATTCCATTTTCATTAGATATTTTCCTCTGCTGGGAAGTAAGTCAATCAGATGGATTGGAGGCTTCACCTCTAGATATTTACAGTCTTATAAATAAAATTTTGATGGGTTTAGCTTTCATTTTCATTCTTTCCAAATCAAAGAAATGAGCAAAAATCTTGTTTATTTCATGTACAGCTATACCCTCGTTTTCCGTGCGGGTGATTTCAAGATAATTCTTTGACCTGAAATAAATCATCTGCCAGGGAATAAGGATGTTTTAAGCGTTCTTCAGAATGTTTTGTGTCCTCCAGGCAGACTGGAGAGGGCGTTTCTATGCCATCAGTGACAATTCCAAAGCCCTGCAGGAGAGGCTGGAGGAGATGCGTGCAGCCCACAAGGAGAAGGACAACACCATCAGCCGCCTGAGATCCAGGCTCAGGGAGCTGGAGGAGGCTTTTGAGAAGGCTTACAAGATATCTGACAATAAAAACACAAGGCTGCAGGAAGAGAACAAAATGTTCCAAAATGTGAGTGAGGAAATGCACCTTGGTGTTGGCAGGGGTACCACAGCAAGCCCCGGGTGTGAAAAATACTATGAGTTTACAACTGGGAAGTTTTAAAGCATGACAGGACAACAGAAATTCCTCAGCTGGCTCCTGACTAGACTGGGTGTTGGGAGGCACTGTGGAACTAAAAGATATTTAAAAACAATTATTTAAAAACAATTATTTAAAGCAGCAAGTGTGTGCCTGATGTGGTAACACTCACAATTGTCTGTCTCAGGAATTTTATTACTCTAAGTTGAAGTTAGAATATGATTATTTAAGAAATTTTTCCTCTCTTAAGCTTGTTGGAGATGGACTAAACTTTTCATTCCTCATCTCAATTTGCTAAAACTGTTCATTGTGTGTGTGATTTTAGACTGAATCAAAGGAGTTGTTCCTCTGATTGTCCAGGAGGAGCTTTATGGAATGTTTAAATGGGCTGGCAGAATGGGTATTAGCTGGAAAAGCTACTTCATGCTTTAACTTCTTTTTTACAATTGAAATTTCAAAAGACAAAGTCACTTTTAAACTCACTGAGGAATTTTACTGGTTCATTCATTCAGTTTCTTTAGAGACAAATAATTTGAAGATTAGAAATACATTCTATAAATAGCTCTGTCTCCTCTTGTCCTGCCTATAACTTTTTATTCCAATTAAATATGATAAGGAGAACTTAACAAATACTATTAAAGTACATTTTGTATCTCCTGTAGTGTTTCTGCATGTGTTAGCCAAGCTGTTGAGATGATTTTACAGCAGCCAACAAAACTGTTAATTGACTGTGGTCTCACTGTGGGTTGGTGCTCTTTTGTTTTGTTTTAGCTTTTGGGAGAATACGAGTCCCTTGGAAAAGAACATGAGAGAGTAAAGGTAGGCACACAGTGGATAATTAAAACCCCATAATAATATAATAATATTCCATGGAATTAGCTGAATTAACTTAAATATTTTAAAAAAACTCAAATAGAAAGATCCATATTTATCTTCACTGATAACTTCCTTCTTCAGAGTCCTGGAGGGAAAAGGAAGGAAACTGGAATCTGTTATTTTCCAGTCATGGACAGCAAAAATACTGCAAAGCCAAAGAAATTTAATGGATCCTTTGAAATAGGAAGGTGTAATTGATGTGTTGTTTTCAAGACTGATGGGGAGTTACTTGGGTTTTATTAAATGCACTTCTGTAGTTTCTGGGCTTTTTACTTTTTTTCTTTGTGTCCTTGTAGGATACGTTAAATACAACTGAAAACAAATTGCTCGATGCAAACACAGAGATTTCTGATTTGAAAAGGTAACTGTGAAACTTATTATTGATTTAACAATGTGAAATACAAACTGTGGCCTAAACATCTGCTCCCAGAGTGTGAGGGCTGTAAATCTTTCAAATTTAATTGCATTTTATGAAGCATTTAATGTTGCTTCATGCTACTGGAACAAACTAAAAATCTCATTAATTTAGGGTATGCATTTTTTTTCTACTTCCTCTGCTTCCACAGCAGCATTGCCTGGTTCTGTCTTTCTGGTCAGATTACCTGATTTATTTAAGTTCAAATTCAAATACATCTTGATATCCATATTTAGATAGAGATGCATAGACAGAAATGCAGCAGTTGCTTTTGTTCTCCTGCTTCATCCAGAATATCTGAATAAAAAACCTGCAAAACTCTTAAAAAATAGGATGTTTCTTTTATGCCATTTAAATAATCTCATATTGCATCTTTTTAAGGACAATTTTAAAACTTGAAGCTCAGCTCAAGCAGGTGGAACATGAAAATGCACTGAAACTTCGCCATATAAGTGAAAACCGTTTAAAAACCTCTTGTGCCAAGTAAGTGAACATCCAAACATGAAAACAATGTGCTTTGGAACAGCTTTTAACATGTTTTGGCTAAAAATGGATCAAATGAGGTCAGTCCATGGGCTGAACTGGATTAAACACGTGATGTAATCCAGAGATTGGATGTGCCAAGAAATTATTAAACCCAAATGAAAACTCTGGCTAATGTATCTCTGACTTGGCAAACTGGCCCTGCTCTTCCCAAATGAGTGTTTTCTAGGTCTCAGCTGCTCAGCTGAATTCTCATTCTCCACAAAGATCTTGGGAATACAATCTGATAGCCCAGTAAGACTTTGGAGGTTTTCTTTGGGTTTGAAAGGCTGATTCCTGGTTAGTGTGGTTCTAAATTTAGTTTGTACAGGTAACCTGTGGAAGTTCAGTGAGAATGAACACTCTGCTTTGAATTGGGGATTTATGTGAAAGAAATTCGAGTTGATCTGTGCTCTGGTTTTGGTTTTTTGGTTTTTAGTTTTTTTGGGTTTTTTTTGAGGTTTTGGGTTTTTTTACATTTTAAAGGCCTGAAAAGCTTTGTCCCCCTCTGGTTTTTATTACTCAGTTATGGCCTGTTCAGTGTCTCTCCCATTTCAGCACTGATGCTGTGGAGCCCAAAATGGCAATTCATGTGATTTCATGTCCATTTGGATGTACTGAACAGGAGTATCTTGGGGAGATTTGAATTTTGATGATTATGAAAACAGAAATAATTTGTGTATTACTATATGAAAGGGACAGATTTCTGTTCAGAGCTCTTTTAATATTTATGAACCAGATCCCTCAACAATAAACAGAGAAAAAGAAGGCTGGACCTGGCAGACCATGTCCATCAGGAGGGGGGAGCCAGTGTGGATTTAGGAGTTAATCTGTCCCTAACTGATCCCAGAGGCTCAAGGAAAGCCTCATTCCAATTGAATGCCCAGCAGGACAGATTTACAGAATAGTGCCTAGAATTCATAGCTTGGATAAACAAAACCCTTTTTTCCCAATTATCTGCTTTCCTGTGTATAGAAATCACCTTTTTCTTTTGATGTCTCAAGATGATATACCAATTGATGCTTATTTGTTGTTATTTATCACTCTCAGGTCCTCAATGCTGCCTTTTTCTTGGTTTTTTTTCGTTTTTTCTTTTTTATTTTTCTAATAATTGTTGTCCAAAGGAAAGCTGGGATCAGAAGCTCTGAACTACTGCAGTAATCTCCACCAAATGTTTTCATTTAATTAGTTGAGATCTACTTGCAACCCAAACCTGGGTCTGAGGAAGCAGCATTAAATTACAGGAAGATCTTTGTGGAGCTCTGCATTCTGAGCCTATTGTGTAATTTAGACTGAAACCTCAACGTATGTTATTTTTCCCCCAAATATTCTATTTTTACTTTACAAGCATGTTTTAGAAAGCATTTATTTTTTCCACAGTATTTACAGGTTTACTGCATATTTGTTTCTGTTTACTGGAATAAATAGCAGGTTTATCTTAAAAAACAAAACAGAAACAAACAAACAAACAAACCCCAAGCTCCAAAGCCTTTCATAATTTTGAAGCTTTTTATTCCTACAGCAAATTGGGAACTCCTGATGTCAGCAGGAGAAAGTGGTTGATACCAGGAGCTGAATATTCCATCTTCACTGGGCAGCCTTTGGAGGGCCAGGAAAGCCCCAAAGACAACAGGCTGGAAGAAACCTATATTCCTTCTAGGTAAGTTGGTTTCTGAAATCTGAACTAGACTAAAATTTGAATTAAATTTCTCCATGTTTTTGTTTATTCTGTTCACGTTTGGGTATATGAAATAAAATAAAATGAGAAACTTGATTTTCTTTTTTTTCCTTCTATCACCTCACTTTCTTTAAGGCACCATTCACCTCCTGAGAAAGACTCCTCACAGGAAGATTCTTCAACAAACACAATAGAAAAGAAAGAAAATGAAATGTCAGAAGCACCAATTATAAAAGCCTTTAAAGAACTTGAAGAAGGAAAAATATTTAAAGATTGGGGTACACAGACAGAAAAAGAAGATGCACCAGCTAGTAACTCTTATTTTTATATTTCTGAATGTGTCTTTACTGGTTTTTTTTTTCATTTGCATGTCTTTTGGCTTTGGTATTCTCAGCATTCAAGTCCACCAGGCTTCAGTGATGGGATAAAAATGGTTTTAGCATGCAAACTTGTGGGGTTCTCCTAAGAAAATTCAAAGTTAGATGTCTAAGTGATTTGTTTAGAAGAGGGGGAATGCAGAGGTTGTTGTTAGGTCTCAAGCTGAAGACTAGTTAATGTCCCCTTTTCTAAGAATATCTCAGTATTTATAAACAGTTAATGGAGTCCTAACAGAGCTCTGGCTGCTGTGCATCCATTTTAGTTTCCATGGTGTTGTATGGGAATGGAATCGAGGAAGTGGGACTGCCCTGAGCTGTTGTAACAACTCAGATTTACAGAAAACACCGAGTCTTTCTTAAAGGCTCATATTCTGGGCCTCAGGCAGGTCCTTCAGCCTTTCCCAAAAGATGCTTTTGTCCTGATTTTCGCTGTTTCTCTGTCAGACAGTGTTACTCAGCATCATTTCTCCCTCGCACACTGCAAAGATTCTTTTTCATGAGTTAAACTCTCTCTTCTGTGAGTAGGAAGAGATACTTGAACAAAACAGCACAAACACATTGTTGTGAGGGAGAAAAAGCTCAGTTCAGGGGAATACTTCTGAATTCTTGTGTTGAAAAAGATTGATTAACATAACTTTTCTTTTCTTTTAATTAGAACCATCAACTCGACGTCAGACTGTTGGGTTTGTTGAAACTTCTTTGGCTGCAAACCGATCTCCAGAGAAAGGGAGAGACCAGCACAGACCCAAACGGTTCAGCTCCCCCTCTGGCCAGAGGTCATCGTCCCTTCCTCCTGCAAACAGGAAATCCAACACTCCCAGTCAGTGCTTTTCTCAGCTTTGCTTTGTGGCACTCAAAAAGTAGAATCAAATCGTGAAAGGCTGCTCTAAAAGGTGGAAAAAATAGGGACAGGATTTCTGCGTTGTTCTGACGGACTGAAAAAAAAAAACCAAACCATGTCTGTAATCACAGAATATGTGAGAGTTCTGAGTTTATTTTCATTTTTCCATGTTGTGATGCACTTCTCATCTAATTTAGATAAACATGTAGACAGCTTTGAAGAGCATTCTTTTAAGCTGTAAGCACATGAGTGGGAGGTACTGCACTGGGGAGTTGGAGGTAGATAAACATACTTTGTCTTTTGCAGCAAGGAGAGAGATAATGTTGGCACCAGTGTCTGTGACATACAGCCCAAAACGATCTCCAAAAGAAAACCTCTCTCCTGGATTTAGCCATTTGCTCAGCAGAAGTGAAAACACAGTGACAAGGTACGAGTCTGGTGAATGCAGTTGTGTTCTGATCATTTTTAGAGCAGCAGGATGTTTATCCAGGCTTAATGCTGCTGTTTCTTGTTCATTAAATGTCCTTGAAAATGAGTGGTGAAGATTTCTGAATATGGAGCTAAGTTGTGCTTTTTAAAATCTGGCAAGGAAAATCTAGAATGATTGAACAGGATTTAGAAGACTTACAGTCTTGTAAAAAACCCAAAATTTGTTTATTCAACCAAAAGGTGAAAAAGTAGAAAATAATGCATTGCTTGATACATGACTTCTGACAAGTAATTGCTGTGTGCTTCCTGCTCTGTAGATTTGATATTCTTCTAGATGACCTGGAAACTGGTCCTACTTCTACTTTACAGCACAATAATCCAAGGAAAAGGCTCCAGTTTCAGTCACTAGAAGATGTAGAAGGTAATCTGTCAAAGTGGAGGGAAACTGTTTTTTATTTTTGTACCACAATTCTTTCCACCATGGTAGTAGCTGCTTAGCTGGAAAGCTCTCTACTCTGTGAAGTCCAACTTTTAAAAATCCTCTAAATCTTGCCTTATTCCTATAGACAGAGAAATCCTGTTCATACAGTATTTAATTTTATGTATATGTGTATGTGCACAAGCACAGTGGAACGAGAAAAATAATTAAATTGAGAAAGAAGGGCAGTACATTTCCCTGTGCTTAACTCAGTTATCCAATGCATATCTTAGTGGGGTCTATATTAGGATGTGCACACTGACTCATGCTAATAAAATTCTATTGCTAGACATTGTATTATGGACAGCAAAGAGTAACTAATGGAACCAGTTGTTTCAGATTTTTGGAAATGATTGATCTTTTCTCACTTCTTTAATCTTTGTCACAATGTTCTGCTTTTTGGTTTTTCATCCATGCTCTTATTTGGACGGGTGTTTGCATGAAAACCAGTCAGCTTGGTGGTATTTACAAATGTACCAGTAGAAGTAATTCCTAATTAGTACAACACAGGAATCTGGTTGTTAACCAAAAAATATGCTGTGTTTCAAAGATCACTTGAAAGATGACCCATACAAATGTTTTGCATTCCTTTGGGAAGCTGTTCAAGGCAAGAGACTGAGGCTTTGCTCGTCCCTCTCCTCGGTTCATGCACTGCCAAAACCATGCTGCTTGTGCTGTCATTGGTTTCTTTTTCTGCCCTGTGTAACAATTTCCCAGCTAATTACAAAGCAAATAAATAAAAAGACCCCTGTTCTGTTGATAGGAAGGCAGCATTCAGGTGTCAGACACAGCTCCTGTACTGAATCTGTCAGTAAGGGAATGAAGAAAGCAGCAGCTTGGGAGGAGAGGAGCCAGAGGCACGAGGCAGAGCAATCACCTTGTGAGGAAGACTTCAAGTACACAGCAAGGATTACAACTCTGGCTGAAACAGAGAGGCTTTTTGATGAGCTGACTCACGAAAAGCAACAGGCAAAGATTATTTTTTGTTTTCAAGTTGTGACAAATCGTAATTGTTGCATGAGAGGTGAGGGATGGAGCCGTTTATCTGTGGCTGAAATTCACCCACAACTTCAGTGTCACATCAGGAATGTGCCATTATCCTTCCCTGCTCTGCTTGCAGTCCTTCCCTGTCCCTAAATTCATTAAAGGAGTCACTGTAACACAAACACAGCGTGGGTGGGGGTTGGCACAGTGTTACAGTGTTAAAGAACAAAACCCTGCGTGTGTATCTGTAATCCCTACACCTCACCTCTCCTGTAAGAGGAGTCAGGAAGGCTCATATTGGCTCTTGAAACTCATTTACACTGAAGTGTTTTCTGTTATTAGATTGAGGCTGCACTGAGCCGAATCCCTTGTTCTGGTGGAAGAATGACCTTGCAAGCAAGACTAAATCAGGTGAAAAAGCTTCTCTATTACTGTTCTCTTTTGTTCTTCCACAATTGAGAATACATAATGTAGAGGAAAGATCCTCTGGGCAGTAAGTGTGATTATTGTGGGAATTTTTATATTGGTTTTTATTTTTTTTTTGTTCCTACATTATGGTTTTGTATTGTTTAATATCTTCTATTTTTTTTGTACCTGGGATGCATTTTGAGGGAGATAAAGGCATTAACAAAATGCAGTGACTATGAAATAGATCCCTGACGCTGCAGAGAGGATGTTGTGCTGTTGGAGAAATGGAAAAGTTTAGTTTTTGTTTGGTTGGCTTTTGTCTCCTTGAAAGTACAAACAAGAAAGTAAGAAGGTAAAAATAACTGGTTTAGGTGGAATACAAGGAAGTGCTTCCTGTGGAAAACTCTGCAGACTGTTAATAAAAACAAGTCTCAAAATTGTCTTTTAGAGGTCTCTGCAAAGCCTTCAACTTCACCATTTCCTAAATTATAATCCCAGGGTATGTTATCAATTTATAAATTTGAAATTAAAAATGCAATCCAGTAAATCAATACTGCCACTCACTACAGTGATCAGCTGTTTCCTAAATGTGCCTCCCTAATTATCAGCCTGTCCTAATTCTTGTCAGGTTTCTCTCATGGAGTTTTGTATGACACGTTTTGTAAATCAAAAAAGCCAACAAATACATAAAAATAACATGACAAGTTTGTAGGTCTGGCTCTGGTTTTTGGATGATAACAATGCTCCCAAGGCCTCAAAAAGGATACCAGGAATATAGGAATGATAGCAGTTTCCTAATTTTAGAAGGATCATTGGATTTTATGATATATTATTAATGCTTTTTGTTCTTTAACTCTTCCTTTTAGGAAGCCCTGGAGGATCGTTTGGAAAGAATTAATAGAGATTTGGGGTTAATACGAATGACTCTCAAAAGATTTCATGTTTTAAGAACCTCTGCGAATCTTTGACAGTTCTCTCTTGACTGCAAACATACTTTTTTTTTTTTGCACTAATATATAACGATGCACTCAGTAAATGCAAATTGTTTTGTATTTTTATAAACCCTGAAAAGTAGTTTTGCAACTATGTTACCCTTTACAAACAGCAATATTTTGTACTTCAAACAGCCACCTCTATTTTAAACGTATTTTTGTTACACCTGAGAAATCAATGTTTATCCTGTATTGTAATATTTTTAGAAATATTAATTATTTTTAAACAGTGATATTCAATTTATAATAAGAAACTAAAAGGCAGCTTGTTTTCAGAAAAAAATGGTAGTGTTACCCTTTTGCACTTGGTTTTCCTCCACCATTTTATAAATATTTATGGTGTGATGTAAATATTAGCCCAGGGGAGATTTTGGACTTTGATACAAAAAGCAACATGTGTTAAAGAGAACTGCTGTTCTGTGGTAAAAACTTTTAATTTAAACTTTTAACATGGAGATTTCTCATTGTGACAGAACTGTGAGCAATACTTGCACTATGGCAGGAAAATCCTTCTCTGATTTATCTGATGTCTCCCAGCAGTCCCAGTGAGGGGTTTTTTTGATACTGTGAGTACCAGGATTCACCTGGCAGCTGCCTCCTGTCTCCCAGTGAACAACTCAACTCCAGCTGCCACTCCAGGACTGGAACTCCTTACCTGAAGTTTCTGGTTTATGTGCCAGGCTGGGTTTTGTGCCAGTGTTCTGTTCGTGTACATTTCATGTATCTGTGAACATAAATGAATTTTTCTTGGTGGAAAAAGTACATATTTGCCAGCTGACATATTGTTGCATTACTGTCCAACGTTGATATTTGGGTTTGTATTTTAATATTAAATAAATGTTTAATTAGATTCTTTCCTCCTGCCCAAGTACAGTAATAGGCTCTGGGATATTACATCAGCGATAATGTAGGTTTTAATCATATTGTGTGTTTCAAATTCTGTCCTTGTTCAAGATGTTTAGCCACCAATGATGTGATTATAGGGCCAGAATAGCTGTCATAAAGGAAGCTTGAGAAGGTCTGATTCTAAAATTAGACTGCTGTGGTTTAAGATATTTGATGAAGAACTGTCCAACCCATGCATGATCTTTTCAAAAATTCTGTATTTTTGCAACCCTTTCTGCCCTCTGGGTGCTTCCAGAACAAGATCAGAGCTGGGGAGAAGTCAAGGATGGGAGTTTCTCATTTTCCCCTTTACTCTAAAATGCAGAAATTGGATCTGAATGCTTGGAGAGGACTTGCTCCAATGTATCCACAAAGAGATGTACAATTCTGGTGGCATTCCATGTTCTCACTGGAATTTTTTACTTAGAAGGGGTGGAGGGGGGAAAAAGAATCTTTAATTCCCTGCTTGGCTCTATTCAGCTGCAGTTTTCTCACTGTTTTGTTATTAACAGGTACCATTTTAAAGCATTCTTCAGAAATATCAGTCAGCCAGCAGGATTTTTCCAAGGAATCCATCACAGGAAAATTTCATGGGTCTGGTAATGGTCTTGTTTTCTTTCATCAGTGCTACAGCAAAACCAAAGAATTTTCCTGACAGACATTAGAGGCAAGTAGGTAAATCAGCTCAGCTCTTTCACTGCCTCTCCTTGTAACCTCCCTTCATCTCCACTCCATTCTCTCCAGCACTATTCATATTCATGGACTCTTTTTTATTACATCCAGAAAACTGAATTGTGAGTCAGAATTTATTTTTTAATCAAAAGTCCTCCTCCATCTGTTGGAGCTCTTTAGGCTATTTCTGTTCTATTATAACACTGAAGGTGGGGAGGGGAAAAAGTGTTGCTTTTAGTAAACTTCTAGGCCAAGCTTCTCAAATATCTGTGTGACCTGTTCAGTGTGGTGCCTTTGGCCTGATTCATCAGAGGGGCAGAGGCTCTGCAGTTCCAGATTAAATCAGTGGGAGGCCTGAATGCTCAGTGCTCCTGAAAATCAGACCCGAAGCACCAAAAACTGGGACACAGGGAGCGTTTACTGTGGGAACCAGGACCGTGCTGACCCTGCCCTTTGCTGGACATTGTCCTTTTGTTTTTAATCCCCTTTCAGCTTCTGCCTTACCAGGAGGAAATTGCCTTGTTCTCTCTTTGAGGACACATAAGGATTGCCAGATACCCAGAGAAGCTTTTGCTTCCTCTGCAGAGGACTTTAATCATCTTCCTCTTGTGTTCTCACCTGACACCTCCCAGCTATGTTGGCATTTATCACCTTTCCAGATCTACAAGGTCCTGCCTGGAGCCGCAGGCTCTTCTCTACCTCAGTCTGCCCTTGCAAGACACTCCCATGCATAGTTTTCTTTATGATAATAAACATTTCAACTCCTCCAGCTCTGAGATTTAAACTTTGGAAAATAATTTTTTTGTTTGTTCACATCTCTAGGAAGCAAATTAGCAAAGTTGTGGCATTGATAGGTTTAGGCATAATCTGCCTCGCACAATGCTGTAACACAACTTAGTGTGGCAATGCAGGGAGCAGTTACAAAACAAACTGCGAGTATTTTGCCTTTGCTGAGAGGGAAGAAGCTCTGGGCTGATGCATCCTGAATGAAAAACAACCACAGGAAATTAACGAAGGTTTAAAAGGCCACGGTAAATTTCATCACAGGGTTTTTTTCTGACGTTTCTGAATAAAACGNGGAGTCAGCAGCGCTGCTGTGGGGGCAGGTGAGGGCAGAGTGCGGGCTGGGGCTCGGTGAGCGCCGTTCCCCTCCCTGTGGGCACCGGTACCGGCACCGAGCCCGAGCGGAGGAAGGCGGTACCAGCCCGGGGGATCCCCGCACCATCCGCTCTTTCCCGGCTCTTTCCCCTTTCTCTCCCCGTTTTCTCCCCGCTCTCTCCCCTCACGGCCCGCGCTTTCCCCTCACGGCGGGGCGGTCCCGCTGTCGCGCGCTCCCCACCGCGGCCGGCAGGGGGCGCCCCCGCCCCGCGCCTTCTGGAGGCTTCCCTGGCGGGGCGCGATGACGTCACCTCCGTGCGCCCGCCTGGCGCGGCGTGGCCATGGCGCTGTTCTGCATCCGCAGGTACTGCGGGCATGGCCCCGCTCCTGCTCGGCTCACCTCCTCTCCCCTCCCCTCACCGTTCCCCGCACCTGCTCCGCTCCTCACTACCGCTCCCGGCTCCCTGCTTCTGCTCGGCTCCCCTCCCCGCTCTGTTCCCCGCACCTGCTCCACTCCTCACTCCCACTCCTGGCTCCCTGCTCCGCTCCCTGCTTCTGCTCCTGCTTCTGCTCTTGCTTCTGCTCTGCTTCCTCTCCTACTCTGCTCCCTGCTCCGCTCCCTGCTCCGCTCCCGTCCTCCTCCTACACCGGGCGCTGCCGCTGTCCCGCGCAGGGCCGTGTGTCCG